>MU181954.1:239-91220 GCA_016904865.1 Pissodes strobi
TACCTAAATACCAAATATCAAATCTCTAAGTCGTACGATTGACGAATTATGTCGATTTTTTACTTTTTTTGGTTACCATAGCAACCAATTTTTTAGTATCAAATTAGGCTTCATAAACAATCCTAAGTACCATATCATATCTTTTTTTAGTGATTTACATATTATTAATTGGTTGCTATGGTAACAATTTTGTCAACAAAAAATGCTAACATACTTTCACCTCTACTTATAAATTGACACCGAAAAAAGGAAAAGTTGGTCCTTGTTTACACGAACAAAAATGCCAAAAAATGGTAACTTGTCCTGTTTTCACACCCTGTATATTAGCAGATCGTAACCAAAATCAATAGGCTTCGACGGTTTGTGGACCTCTACCTCTATGCCACATTTCAAGTCGCTATCTTCAAAATTGCGACCTCTAATGGCCAAAAAACGGCAACTTGTCTTGTTTTCACACCCTGTATGTTAACCGATCGGAACCAAAATCAACAGGCTTCGAGGGTCTGTGGACCTCTACCTCTATGCAAAATTTCAAGTCGCTATCTTCAAAATTGCGACCTGTAAATGCTAAAAAACGGTAACTTGTCCTGTTTTCACACCCTGTATATTAAACGATCGTAACCAAAATCAATAGGCTTCGAGGGTTTGTGGACTTCTAACTTTATGCCAAATTTCTAGTCGCTATCTTCAAAATTGCGACCCTAAATGCCAAAAAACGGTAACTTGTCCTGTTTTCACACCCTGTATATCAATTAGAACAAAAGAGCAAAGGAACAAAAAATACGTGTTTTACCGAATACTTTCATTTGACATAAAAAAAGAATATTATCCTTGTTTACACAGACAAAAATAGCAAAAAACGGTGACTTGTCCTGTTTTCACACCCTGTATATTAACAGATCGTAACCAAAATGAATAGGCTTCGAGGGTTTGTGAACTTCTAACTTTATGCCAAATTTCAAGTCGCTATCTTCAAAATTGCGACCTTAAATGCCAAAAAACGGTGACTTGTCCTGTTTTCACACCCTGTATAACAATTAGAGCAAAAGAGCAAAGGAACAAAAATACGTGTCTTACCGAATACTTTCATTTGACATAAAAAAAAGAATTTTATCCTTGTTTACACGGACAAAAATGCCAAAAAACAGTAACTTGTCCTGTTTTCACACCCTGTATATCAACCGATCGTAACCAAAATCAATGGGTTCCAAGGGATTGTGGACCTTTACCTCTATGCCAAATTTCAAGTCGCTATCTTCAAAATTGCGACCTGCAAATGCCAAAAAACGATAACTTGTCCTGTTTTCACACGCTGTATAACAATTAGAGCAAAAGAGCAAAGGATCAAAAATACGAGTCTGACCGAATACTTTCATTTGACATAAAAATAAGAATTTTTTCTTTGTTTATACGGACAAAAATGCCAAAAAACGGTAACTTGTCCTGTTTTCACACCCGGTATATCAACCGATCGTAACCAAAATCAATGGGTTCCGAGGGTTTGTGGACCTCTACCTCTATGCCAAATTTCAAGTCGCTATCTTCAAAATTGCGGCAGTAAATGCCAACAAACGGTAACTTGTCCTGTTTTCACACCCTGTATAGCAATTAGAGCAAAAGAGCAACGGAACAAAAATACGAGTCTTACCGAATACTTTCATTTGACATCAGAAAATAGAAAAGTTGGTCCTTGTTTACACGGACAAAAATGCCAAAAAACGCCAAAAAACGGTAACTTGTCCTGTTTTCACACCCTGTATATTAACCGATCGTAACCAAAATCAATAGGTTCCGAGGGTTTATAGACCTCTACTTCTATGCCAAATTTCAAGTCGCTATCTTCAAAATGGCGACCTGTAAATGCCAAAAAACGGTAACTTGTCCTGTTTTCACACCCTGTATAACAATAAGAGCGAAAGACCAAAGGAACAAAAATACGTGTCTTACCGAATACTTTCATTTGACATAAAAAAAAGAAAGGTTGGTCCTTGTTTACACGGACAAAAATGCCAAAAAACGCCTAAAGACAGTAACTTGTCCTGTTTTCACACCCTGTATATTAACCGATCGTAACCAAAATCAATAGGGTCTGAGGGTTTGTGAACCTCTACCTCTATGCCAAATTTCAAGTCGCTATCTTCAAAATTGCGACCTGTAATCGATTTCATCCCATACACACACACATACATACACACATACACACATACAGACAAAAAATCAAAATTTTTTTTTTCGATTACAAATCGATTGGTATAAGTTTCAGAGCGATCCGACGAACCGTTACGAAGTTTTTGTCCCGATTGGTCTCGCCCTATAGAAAGCCCATATTATAAATGGGGGCTTTCTAACAAGCGGCGTGGCCGCCTGTGCCTGCGGCACGCGCGAGGCCCTTTGGGCCTCGTTTGTGTGACCTTCGATCACACATTAATGCCACGCTCCTATCCGTACCGTGACCTATAATTAGAAAGCCCTTATAATTAGACTTACCAATCGCTAGTCTAATTTTACCGTGATACATTTCTAATTGGTTGCCATGGTAACCGAGTTGTCAACGTCAATCGTTAATTTTTTTTATCTTTACCTAAATACCAAATATCAAATCTCTAAGTCGTACGATTGACGAATTATGACGATTTTTTACTTTTTTTGGTTACCATAGCAACCAAATTTTTAGTATCAAATTAGGCTTCATAAACAATCCTAAGTACCATACTATATCTTTTTATAGTGATATACATATTATTAATTGGTTGCCATGGTAACCGACTTGTCAACGTCAATCGTTAATTCTTTTTAAATCTTTACCTAAATACCAAATATCAAATCTCTAGGTCGTACGATTGACGAATTATGACGATTTTTTGCTTTTTTTTTGGTTACCATAGCAACCAATTTTTTAGAATTAAATTATGCTTCATAAAGAATCCTAAGTACCGTACTATATATTTTATTAGTGATATACATATTATTAATTGGTTGGCATGGTAACCGACTTGTCAACGTCAATTGTTAACTTTTTTTAAATCTTTACCTAAATACCAAATAACAAATCTCTAAGTCGTACGATTGACGAATTATGACGATTTTTTACTTTTTTTTGGTTACCATAGCAACCAATTTTTTAGTATCAAATTAGGCTTCATAAACAATCCTAAGTACCGTACTATGTCTTTTATTAGTGATATACATATTATTAATTGGTTGCTATGGTAACCATGTTGTCAACAAAAAATGCTAACATACTTTCACCTCTACTTATAAATTGACATCGAAAAAAGAAAAGTTGTTCCTTGTTTACACGTACAAAAATGCCAAAAAACGTTAACTTGTCCTGTTTTCACACCCTGTATAATAACACATCGTAACCAAAATCAATATACTTCGAGGGTTCGCGGACCTCTACCTCTATGCCAAATTTCAAGTCGCTATCTTCAAAATTGCGACTTGTAAATGCCAATAAACCGTAACTTGTCCTGTTTTCACATCCTGTATATTAACCGATCGGAACCAATATCAATAGGCTTCGAGGGTTTGTGGACCTCTACCTCTATGCCAAATGTCAAGTTGCTATCTTCAAAATTGCGACCTGTAAATGCCAAAAAAACGGTAACTTTTCCTGTTTTCACACCCTGTATATTAACCGATCGTAACCAAAATCAATAAGCTTCGAGGGTTTGTGAACCTCTACCTCTATGCCAAATTTCAAGTCGCAATCTTCAAAATTGCGACCTGTAAATGCCAAAAAAACCGTAACTTTTCCTGTTTTCACACCCTGTATATTAACCGATCGTAACCAAACTCAATAGGCTTCGAGGGTTTGTGGACCTCTAACACTATGCCAAATTTCAAGTCGCTATCTTCAAAATTGCGACCTGTAAATGCCATAAAACCGTAACTTGTCGTGTTTTCACACCCTGTATATTAACCGATCGTAACCAAAATCATTAAGCTTCGAGGGTTTGTAGACCTCTACCTCTATGCCAAATTTCAGGTCGATATCTTCAAAATTGCGACCTGTAAATGCCAAAAAACTGTAACTTGTCCTGTTTTCACACCCTGTATAACAATTAGAGCAAAAGAGCAAAGGAACAAAAATACGTGTCTTACCAAATACTTTCATTTGACATAAAAAAAAGAATTTTATTCTTATTTACACGGACAAAAATGCAAAAAAACGGCAACTTGTCCTGTTTTCACACCCTGTATATTAACCGATCGAAACCAAAATCGACAGGCTTCTAGGGTTTGTGGACCTCTACCACTATAACAAATTTCAAATCGCCATCTTCAAAATTGCGACCAGTAAATGCCAAAAAACGTTAACTTGTCCTGTTTTCACACCCTGTATAACAATTAGAGCAAAACAGCAAAGGAACAAAAATACGTGTCTTACCGAATACTTTCATTTGACATCAAAAAATAGAAAAGTTGGTCCTTGTTTACACGGACAAAAATGCCAAAAAACGCTAAAAAACGTTAACTTGTCCTGTTTTCACACCCTGTATATTAACCGATCGTAACCAAAATCAATAGGTTCCGAGGGTTCGTGGACCTCTACCTCTATGCCAAATTTCAAGTCGCTATCTTCAAAATTGCGACCTGTAATCGATTTCATCACATACACACACACACACGCACACACACACACACACACACACATACAGACAAAAAATCGAAATTTTTTTTTTCGATTACAAATCGATTGGTATAAGTTTCAGAGCGATCCGACGCACCGTTACGAAGTTTTTCTCCCGATTGGTCTCGCCCTATAGAAAGCCCTATATTATAGATAAGGGCTTTCTAACAAGAGCAACTGCTGCGGTGTATACAGTTTTTTGTAGCACAATAGCGCACAAGGCTTCTGGAAGGCTGACTTTGCGATGTTAGCAAGGACATATTGCTATTGGCCTAGCCACCCAGTAGTCCGATTGACAAAGATGAGGGAATGGTCGATCCTTCCATATTGATGTCAGGGCCCGCCGTATTGGCCCTCTTGGTAAACGTGGCTGCTTGGGTCTTTGCTGCATTGAACTGGACCAAATTTATGCCGCCCTAAGTTTAACTTTCTCGAGATCTTGATTAATTGCTTTAATCTGCTCATATCTAAGCTGATAAGTGATAAGTCTCAGTTGCTGGTAAAGGTTTTTTTGATCTAAATTGGGAGATAAGGGTACTGTCTTTTGCAAAATTGTAAATAGGATTATTCGTTTCGGTCAACAGGTCATTAATATAGATGAGAAACAGAGTTTGTGAAAGTATTGCGCCCTGAGCCACACCGCGCGTTAATGGTGAACGCGTCTGAGATGTGTCCATCAACTGCAACGTGCAGATATCGGTTCCTAAGAAGACTGGCAAGCCAACTGCAGAGAGACGCTGGCAGTCCAAAGGACGGCAGTTTGTTGAACAATCCGTTATGCCAAACTGTCGAATGCCTTCGAAATATCTAGGGCAATCGCTCGTGACTCTCCGTAGTTCTCAATTGCCCTACTCCACAATATGAGTGACAGAGTGACATAGGTCAATATATCTCCTGTCGATCTCTCTTTGCGAAAGCCGTATTAATTATCGCTAATTATTCTGTTGTTCTCGAGGTACTTGAATAGTTGCCGATTGACTACACGTTCCATGACTTTGGAGATTATGGGAATCAAGGCAATTGTGCGATAGTTTGAGGGTGTGGTTTTCTTGCCTTTTTTTGGAACAGGTTGCACCCGAGCGACTTTCCAAGAAGATTGATAAATCCCTTTTCGGTAAGACAGAGAATAAAGTCTGGAGAAAACTGGTGTTAGGGTTAGTTTGGGTTCGTTGGCCCAGTTCTTTAACATGATGGCAGGTATTTCGTCAGGTCCTGATGCCTTTTGCGTATCTAGTGTTTTGAGGCTTTTACGAATATTACGGTGATGAAAATTGACTTCTGCCATGGTAGTGTTGATATTCGATATGGTGGGGAGAGCCTTGCCTTGGTTGGAGGACGTCTAAGGTAGAATGCTTTTTCCTTGGCTGTAGTCGGCGTGATATTTTTGTAAAGTTATTACTTAATGCCTTTGCTACCGACCAGAAATTCCTGGAGCCACTGAGGCATTGCAAAAGTTTATTCCTCATATTTTGATTGTGTTTGTCCTTAGTTTCGTCGATCACACGTTTGCATTCGTTTCTCTCTTCGACAAAATAATTGCGATTTTGAGCGGTCTGATTTTGCTGCCAGTGCTTGTATAGGCTTGCTGTTTCCTACCTACAGCTCTTTCGCATCTTCTGTCGAACCAGGGCTTTCCTTTTAACGGTAACTTGATGGAATTTGGAATGTATGCTTCCATTCCTGAGGAGATTACTTGCGTAATCTCTTCGTATAGCAGTAACAAAGCAGACGTCGAGCCAAGGAAAATCTGGGTAGAACTCTCTTAGATCGTCCTAGTTAGCAGAATTGTAATGCCAGATTTTGCGAGGCAATGATGGATTCTTCTATACAGTGGCGTGCAAAAATTTTCTGGGGCCCCCCAGCAGAATTTTTACGGGGCCCCTCAATCATACCGTGTAGGCAACACTAGCAATTAAATATGTTGCTTGACTAACATCGATTTCAGTGCTCTGTACATTTTTTGAAAGTAAATTGACGTATTCAAAAAGTTTACTTTGAAATGTAAGTAAAAAGATAAACTTTAAATTTTCTATTTTCTTTAGTAGTGCTTTCGCCTCATCTCTATCATACTTTTTCTTAACCACTGCAGACAAATTTGACAAGCACTTGCATTAGATATTTCGAAGGCATTGAACAGAGTTTGGCGTGACGGATTGCTCAATAAACTACCATCGGACTACCAGCCTCTCTCTGCAGCTGGCTTGCCAGTTCCCTCAAGAACCGATCTCTGCACGTTGCAGTTGATGGACACATCTCAGACACATTCATCATTGACGCAGACGTGCCTCAGGGCGCAATACTTTCACCAGCTCTGTTCTTCATCTATTCGCGAAACCTGTTTACAGCTTTGTAGATGATAGCGACTGAGACTTATCACCGCAGATAGGAGCAGATTACAGCAATTAATCAAGACCTGGAGAAAGTTCAAACTTGGGGCGACAAAAATTTGGTCCAGTTCAATACAGCAAAAACCCAAGCAGCCACGTTTACCAAGAGGGCCAATACGGCAGGCCCTGACATTATTATGGCAGGATCGACCATTCCTTCATCCTCGTCAATCGGACTACTGGGTGTCTCGGTCGAAAGCTATATGTCCTGGCATGATCACGTTGCTAACATCGCAAAATCAGCTTCCCAGAAGCTTGGTGCGCTATTTCGCAACAAAAAACTGCACACACTGCATGCTCACACATTTGAGGTGCCGCACCAAAGCACACCCTAAATCTGCTGGATCATATTCAGAAAAGAGCTGTGCGCCTCGTCGGCGACCCGGAGTTAACCCGGAATCCGCAGACATGTGGCCGAGATGTACCTGTTTTACAGATACTTTCACGGCAGGTGTTCCCAGTAGAGGTGTGTCGGTCCGGATGGACCCGGTCCAAATGAACGAATCCAGTAACGGAACGAGTCGGACCGAATCCGTCAAATCATTCGGACCCGGTCCACTACTTGCTTTAACGAAGCAGAAATCGCGGTGCGAGGACTGCAAGCAATGCCGTGGTGAATCGGTTCGGGGAAGCAACGATTTATAGGAGTCGAGTTCCTTGAATTAATACAATTCGGTCCGAGACCGGAATTTTGTTTGAGAAACCAGAGAAACCTATTGCTTAATAATCGCGTATGCATTTGTTATTATAAGAAAATTTTTAATAGTGCCTTTTGTTTTAAAATTTTAAATAATATTTTGTTTACATTAAAAAAAATTAGGACAATAGATATTTTTAAAAAACCTAAAGAAAACAGCAGACCTTTTTTAAAACAAAATATATTTATATTCCTTTATATATAAAATATAAACTACAAGAGCTCAATTCCATTTGATATGGAAATTGTTGATTTTGTATAATTTTATGCTGCCTATTTAAAACCAAATTCGTATGGTGTTCAATATCAATATTATTTTCAATTTAAATCAAATATTTAAACCTCACAAAATCTTAGAAAGAATAATGCAGGTTATGCAAAAAACTCCCGTGGGCAAAACACAAACGTTTGTGTTTCACGGCGCGGACCGGGAAGCGATCGATGGTATGTGACATGCCAAGAAGGAGCAGTGAAGCCTGAATCGGTCGACTGGACCGAATCCATTGGACCGGGTCCACTGACGGACTGATTCAGATGAACCGAATCCATCAACGGACCCGGACCGCCCATCACTAGTTCCCAGGATTTGGCCCACTTCATCCCACCTCTGGCAACGCCTGTCAGCTTTACAAGAACTCCTTTGCAGTGTTGCCGATTGTCACATAATTATCAGATTTTAACATAATTTTGCCAGCAGTCTGATACAAAATTTGAAGATGGCATAATTATCAATTTTAACATAATTTTAACAGACAATTTATTCTGCCAATAATATAATTTGATATTTAATACAGTGGCTTTATACAAAAAGGCTTTGTAAGATTTAAAATATTTAAATGGCCCCCATCTCGTATAAATATTCCCTAACTGTATGCGTAGCTTTTATTACTTGAAAATAGAGGAAGGCAGTCGAAAACCACCGATACAGTAGTTCTATACAAGATAGAGCCACTGTAACCACCGATTCGAGTGGGAGACATCTAAAGGTGCGTATCCACTAAGCGCGCAAAACGTTTGCGATTGTTTGCAAACTCAATGTTTGTTGGAGAGGTTTATCGCGCGTATTAGCAAATGTTTGTATCATCTGGTCGTGTTCCGAGCGGTGTCGGTACATCAATTTGATTTGTCGTTTGTGTGTGCGCTTTGCTTTTTTGGGTATCTACAGTTATTTGCGAATAATTGGCTGGTGGAGACGATTGTCAATAATAGAACTGCAAACAGTTGCAAACGTTTGCTCGCAATGATTTTTTGGTGGATACGCACCTTAAAAGATGAACCTTTACCTATTCAGTGACTTTAAGATCGCCTACAGTCAATACCTTAGGAGATATTGCGGCAGGCTATATAGTGCCTTTAAACCAATGTAAGATCACCAAAGCCAATGTGAGATCGCCTTGTTTTCGGCCATCTCTTTGTTCATGGCGTAAGTGGGGGTAAAATTTTAAGCTTTTAATAAACGGCGAATCGCAAACCTTTTTTTGGAAGTATCCGAGTACTGGGCTTGTGAGCGCATCATAAATACATTTCTGAATAATAGATGTCTTTATGGTCCAAGGAATCGCTTGCAGCGGGTTTCGTGGTGCAGTGGTTAGATGCTGTGTTTGTGACACGGCGGTCCGGGTTCGAATCCAACGGCAAGACCTGTTTTTTGCATGAAGTGAAAAAAATACAGATGTAAACATTGTGATGCGCGCGCAAGCCCAGGACTCGTTTGGCGGGAGGACTCGGCGGATGGTTCCAAAATAGCGAACCTCATGGCGAATCGGAAGATATATTTTGCTGGTCCCGCCATCTTCAGGTTTTAACATAATCTACATCAAAATCTGATAATTTTGGCTTAGCTATCACATAATTTCATTTTATGCCAGCGGCAACACTGCTCCTTTGTCTGGCGCACTGCATCACTGTGGAACTCACTCCCAGTAGATCTGTTTACCCCTAATTACAGCCTACAACTGTTCAAGAATCGTGTCAATCAACATCTTACAACCATCTCGTAGGACAAAGTTTTTTTAGAATTAATTTGACAGTGCCGCTATCTTTTATTTCAATATTCAGACCTTGCCAACGTGATAGACTTTCGCTAAAAAACACATATAGACACTGAATCGTGTCAAAAAATTACTAATTTCGATGATGTCATTTAAAACTTAATTCAGGCTATGTGCAGTGCAGTAAATATATAACAGCATTAGACTGTCTGTTTTTATATAAAGCCTGTAGTCCGGAGTATTTACCTGGAAAGTTAAAAGCATATAATTTTCTTTTTATATCAAAAACTATACCAGAAAATATCTTACCACTCATATTTGCGGCTCCATCATAGCCCCGTCGTCCTCTACATTTGCTAAGCGAAATTCCTTGTTATTATAAAAATGCAAGAATTTCATTTTCAAAATCCGTTGGTCTTTGTCCCATCATTTCGAAAAATCCTAAGAAAAATTCTGCCACATTCTACTTCTTACTTCTTATTACCTTTGGTATTAATGTACCGGATCACAAGACTTAGGTGATCTTTCTTACTAATATCTTGGATTGTATCAACAATGAGGGAAAAAACGGCCCCTTTTTGATGTCTTCAACTATAGTTTTCTGAATTGTATCAGAAATAAGGGCATTAAATTTATTTTGTGACCGATTACTTAGGTAATGATTACGAATCTTTTGCATATTATTGAAGTGCATCTCAAGAACGGATCATATCTTGATAAGAGTTTTACAATATTCAGAAATACACCTTCTGAAGAATCTGGTTTCAACTTATTTTCATAATCAGAAATAGTATCTCGATGTCCACGAAATGGTAAGTTGCAAATTACCATAGTTCTTGTGATGTCAATGAGCCTCTTCAAAATGTTTTTTAAAATGTCTCGATTATCTTTCAGAAAGGACTCAACGGTTTTGTTATCCTTCCAAATGAATTCTTGCTTTCTCATGTATAATTAACTGTATACAAAAGTTAATTTTAACATAATATTTAAAATATGTAAAAGTTTTAATAAATGTTAAATCAATACGGAGTATACAGAGGCCCCTGCGGGGCCCCTGTATACTCCGGGACCCTCCCGCACTGCAGGGTCTGCAGGGGCTGGTTTGCACGTCACTGCTTCTATAGAAGTGGAAATTCATATACCGTTGTAATAAGTTGAATGGTTAGGATTGTCACAGATAAAACTAAGGGTCGAGAAGGGTCTTTACCTGTGTTGTGTTGTGTTCACTAACTATCTAACTCTCCGGTTTTGGACACATTTCATTCACAGCATTTAAAATAGAATTTATATTAAATGTTTATAAAATTACTTAAAGTCGGACTATTCTTGGACATTTCTAGAATGTGCTGGCAAATTGCCCTAGGAGAAGACAATAACTGTTTTAAAAAAGAAGGTGGTAACTGTAAACGTTGGCATCTGCAATGACATTGACAATTGTGATTTCTGGTATATTTGCTTTTTTGATCATGCATTGTATTATTTGTGTAAAATGGCCAATATTTTAGAAGAAAAGCTTCGCGAGGCATCCTGCGTAGGTGATCTTGAAGCAGTACAAGTTCTTCTAACCCAAAACGTCAATGTAAATTCCCAGAATCCAGTGAACGGATGGTAAATATTCCCCTAGAGACCCTAACCCTACTTTTTTACACAAAAATCTGAATCTTTGAAGGACTGCCTTACATTGGGCTTGCAAACGAGGAAACGAAAGGGTTGCTAGACTTTTGCTCAGTTATGGGGCTGACAAAACTCTGAAAAACTTTAAGGAAGAAACAGCCAGTGATATTTGTACTTATTCGAATATTAATGAACTCCTTGGACTTGAGAGAAGGAACGAAACACAAGAAGGCAATACCAACTATAAATTTGTGCCTGGATATATTAAAAATGCCCCACTGAATGCACAAGTTGACCTGGGACCTATTAGGATTAATCAGCCAGATTTCCTGAGTATGCAAAAAACTGCATTACCTACAGCACAAAATGATGGTAAGTTGTTTCCATATGTTTATATAAAAGAGAATCTTATTTTTGAAGTTAGAAAAGACAAGTTCCATTTATTCAAATTAAAATAATTAACCATTTGGGACATTTTCGGAGAGTAATGTTATTACCAATTTTTGAATAAGAGCATACTTTCTATATTCGATTAATGTTTTGTTAAATTTGTAAATCATGATGATTTGTACTTACTTGCTAAATTTGTTTATACTGTAAATTGTTTATCTGATTTAGCTGACATGTTTGGTGCTTAGGGAACTTTTGTTCTTTTTAACAAGCTGTATTTTTATATTTTAATTTAAAGTGTTGAGATGGATTTTTTTAGAAGATACACATTTCCAATTATGACAGTTTTTTAAGCAAGTAATGATATACTTCCCACACTTCTTTCAATAAGAATGGCTGAAAATGTAATAAGTTAATCTGTCAATTTTAGATAGTGTTCCTTTCAGTTACTTCATTCCATTAAGTCTACCAGATCTAACTTTTCAATTTAATGAAATAATAATAAATGCATTTATTTAGTAACTTGTGCAAAGTTCACATAGGTATACAACAGTGACAACTATTCTAATGCCTAAAACAAAAAAAAACATAATGCACCTCGTAAAAAAGACAATTAAATGTCTGCACTTGCAAAAAATACAATATTCTAAACATTCAACAATTTTAGTATATAATTGCATCACCTGTATGTGCATTGTATTTGAACTGTTCATACACGAGGACTAATTGTAACTTAGCATAAAATCACATGAAACCAAAACATCAATAATGACCAGGACTGTGCTACTTATTTTAAATATATTTAAATTCTTAGCTATAAATAATCTAAACAGATCTTATTTCTGGAGGCAATAAATTATACATTTTTGGCACAAGATAAGTGAAAGACCTCAAATGTTTAGATGTGCTGTTTTGTGTGCAGGCATTTTCAATTGTTTATTAACATTTTTTCTAATGCTGTAAACATGATTAACAGGTAGTTAAGTTTTGAAGATTTGTGAATAAAAAAAATATGTCGGAGTAAGAATTTCACTAGAGTATGGCAAGGTAAATAACTGAATGTTTCAAGCAATGTAATCTCTAACTTTAAAAATAAGATTTAGAATTAGAATGATAATCACAATAACATTACTTTTTCAATTAACGCCGAGATTAACACTCATGTCCGTTTGGTAATAAAGTTAAAAACTAGGTGTCAATTGAATTAAAAAAAATCTGTATTAAAATGCGTTGTTTCATGCAAATTAAAATAATTAACCTTTAACTTCATAATTAGTTTTAGTTGTATGGTACAAATTTTTTGGAACATGAATCATCTTTAAAAATAAATTGGGAAGTTTGTATTCAAGTTTATTATTCCTAATAGGTAACTGTCTATCTAGGAGTAGGTTCAATAAATGCAGTTCTAGAGATATGGATAATAACTTTTTTCTTTAGAATTGGTGCTAAAAGTACGAGTCCACGGATCCTCTGACCCTGACTTTGTTGAAATTGAGATTCCTAAGTGGAAGTTAACATATAACTCCCTCCTAAAAATTTGTTGTGAAGAACTGCAAGTGTCTGAGCCCCAAGTAGAAAGAATCCGAAAATTACCCAATACACGATTGCGCAAAGACAACGACGTTAAAAGGTTGACAGATTTTCAGGCCCTTGAAATTGTTTTGAGAAGCAATAGTACTGATAAAAGTAGCAATTGTTATCAGAGCATTAGTTCTTGCAAAGATCAAACTATATTATATTAAGGTTTTATTAATATAGAGTTAATGATATAATAAATCCCAGAATTGTGTTTAAATAAAGTATTTATTTTCGTTAACTGCCAAATTCGGCGGAGGATTAACCTTCCGCCATTAGTTAGGTATTAAATTTAATTAATAAATACTCTTAGAATACTTTTCTGTCTGAAGCATATTTGAACCTTGCTCTTTCTATTTAAAAACTATTAACTTGGACAATTTGTAGCTAATTGTGTGCCGAAAAACGTAGAGGCATATAAATTATAATTCCTGTTTCTCAAAAATCTTCAATATGCCTTTATTCGGCAAAGATAAGAAGTCTAAAAGCAAAAATGGTGGTAAAGACTGTGGGGATAAAACTTTGCTTGAGGAAAAATACCATCTTAAAGGACTGCTTGGCACCGGAGCATTTTCTGAAGTCAGATTGGCTGAAACCAAAGAGAAGCATGGTCAGTTGTATGCCGTCAAAATAATTGACAAGAAAGCACTGAAGGGTAAAGAAGACTCGTTAGAAAATGAAATAATGATATTGAGAAAGTTGAAGCACCCCAACATTGTTCAACTTTTAGAAACATTCGAAGACAAGAATAAGGTCTATCTTATAATGGAACTGGTTACAGGCGGTGAACTGTTTGACAGGATTGTGGAAAAAGGTTAGTATTTTATTTTCTCGTCAAGTGTTTTAGTCATAGCCTAACTTTATTTAGGGTCCTACACTGAAAAGGATGCCGCGCATTTAATCCGACAAGTACTTGAAGCCGTAGATTACATGCACCAACAAGGTGTGGTGCACCGGGACCTGAAGCCCGAGAACCTGCTCTACTATAGTCCAGATAAGGAGAGTAAGATAATGATCAGCGATTTCGGTCTCTCCAAAATGGAAGACGGTGGGATAATGGCAACTGCTTGTGGTACGCCTGGATATGTGGCACCGGAAGTCTTGGCTCAGAAACCTTATGGCAAAGCCATAGATGTGTGGAGCATAGGCGTGATTTCCTATATACTACTTTGTGGATATCCCCCATTTTATGACGAGAATGACGTTAATCTGTTCGCGCAAATTTTGAAAGGGGAGTTTGAGTTTGATTCTCCATATTGGGACGAAATCAGCGATTCTGCCAAGGATTTCATCAGGAATTTGATTTGTGTTAATGTTGAAAAGCGATACACTTGTAGGCAGGTATGTCTGCATAATATAATATATAATATTTGCTGTATAATATATAAAAAATACAAACTAGGCTAAAACTAACTTAACAGTAATTATAATTAAAATTCCAAAACAGAGACAGCAGCAATGAATAAAATATTTTATTGAAATTGAATGCATGAATTTTAATTTAATAACTAAATTGTCTTTGATTCAGACTATTATTTATTACGAAATTAATTGTAGGCCTTAGCACATCCATGGATTTCTGGAAATGAAGCTTCAAGCAAGAATATCCATGGAACTGTGTCTGAGCAACTCAAGAAGAACTTTGCAAAATCCAGGTAAGAAGATATGTTTGTTAAAGAATATACTGATTTTAGCAAATTACAGCCGAAAATCAGACGAAGTTATATAAAGTCGAAATTATCAAAGTTTATAAATTGAACAGTAAAAATCGCAGTTTGCTATCGTATTTAAATTTTCGGGAATATTTATCAGCATTTTGTGTTATCATACTTATACTTTCAAACCTGCTGAATTAGAACCGATTCTGGAAAAGCGATTAGTTTTCGAAATATGATTAAAGAGAATATTACAGGTTTTTACAATTCTTAATTAAACTGTACATAAAACTTGTAGAACAGATATATCGACATATCAATTAATCGATTTTGTTAAATTTCGAGAAAAACATTTTTATATTAGGTCTAAGAAAAAATTGATTACAGTTTTTTTTTTAATTTTTAGCTCAACGTTGAGAGATATGTGGTAGGAATTTAAAATTTCAAGGGTTTGAACTTTTTTTCGCGATTTTTTTGTGACGATTGTCTAGGAGATTTGTCATTTTCATCCATTCCAGCTTTTCGATTAGCATAGTTTCTCCATGGGTAAGTCAACAGTCACTAATTGCATTGACTTTCTCAAGGCGTTTGACAGAGTTCATCATTCTCTGGTCCTGGTTAAACCATCTACATTGGATAAAATTGCTAAAATTGATAATTTTATATCTGATATAATTTTGGCAGTATCTGGAGTGCCTCTAAGGAAGTCATTGTTCTCCCCCTTCTTTAAAACCTGTGATTGTCAATGATGTTGGTAGCTGTGTGTGGGGATGGAATTTTTTAATGTTCGCCGATCACTGGCTGTTGAAGTCTGTGCAGATCCAGTTTCCATACAGAGTGACCTTGACAGATTTGTGGGGTGGGCAAACTTAAATGGGTTGGCTCTCAGTACCAGTAAATCTTGTTCTGTTAGCTTTTTTAGCGGCCATAGTCAGGTCCATGCTGATTACAGCATATGTGACATTGTTCTTGATAGGAATTAAGTTGGGGATTGGAACCTTCGGCAAAATGCACTGAAAACACAGTTTTATCCACAATACCAAAACATAATTTTTGCACTCGAGGCGCTCTTCGCTAATCATGTTAGCATTATTAGGAGATGATTATAACTTAACTTATAATCAACCTAACTAATTTTGTTAAGTGCCTGAAGTCAAGTGAAACTATTCTGGGAATTTCTTTTGTTGTTCTCGATCAACCAGTATAATGGTTAAAGCGAAACTGATAATTTACCTATAGTTCGTTTTAAAATTAGGGAAATAAATAAACAGGTAAAAAACGCCTGAGAAGCCAAGAAAGGTGAATTTTACAACTTTATTTCGTTTCATACAATCATTATTGATCACACACCTGTCGTGTACAGATCTTTCAGCAATAATAAAACCACATTTTAAATGAGCTATGTGTTCTTGGAATCTCGTTTGTATTGATCTTCTAGTATGCTCATCATATTTTTGGTTACAATCCATGCATCTAATTTCATATATTCCACTTTTTTCCAATGTTTCAAAGTTTGTTCTTTGGATTCCCAATAATTTCTTAACATTAAACTGCGGTTCATATATTAATTTAAACTTTTTGGAGTCCTCTATTGAAACGTATTTTTTTTGTTATTTTCATGTTGATTCATAGGAATGTTAAAGTATTATTTGATAATCGTTTATTTTTTCATGTTGCTAGGGTTTGTTCGGAGGAACTGCAGTGATTTGTCTGTTATATTATGGTGGGCTCACTAAGTCACTAAACTTCAACACTGCTAAAAGTTCTGAACTGTTTCTCATTGGGCATTACTCCTTAACCGATCATGACTTACCTCTTGGTAAGAGTGATACATTGTGCAAAACCAACAAAGAGAGTTAAGCCTGTTTGAATCCAGCCAAGCTGCTATCAAGAATTTAATGAAATGATTTTATATAATTATTTTTTTTAAACTCTGTTGTAATTTTGTTATTAATACCTGTATAATGTAGCAAATAAATAAATAAACTGTGATTGGCTTGATCTCTCAGTATAACTATCACTGCTATAATTTGTAGTGGTTTAGTACTTAAAAGGCTGCTTGAGGGTCCATTACTTTGTTTTTTAGCATATCGACCAGGCGCGGCCCAATGATTTTTTGTTAGATTGGTCAAATCATAAGTTGAAATCGACACCTGAGCTGCTAAATGGTAAACAAGGGTAACAACACAAAACACTATTTTAACAAATCCAGTCATGCATGTCAAATAGAGTTAAGCAAAAATACCTGTTGATTTCCTTTCTTCGATCATTAGTCTAGACTAAATCAATGTTTGTTTGTTAACAACTGATTTCATCGAATTCCAATTGTTTTTCAAAAGTCGAACCTACACTAGATTTAAAGAAATTAGTTCTTGAACCAGTAGCGACTTTCCTTTCTCCAGTTTTCTTGGGCCCCCACAGTAAACACAAAAAACAAAAAAAGTGCGTCTTTCTCTTCCCAAGCTAAGGTTTTCATCAGATTTGCGTGTGAAACTCGGCCTACTTCTACATTGTTTTTGCACTTGTCCTCTCATTATTTTTTAAATCAATCTCTAATTTTATGTTACTTACAACTTTTTTAAGCTCATACACCCTCATTCTCACATTGAATCTAACCCAAATTAAACAAATTCGAAAATTATTACAGTAAAATCCCCAAAATTTGCGGGCTCTTCTTTACTGGCGCGGAAAATGCAATTAGCTGATCTTCAACCCGGCGGCCAGCCAATCAAAACAAAAGGGGTGCAGTCACGTGGAGTTCAACAAAGCGAAAGGCCGACACTAGCGATGGTTATCTCCCTCTGCAACTATCCATTGCGTGCGTACATTTTTATCGTTTAATTTCCGGACGAAGATTGTTTCAGTTCGAACCGAACTGCCAAGATCAGATATTTAGAGCTAGCTTTTCGATACGGATATGGCGCGGCGTGTAGAAGAAAATTGATAAACTGTTCAATATGTACCTATAACACTCAAGTAAATTTGTAATTAAGCTGGAGTGAAATTACTTTGAGAAAAATCCTAGAGGGGCGGAGTCTCAGAAACCTCCCTTACGAGCCGCCACTATGTTGAACTAGGAGCCCGTTTTGGTGAGAAATTTATTCAAAAACCTAAAACAAATACTATACGAAAGTACCCGTGGGCTCGAATTCCGGAACAAAATTGAAAATAGCATCCAAATTTATTTTTAAATGTTTTCAAAACATTAAATATGCGCGTTCAGATACAGCGGGGCACTTCATTAAATTACCTCTCAAACTGGATCTCCGGAAGTCGAGCAATTAGATTTGATTATTTGAAACACCGATTTGATGGCCCACGGCTCTCAACGTTCGGCCTTCGATGCAATAGCGGATATAGGAGGGGAAGCTCTCTTTGTTTTTTTACTTATGTACGTCCACTCACTGCATTATCTTATAGTCATTTACATACCATAAGCCCAATTTAAAATACGTCCGAGCTCAGCACGCCTAGTTTGAATTAACTGGATATTCATCATACATGCAAATGGAATCTTATATTTCCATTTAATTTAAAAGTATTTTAGCTAAATTTGTGTTTGCGGTGATTTTTTTGATGAGTCATTGACCGAATGACTTTGTGGAAGAGCCGCGCCTGATGATATTGTAAAAATACTCTGTTTCCTCGCAGCTGAATTCAATTGAATTCACATTGTTTTAATATTTTAATCTTATCTTATTTAAATCCGTGATAGATGGCGTCAAGCGTATCATGCCACGGCGGTAATTAGACAAATGCAAAGGATGGCCTTGAGCAGTGGCAGTAGCCAAGGGGGACAGAAGAGTCCCTCTCCGCAGCCAAATGCATCTAGTGGTAGTTCGGGGGGCGCCAGTGCGGATCAATCCAGAGGCAGCAGCGCCTCTTCATCTGGAAGACAGTAGGATCACATTCCGATTGTAAAATAGTAGGATTTTCAAATTGTTATGATTGCAGCGAAATTTTAGACTGTGCGAGGAGGAAGTAGATCTGAATAATTGTTGCTTACAAATATGACTCCGCCAGAGCGAGCGATTTAGAACATGAAGCAGTGTCGCGGTAAATATCGTGCTTAAATTACTCAAAATAAAGATAATAAGGAAACGTTGCAGAGTCTTCGTCTCCTAAATCTTCATTGGATAACTCTCTACTGTATGTATTACTTAGTTACGGATTCTGCTTAAATATCATTAGCATTAAGCAGTTGTTGAGAAAAAAGATCCATTGTGTTTAACACAGGACGGTAACAGTTCTTCACAGATTTATTCATATATAGTTCGTCCCGAATTATAATTGGGTACAAATGGGAAAAAATAGAATACAAAAAGCCATAAATATTCAAATCAATTCAATCTCCATTTGTTATTAGAAAGCAGGTTAATGTTAATAATGCATTACAACAATTATAACATTAGATTTAAAAATGACTTTAAGAGCGTTATAGATACATCTAATACATTATATAAAATACAAAATCCACAAATGAATCTCACAAAACGACGAAAATGAATCTCACAAAACGACGAAAATGTATAATATCTCTCATGAAGAAGTTTTTTTGTCTTTATTTTTAAGCTTTTTGATTGGTGCTGTTCTAAAAATGTTAATTTCAAATATTTTAGTTCTCATTTAGATGTTCCTTTTACGTGACATCCTAGTAAACATGAGTATCTAATGTACCTACCTTTATTAAAAAGGTAGGCTTTGCTATTTTATGGGACTAGATAGATAATAATTCTTAATAAGACTCAGTGGCTAGTACTGCTCGGCCTCTTTAAGTTGGAAATTACTTTAGTTTATGCTGTACTATTAATTTTTTATTCATTCCGAATCCCTACTGTGGTTATTTGTAATTTGTTATCAATAATTCATGTTGAGCATGTATGAGTTAGGCCTCTTAAACTTATTGTAAGTAATATCGTACATAAACGCCGAGTTAAAGACTAATAATTATGTTAGAATTTTGTTGCTAATTTATTTAAGTAAAACATATTAATGTAGATTATGTTTCAAAATGTGCCTTATATTTTAGCCAAACGTACTATTGCGTCCTTTTTAATTTAGCGTGTGAATTTTCTTATTCATTTATCATTTTAAGGTATAAACTATATGGTTCGGCAACAACGCTTGTCTTTTGCTAGGCTTTGTGTACGCTTTATATCTTCAAACTAACGATATAGCCAGATTAATAATACTTGTACAGTTTACGTGTATATTATAATATGTGAAGATTTCGAATTTACAACGATGGGATGTAAATTACAGAAATGTAGTAAATTATACAAATATTCCCCATTTACTTCGTTCAGTGTTGTTGGATTATTGATGTATTTTTCTAAAACACATGAAGATATGTGGACCATCCCATCGAGCTAATCTGAATTCAGTGTGTTTTAGAATAATCTTCGGCTAATAAATAAATAATATCTACTTTTATAAGTCGTTAAAAATGTACTTCTTTTTATATTTTGTTTATTAAGAAATATTTACATTCAGAGGCGCTGGTAGGTATATTTGTTTGTTACAATTGGGGATTTTATTGATCTACCGCAATTATATTAATTAATTAATGATTAAGTTTGTATGTGAAATGTAAGTATTGTGGTAAAATTTGAAAAATACCCTTCAAAGATAATACATTTTTACCATTCAAAATATTTAATCGCTGATTTGATAAACCTTTAATTGATGTAAAAATGCAGCAGTCGTATAGTATTTTACAAAGCTGAATTAGTGTCGTAAATTACATTTTACTTAAAATGTGACTTAGACTTAGATGTAAAAATCGTATTTTGTAAGGCTTAATTATTGGAAAATATGTTCCTTAATATATGTAACGGTTATTTGGAGCGGGCATACTGCTTTGAGTGACCAACTTTTCATAGTTTTGATACTGGTCTGGTTTATTACTAGATAATACAAAGTACTATATTATGCATGTGCCAAAATATTATTGCTCTAGTTACAATAATTTATATTCAGGCAATGGCACACGTGTTCTTCGATAAATTTGGTGGCAATTTTATATTGCGAATTTTATAATTGCTCATATGAATGCAATTCTTTTCATTTCTATGCAGTAATACCCAAAAATTCAATCAAAATAACTATTTTTTTTATTTTCAGTATAGTCAGTCATTATACTTTAACTTATTTTACCCTGGTTTGGGTATTAAACATAAACAAATAACGAAAAATTAAACATTAAATGGAAAAAGGCATATACATTTTCTAATTTTTAAGACACTATGTGTAGCTTTAGGAATTTTCCTACCATCGCCCTGTGATATTGTAGTTCTTCTATGTTGGCGTACCTTCTCTCACAGACTTTTTTTTTTAACGTGACCCCCAGAACTAAAAGTTTCAATAATTGGCCACAGTATGAAACACCAAGTCATCCTCACACTTGGTCGGTTTTTTAAGCATTCCAGTGTTAAAATGTTAGCTTTTTCGAGAATGGTAACTGCAATTACCTGTTAAAATAGAATGGCTGCTAAATAATATCTGACATACTGATCGTCTGAAATGGGGAAACACTGGTGTAGAATAGGCATTATTAGTTAACTTATTTTTTAAGTAGCGCCCAGTAGTATATACCAGGTGACCCAGATTCAGAGTTATCTCCCTTTTAAGCAAATATTTGATCCGTGGATTATTATTATAAGTGTGAAGATGTATTACTTTGAAAATATCAGAAGTTCAGTGACGAACCGAAAATGAATCCTTTTATTATTTTGAATTTGTACATTCCTATTTTGCTTAATTTCAGGAGCGATTGTAAAGCCATTCAATCACATAATAGGAAAAAAGAAAGCTCATCAATTGTAAATAACCTTATGGGAAGGAAAAAATAATACTAAACATTCAAGTGACGATCTTAATGAACATTGTGTACTGAAAGGCCTGAGAGTATTGCATGCAAGCTCTGTTAACCCTCTTGAATACATGATAAATCGTAGTGTCAACGATATTTTTTCTTTGCTCCCACAAATGCCCATGAGTTGAGGATCCTCGCTGATATAAAAACAAAAATGTTATTGACTTTCATTCAAGGGTTTTTCAACGGCTTCCTGACAATATAATAGATGTGTTGGCAGATGCCATAAATACTTCTTTTATTGACGGATTGTTTCCAAGCTATCTAAGGTCGGATGCTGTGATTTCATTTCATAAAGGGGGTAATTGTAGCGATCCTGCTAACTTTCAACCCATCTTATCGCTGCCAAGCATGTCTAAAATTGTCAACTACTTGTTAAAGAACGAGTTTTACCCTTTTCAGACAAGAACAAAACCATACGTTCTTCCCAATTCAGATTTCAAAATCAGGCGATGCTATTTTTTTGTTTCTTGAGGATCTGCACCTAAAAATAAATGGGGGGTGAAGCGCCTGTAGCGGGGTTTGGTGATTTAACAAAAGCATTTGTTTGCGTGAATCACACAATACTGCTGAAAAAGCTTGAGTGTTATAGTCTCAGAGATGAGTTGTGGTTTGATCCTTCCTCTCTCGGCGTAGCCAGATTGTGTCTGCTGCGGGAAGAACATCGAGTGAGAAGGTGATAGCATACGGGGTTCGCCAGTATGTCCTTCGTCCGGTATTGTTTTTATTGTATATTAATGATATTGCAAAATGTGTGTAAGTATATATTATGTAATTAGCGTGAATAAAGGATTTGGATAAGATCCATGGTAAATTTGTCATGTTCGCGGACGACACCACGATTATGTGGCACAACAGGGACACTCAACACCTGAAATCAATTAGTGGTAATTGCACTTCCCTACTTACTTACTATTTAATGTTACAAAAAGTAATATTTTAACTTTTGGATGCTGGCTTGAACGCATTAAATTGGGGGGCTTCAATATCACAGAATCTATTTGCTCTAAATTCTTGGACCTGCCCATTGACAACAGGTTGACCTTTTGTTCCCATTAACAGGCAAGGAGATGTTTTCCCTGTGGACTATCTCAAGTCGATTGTCAGAACTGTACATTTTGCACTTGTGGAATCACACTTACAATATGGAGTTTGCTTCTGGGGTAATTGCAGTCAGATGTTGCTTCAGTCAGTCTTTGTTAAAGAAGCAGCCATACGCTATGTTTCTGGGGTTGAATTCCGTGAATCATAGATAGCGTATTGATCTTCCTATTCCTCATTCCGCAAGAGTAAAAAGTCTACTTTATTCTTCCAGAAATATATTTAATCGCTTGCCTTTGCATGTTAAGGAAATTTCAAAATGTTCCTATTTAGATATTTTCAAGTTAATGGTAAGTTGTTATATGTGCCATGGTAATGCCATATTGTCCCTTTGATTCATTTAATAAAAACATTTTATGCTTAGGTAATTCTATTGCATTTTTCTGTCACCTTTTAAACAGAACATTTCATATTTTATAATAAAATTGAAGACTAGTTCATACATTTTTAAAAATGTAGTTACAGTTCAAATTGTTATCAAAACTGAACTGTAGTTGTGTGTGTGATAGGCAAATATGGCATGTTCTATTTAAAATGTTGTAGAAAAATGCAGTTGACTTATGATTTAAACAAACAAAAAAAATACCGTAATTTTTATTAAAACTGGAAGTGATATCGGACCTCCGATATTTCCAAATGATACGTTTTTACACATGTTAATATTCCAATATATCCTTCAAATAACAAAACAACTTTATTAAATCTAGGTCACCCAGTATTTGGTTCCTTTCCAAATAATAATACTTGAAACAATAAAAAGGTGGTCATTCATACATAACGCAGATTAGAATATAAGTTTTTTTTTAACTTATTACTGTCATCTGCTATTAAATCTAGATAAAACATTGTTGGTACTTACATTCCAATGTAATATTAGGGCTAAGTGCAAATATTCTAAATCTTAAAGAATACTCGAACAATATTGCATTCCACTACATCTGTGGTATTTCACAACTGTATTTCTAATACCTGCTATTCTATTTTTATGTATATTTAGTTTGTGAATCTCGTTTTATCCCAGTGAAATATGATCTTATAAAACTTTTGTTTTTCAAGAACCCTTAGAGTTTTAGTATGTTGTGAGAGGTACTGCGATCAGTCTATTTTTCTTGAACACTGTAAATACATCGTTGGTAATCTGATCAGTACAGGGCAAGTTTAAAAACATATTTTTTAGAATAGACACTGCTGTTAATTTTTTATTTGTATGCGTTGCAATCTACTTTAAAAAATAACTAAATCATTTAAATATTAGAATGTGTCTAGGCAATATTACTAACAGAACTTAGCTATAGTCTAGTTTGGAGTCTACTATGTTCATTAGTTTCTTATTATTGATTTATTTTAATGTGACTTTTGTTGGCTTAAAGGGAGTAATATAATTGTCAGGGTCCACGCGACATTTTGCTAAAATTTATTAGTTTTGGTTTGTTGGTTTTGAGGCAAAAAACAATTCAGTGGCTGCATAAAACTAAACCTTAATATTGCTAATCCAAGTGTATATGTGTTGTCTACTGAACTTTAAACCTACAGAATGTAAAAGAGTTTCTGATTTTTGTTCTTAATAAAAATTGACCAATGTATACCCTAATGAAGTATTTTTAGACTGAAAAAGCTAGCATTTGGGTTGTCATTTCTCCCTTTGGCCAAGACAATGTAGATTATAAATTTGGGTATTCAAACAATGTTAAAAATCTGTAGTAGAGCAGCAGCTATTCACAACTATATAAATTAATTACCAACAGTTTTGTTTGTTTTTAATTTCTTCCTTTTTATTTCATTAACTTGCCTTGTACATTTGCCAAATTCTCTTCAAGGATTCTTCTGAATCTCTAAAATGTTAACTAATATCTATGTAATATTTTTATTTTTTTACACAGTAGCTGTTTAGTTGGGGGATAAAACTTGTCTGAATACTAATATATTTACTCGAAATAATATAAAATAGAAAGAAATTGTTTCGGTCTAATTTAAACTGTTTTATATACAGTTCAAAGATAAATATACAGTTTAAGAAAAGTAAAAGAGCGTTTTATTTGTTTGATCTTAAAACAAAAAAATACCTAATGTTAAGCAGAAATTACAAACTGAATTTACTGATATAATATCTATTATCTTAAAACTCTAGAAAAGCAACTTTTCAGTTTGCAAAGGCTTTCTTTTTTCCCTTTCTTCCAAGGGTATTTACTCTTTTCACTTTCTTCTTTATGTTCACTTTTTTATTTTTTATCATATTAACTTTCTTTATTTTTTCATTGGTTTCTTCTCTTTTCACTTTCACATTTTCATCTTTGATGTGCTTATTATTTGTTTTAACTTTCTTATTTTCTTGTGAAACATTTTTAGGAGCATTGTTCTTTCTCTTTTTAACTTCATGCTTAGTATCTTCTATCACAGCTGTTTTTCTCTTTTTACTTTTTATTGCTTTGGTGACTTCATCTAAAATTAAGGTAATAGTATATTATTTTATATGGAGGAAAAGTGATACTTTTCATGGCGCTCTTGCTGGTAATAGAGAGCAAGCCATGAAAAGTAATTTTTCCTCCAAATAAAATATGCTGTTTTTTCTTCAAATGTCGATAAATTAATGCAAAGACGTCTCTTTTTAATAGTAATAATAATTATTATTAAATATTAGTGGGTTCGCAAGGCGGCTTAGACCGGTGTCGGTGAATAGGCACAGGTTGTTGCTATAGTAATGTAACATAAAGCTGTCAGTGGACACTGTCAACAATAATAATTTTTTTAAGATTGCGTCTCCGATTGTGTTTTAATTCCGTATTGATAAGCAGTTATTGAGTAAGTTTGATTATAATGAATAACCAATTTGTTCCTAAATTAGTGATTTTTAGAAATGCAGTCACAAATTGAATGATAAATACAAATTTTAGTTTAATAAATCTTGAGTTGCTGACCCTTATTTTGTTGTTTGTTTGTATTGTCTCTATGTTGCTATGACAACACTTTTACCTCCGCCGGCGAAAAAGTGAAAAATAAAGCTCCGGCGGAGGAAAAACGAATCTTCACGTCCGCCTACACAGTCGAGTAATGACGGATTTACTGACGTTTGAAGAAAAAATAATTTTATATATATTACACCTATGCACAAACAACCTAAGGAATTCAAAATCAAATTACACCTATATATTGAAAATGTATGTCTCTTGTTGACAAAATATCCAACAAGGCCATGCTTGGTTATTATCATTGTTTTTGTGACATATCTACTACTCAAAGGCTTATGCCAGTTTTTGATTTTTTTATTTAACAATAATTAATGAACACAATAACGCATTTTGTTTAATTCAATCCTTACTTACTATTTTGCCTCTCTATCTGATCAATCTTTCTGTTTTCACTTAGTATTTCAGCATCAGTGATATTCTCATCACTTTGTTCTATCTGTCCTTCCCGTACTTTGTGCCTTTTTACAATAACATTTCCAGAAGGTTGTACAACTACATCAGCATTATATTGAGTAGTTAGTTCTCCGCTAACAGATTTGTAGGCTTTTGGCTTCTTATTGGATAATGTTGGCACATTAACATCATTTGGATTTTCTAAAACGAGGAGAGTTTATTTTAATGGCACTTTTCTGTATTAAGTATATACTTTTAGTGTGATATGTAAACTAGAAAAATAAGTACAGACAAAATAAAGAACGAGAAAAAATATTGTCACAATTATAACAAACTTAAAGATTGTATAGCAATTTCTACTTACTTAATGAAACATATATTGGTACACTAGATCCTCTATAAGCATACACATGTAAACTTCTTATATTATTCATTTTTCCAGGGAATTGTTTGTCAATAAACTCAACTACACTGTAGACATTCTCTATCAAACTTTCGGTGTTCATTTTACTATGTCCAATTTGTACAGAATGGCTATCGCTTCTCAAATTTATACGGAAAAACATCTTTTTAAGAGACTGCTCAATATTTGATTTTAATTTGGGAAGATTTAACTTTATCGCCACAGGAAGTTTCCTTTTTTTATAGAAAATGCTTCCACACTTGTGTACAACTTTACCACTAATTCTCCCGTCAACTAAGAAAATATCATAGAGATCTGCTAGTCGGCTTTTCAATTCAAAAGTGTCATATTCTGTCCTAAACTCATGATAAGTCATAATCTTTTTTATTCCAGTAACATTTTTCGATCTGAATGCAGTCTCATAATATTCTATATGTCTTTCGTGCTCCTTATTAGGTAATCCTTTAACATCTGGAACGATTAGGCAAATATCAGCATCAGACCGCAGTGGTGAATTTGCTAAAGGTACTCTGAATACTTGTTTTACTGGTCCACGAGCTTTTGGAATCTTAAAAGAGTTTATTTGAAGAAATATCGGAAATTCTTCATTAAGTAGTTTGTTTTGGAGATGCGGGTTTTCAGATGCAAATTTAATTACACCTAATACAGCATTTTTAACATCTGTAGACTTAATATTAAACTGATTTTCAAGCTTAGACTGTTTCATTTTGCAACGGAAAAATTACCTTTTCTGTAGAACTTTTTAATTACTATAAAACGGTTTAGAAATGCAGTATATCACATCGCACATTGAAAAAATAAATAAGTTTGGTTACGGTCCTCTTCGCCTCTTCTTTCTTCTATGGCAATTTTTTGACTTTGACTTATAGGAGTTGGCGCTGGTAGGAGGCAATTTGACAGAATTTTATTGGCTCAGCTCCCAGGATCAAGCCGAGTTCATATAGCAACGAATCACGAAACACGAATCACGAATCGTTGTTTTTACAAATTCGTGAAAAGTGACCATTTCATACGAAGACGAAATTCGTAGACGTTTCTAGGAAATGTCAAATTTTCACTGTGACATTTACCTTTGACGATAGGTTAAAGCCGAGTTCATATAGCAACGAAACACGAATCACGAATCGCTGTTTTTACAGATTCGTGAAAAGTGACCATTTCATACGAAGACGAAATTCGTAGCGTTTCTAGGAAATGTCAAATTTTCACTGTGACATTTACCTTTGACGATTCTTCTTCTTATAAAGACAATGACGATAGGTTAGGAGGGTTGTGTTTCCTTTTTGTGTTTTTCAAAATTAATAATTAATATTCTAATATGAATGTATTTTATTGCCGACATAGACGTAGACGTGTAATAGGAGCTTACTTGTTGCTTAAGATGCGACAAAAAAGAATAATAGGAATAGGTCTATTGGTGTCTGTGAGATCTTTAAGCAACGGTGGTCGCATGGAGTATCATAATTTCGTGCAAAAAAATAGGGTAAATGAGGAGAAAATAGTAGGAACTACCATAAAATGTCTTTGAAAGACTTCGATTTCCTTGTGGAAAAGATTTCTCCATATACAAAAAAAAATACCACACCCGCGAGCCAATTTCAGCACCAGATACGTTATCTCTTACACTTAGATATAGGTATATTTTGAGATAAAACTTTTGTCACCACTGTCACCAGCAGTTAATATTATTGGTACAGTAGAGCGTCAATATCAACCGTAGTTCATTATTATTTTCATATTTTATTTTAAGATATTTAGCTGCCGGTTGTCATAAAGAGCTTATCTTATAATAATTATAACAACAAAAAAATATCTTATTTACATAAAACTCTTCACATATCATAGGTAAATATATAAGGGCGAATCAAACATCATACATAGGGATGCACGATATTTTCCGATACATCGAAAATATCGATATATCGACACTTAAATATCGATATTTTGGCATCGATGGATTTTAAGTCGATATTATCGTACATCGATATATGTGACAACGATATACGATATATCGTCGATATATCGATGGATACATCACAACACGATAGCTACGCGCAATTACGTTTACGCTTCATATTTTTTCCACCTATGACTATGACGTAACACGAACAAGAGATCGAAAACTTTGTGCTCTCCTCAATTTCCAAGAATACAGTCATAGATAAATATATATAAGGGCGAAAATACAGTGGCTTTAAGGGCCTTTAAGGCACAATACCCAAGAACCACTACCAGTATCGCCATCTATTGGATCCCAAAAAAAAACAACGTTTTTGGCATTGTTTTCCTCTAGTTTTTTTACAAACTTGTTCTGTTATTCATTTTTTTTACACGTTAAATTATGTTTTACAGTGCACTTAGGTAATTAAAAGTAGCTATATTGACGAATTTATTAGTTTATTAATTAAAACAAACATTTTAAGAAGGCCGTTGTAAAACAAACAGCTTTCAGATCTATCTGCCATCTTTTGATAAATGGTTTTCTCGAATAGCTCTCGCCATTCACAACTTGAAAAGACCATGCCAGCTTAGTTGAGGTAAAACATCAAATATGTCGCAACTGTATTCGCAGATTCTTTTATCGGGTGGTTCCTCTGCCTCATCCTCAGAATATTTATATTTTACTTTTATATACCTACTTGTTATCGTTTAAGTAGTCTGTTCCTTTTATGTTCCTAAAAATTTGGCGTGTTTTAGTAATTTCGGTGTTTAGTGATTGATATGGCATGGCTCCACGCGCTTTGTGGAAGTATTTCACAAAACTTGACAAAACATTGGCAAAATGCAATTTCTGTGGCAAGAAAATTCAAACATCGGGCAGTACGAGTAATTTGTCAAGTCAAGTTGGCTTAAATATTTATTATTTACAAGATATATGTATATGATAGATGATAATTATGATATTATGTAGAAAGTTATATATATATATTATATTTTTTACGATACATCGATGTAATTTGTTCGATATTTTCGATGTATCGATGGTTAAGAAGCGATGTTTTTTACATATCGATGTTTAAGTATTCGATACATCGATATTCGATATATCGATGTTTTTGAAATTTTGTGCATCCCTAATCATACATACGAAAAAATAACGAAAACTAAATTGATCTAACCTAAAAACCAATATGCAAACTGTCAAATCGGCCGAAATTTTTCACGAATTCGTAAAATCTTGAAATGAACTCAAGTTTCCCGCGCCGTAGATTTTAAATTTCACGAATTCGTAAAATCTTAAATTATGCAGCTGTCAACTCTTCTGTCAATTAATCTGACCAATGGCGTTAAAGTTCGTGATTCGTATTTCGTGATTCGTTGCTGTATGAACTACCCTAAAGGGTAGTTCATATAGCAACGAATCACGAATTTTAACGCCATTGGTCAGAATAATTGACGGAAGAGTTGACAGGTGCATCTAGATCTTCACCTCTCTACTGATAAATCGGAAGGTATTTGGTTCACTAAGGGGCCAAGAAAGGCTCGGTTACCAATAATTAAGCTATATAACACAAATATTCGTTTTGTAAATAATGTCAAATTTTTGGGGCTCACTCTTAATAACCACCTGAAGTGGGACGCTCATGTTGAGAACATTGTCAACAAGTCCAAAAAAAATATTAATGTCTTGCGGGCTATTTGCAGGGTGTGGTGGGGTGCAGACCCTAGAACCCTTTTGATGGTTTTTAATGCATTAATAAGATCCCATTTGGATTATGGCTCATTTTTGTTTAGGCCTTCAAGTAAAAAGTGTTTAAATAGATTGGATGTAGTATATTTTGAGGGTTTAAAAATCTCTTTGGGCTGTATGAGGTCCACCCCCCGTATGGCCATTTTAGCTGAGTCTGCAATGTTGGAGCTTGACTACCGAAGGAGAATGTTGGCTACTAAGTTTCTCTCCAAATTAGTTGGTTTACAGGGTCACCCTTTGATTTCCATTCTTTGCAGACTACGTGGAAACTTGATCAAAAATCCGAGATTTTTTAAAGATGATAATTCTCCATATTTAGTCTCGGCAATTGAATATTTCTATCCTTATTTCAGGAAAATACATAAAAACGCTAATTTCTATTGTTATGATATAGATTTTGATATTTTAATTTCCCCGTTACAAACTTTTAATTGCAATATAAAAAAGAATGAACCCATGGCGAAAGAAAAATTCTTGATGGCAACGGAGAGATACAAGGGTGATTATGTTTTTGTCTTTACGGACGCATCGAAGATGGACGAAAGAGTGGGGCATGCTCTTTATATTCCGGATATTAATTACAGGTTTTCTCAAAGACTTCCTCGAGAGTGCAATATTTATAAGGCTGAAATCATAGCTATCCATCAAGCAATAAAATCATGTTTAAATAAAAATTTTAAAAGAGCAATAATTTTTTCTGACTCTCTCAGTGCAGTCTCTAAAATAAAAGGCAATCACTTTAGCCCTCGGGCTGATCTCTGGTCTCTCAGAACAAAGAGATTGATAGCTCTGGCTAACCAAAACGGATTTCAGTATTTGATCTCCTGGATTCCAGGCCATTCTGACATCCCTGGAAACGTAATGGTCGACATACTCGCTAAAGTGGGAAGGGATTTGAGTGTACCGATGGACATTCTTTTGGACTCTGGGGATTTCTTGCCTGTAATTAAAAGACAAATTTTTTCCCAACTTAAAACGTATTGGAAGGAGGCACTTTATAAGAGGAGACATCAATATATTCAGGTTCAAGATTTCTTTCCATCTAAATCTTGGTTTTTTAATTTCCCTTACAAGAATAGACGACATCTTACGACAGTCATTAGGATGCGTACGGGTCATTGCTCTGTGAAGTGCCACCTTTTTAAGTTAAACCTAAAGCAAAGAGTATATAAGGTAAAGAGAAGACAGCCGGCGAATTTCTTTTGATCTTTCGTCAGCCGTTTCAATGACCTCGTCCCTTTAACTCGGAGATATCGCGACGTTGCCGGATAGAACTTTTTATCACGGCGGGCGATATTGACGTCAAGTCAAACAAGATGGCGAATAATCGATTTCATCACAGTGGGTCGAAATAACGAAAATGATGACAAAATTTACTAAATATCTAATACTTTCTGCTAGGATAAAATTTTATATCGATTGATTTTCATTCAAATTCTCTGAACTTGTTTAAACTTTTGCATTTTCTTAAAATCTCAGTGCTCAACTTATTTTAAATAAAAAATGTGATAAAATTCAGTTTTTTTATGTTTCCGGTGAATTTTTATTAAAATTTATTCAGTCTAAAAGCTTTAATTAATCAAATAAGAATTTCCTTCAGTTTAAATTAAAAAGGTGTAATCAATATTTTTCGATTATTTTAAAGGAAAGCTTCATTCAAAACATAGAGGGGATAAACTCTTAGTATGTAGATAAACCAACGAAAAAGTAAATTCTATTTGAATCTCACTTTAAAGCTTGATATTCACTTCCGCAAATTTCGCCTTTTTTTTGACAGTTGTTGATTTTTGGTCCATACTCTGATGCGAAATTTTGTCGGCGCAAATAATAGCTAAAAAGTTCAAATAGTTTTAACTTTTTTGCGAATTTATGCTTTAGAATAGGTTTTATAGGTTAGGTCCAAGTACCGGAAGATGTAAGCAGGTTAGTAATCTATTTTTAAGTCTAGAATGGGCTCAATTAATCTCATTTCTGCAACTAAATTGCGAAAATCGCATTTTAAAAATATATTTCTAACTGAAAATTTTCTTTTCTGGTGTCATTAAGCTGGTGGGTATTTCGTAGTTTTAGGACAATTACCAAAAGGACACAAGCGAAACATAAAATAATATCTCCAGCGAAAAAATTATAATTATTATACAATTGTCAAAGTATCTATTCTACAATTTAACTAATGAACCCAATGCCTGAAAAGAATAAACAAATAAACATAGCTAAGCAGTCAAGAAATTTGAGGTTAATTCACAATTACTATGGTAGAATTCGTAAAAAAAAATAAAATTTTTCACCGCGAATAATTTTAAAACTGAAAATGACAGTTTATCTCAAAAAGGCGAAATTCGCGAAAGTGAGTATGAAGTAGAATTTTCTGAATATTTAGTAATAAAATTAAAACAATTAATGTTTTATCAGAAATCCGAGGATTTTTTGAGAAGCCATGAAAAATGCATGTATTGCAGGTAAGCAAAATTTTACCGAGTGAATATTAAAAGATTCTATTAAATGAATTGTGTTACATATCATAATTAAAGTTTACACACCTAATTCAATTGCACAATATGAATTAAAAAACTAAACGAAACGTCTCCCTAATAAATCTAAACTTGACCTTTACGGGATATATTTAACCCACTGTGTTGGCGGACCGTCCTTGCTTGACGATTGTGTCCGATATAATCCGATATCATACGAGGCGCCCTTTAAATCGGAGTTCTCATCTATCCCTCTCTAATTTAATTGCTCTGTCTTACTGTCTTCTCTTTACATTATATACTCTTTGCCTAAAGGATGATCCGCTATGTGAATGTGGTTTGGTGGAAGACCTAAATCACGTATTTTTTGAATGTCCAATTAACGTCATTCCTAATTTTGATTTATATAGGATTCTTAGTAGAAATTCGATGACCCCAATTTCTATTTTTACTGTGCTGGGAGATCCCAAGGAAGAGAAGCTTAACCTGCTTTTAAAATTTTTGGCAATTAATAAGATTAATTTATAGTTATATCCAATGCTTAACTAATTGTTATCCTTTCCTTTCAGTGTATGTTTGTGTTGTCTGTCTGAAGATACTGTTCCATTTGTGTTACCTATGTTGTTATTAGAGGTGTGTCGGTCCAGATGGACCCGGTCCAAATGAACGAATCCAGTAACGGAACGAGTCGGACCGAATCCTTCATATCATTCGGACCCGGTCCACTACTTGCTTTAACGGAGCAGAAATCGCGGTGCGAGGACTGCAAGCAATGCCGTGGTGAATCGGTTCGGGTGAAGCGACGATTTATAGGAGTCGAGTTCCCTGAATTAATACAATTCGGTCCGAGACCGGAATTTTGTTTGAGAAACCAGAGAAACCTTTTGCGTAATAATCGCGTATGCATTTGTTATTATAAGAAAATTTTTAATAGTTGCTTTTGTTTTAAAATTTTAAATAATATTTTGTTTACATTAAAAAAAAAATAGGACAATAGATATTTTTAAAAAACCTAAAGAAAACAGCAGACCTTTTTTAAAACAAAATATATTTATATTCCTTTATATATAAAATATAAACTACAAGAGCTCAGTTCCATTTGATATGGAAATTGTTGATTTTGCATAATTTTATGCTGCCTATTTAAAACCAAATTCGTATGGTGTTCAATATCAATATTATTTTCAATTTAAATAAAACATTTAAACCTCACAAAATCTTAGAAAGAATAATGCAGGTTATACAAAAAAACTCCCGTCGGCAAAACACAAACATTTGTGTTTCACGGCACGGACCGGGAAGCGATCGATAGGTATGTGACATGTAAAGAAGGAGCAGTGAAGCCTGAATCGGTCGACTGGACCGAATCCATTGGACCGGGTCCACTGACGGACTGATTCAGATGAACCGAATCCATCAACGGACCCGGACCGCCCATCACTAGTTGTTATGTCTTGCTAACAGTTAACCTCATACAGAAGTTTTCTGGAGAAAGCTCACTTCTAAGATCCACTCACAGTACTTTTGAAGCTAACAGTAAAATAAAGTTTTTTAGTGACAATTTCAGTGGTCTGGATATGGCTTAGAGCCAGACAACATCCTGGTCACTACCAAATTGTGCTGGCGGATTGCCTTGCAGCAAAGCCATTAACAAGAACAAGAACAAGAACAGTTGACAGGTGCATAATTTAAGATTTTACGAATTCGTGAAATTTAAAATCTACGGCGCGGGAAACTTGAGTTCATTTCAAGATTTTACGAATTCGTGAAAAACTTCGGCCGATTTGACAGTTTGCATATTGGTTTTAAGGTTAGATTAATTTAGTTTTGATTTGTTTTCGTTATTTTTTCGTATGTATGATGTTTGATTCGCCCTTATATATTTACCTATGCTATGTGAAGGGTTTTATGTAAATAAGATATTTTTTGTTTTTATAATTATTATAAGATAAGCTCTTTGTGACAACCGGCAGCTAAATATCTTAAAATAAAATATGAAAATAATAATGAACTACGGTTGATATTGACGCTCTACTGTACCGATAATATTAACTGCTGGTGATAAAAGTTGTATCTTAAAATATACCTATATCTAAGTGTAAGAGATAACGTCTCTGGTGCTGAAATTGGCTCTCGGGTGTGGTATTTTTTTTTGTATATGGAGAAATCTTTTCCACAAGGAAATCGAAGTCTTTCAAAGACATTTTATGGTAGTTCCTAAATATTGTTTCCTCATTTACCCTAATTTTTTGCACGAAATTATGATACTCCATTGTACTGTTGCCTAAAGATCTCACAGACAAGACACCAATAGACCTATTCCTATTATTCTTTTTTGTCGCATCTTAAGCAACAAGTAAGCTCCTATTACACGTCTACGTCTATGTCGGCAATAAAATACATTCATATTAGAATATTAATTATTAATTTTGAAAAACACAAAAAGGAAACACAACCCTCCTAACCTATCGTCAAAGGTAAATGTCACAGTGAAAATTTGACATTTCCTAGAAACGTCTACGAATTTCGTCTTCGTATGAAATGGTCACTTTTCACGAATTTGTAGAAACAATGATTCGTGATTCGTGTTTCGTGATTCGTTGCTATATGAACTCGGCTTAAATCGGCGCAGTCCCCCCGTTCTGTTATGGGTCTCAATTAAACCAATAGGAATGCACCAAAGTGACAGTTAATTAGTGGACCTAGATGCAATTTATGAAATTTGAAAAAACTAAAGCCAAAACCAGTAACTTTTCTGCTGTCGCTTTTGTGCATTTATGTTGGATTATTTAAGACCCATAACGAAAGGGGTGGATGTACTCTCGCAGTTAGCGTATATTTTATTCTTAAAGATCCTAACGAGTCTTACCGCCTGACGAGTCAGGGGCTGATGTCTATGGCACAGGAGATTGCTTTCAGTGGGCCTCGTGGCTCGGTGGTGAAATGCTGTGTTTCTGATACGGCGGCCCGGGTTTGAGATCAGTGGCAAGACATTCATTTTTTAATGGTTATGCTTGTAAAACTTTTTTTTTCTTGATTTTTGGCATGCCTTGGGTTAATTTTGTTTGGTTGCACCCGGAGCGAGCGAAGCGACAGGAGGGCATTGCATGAAGAAGTGAAAAAAAATTAAACGTATACATTGTGATGCGCGCACAGCGAAGAACTCGTTAGGCGGTAGGACTCCTTAGGATCTTTAAAAATAAAATATATGCTGGCGGTTATTCGGCCATTAGATTTGGTTGATTACATTAAAAGAAGAACGAGAAGGGTTCCACGGCCATCACAACGACTGTCTAGTCGAGACCCGTAATTCTTGCTGAAACATATGAAAAGTATTGTGGCTGAAAAAATGTTAAAGTTTTAAGGATGAGCATGCCGAATATCTAAGGTATTGGAAAAAAATGGTACAAATGCGAATGATATGAAACTAAAGAAGAATAGATAAAGAAATTTATGAAAATTTGTTCTTGAAACAGCTTGCTATGAATATTGCAAGTATGATGTAGATTGTAGAGCATGCTTGTCAGAGCTGCAGTGTAAGTTGGACGAACAGAGAAAAATCACAAAACACAAGTGGGTTCATGTTTCATTTGACGTCATTGTTCGGGTGATCTCGGATTGGATTTTAAGAATGTGCCTGCTGCAAGAATCCTACGATTCTTGTGCCTGCTGCGTCCACGAAGTTGGCAACACTTTGGTACGCGTTGGTCAGTGTATGAACTTATTAAGAGCTGGTTTTCAGAGAAATGTTAGGAAAACTGATTAAATATACCTACTCTCTTTGCGACCAACGCATTTATTTAATCAGCTAGGATTTGTCATGTCAAAATCTTTGGTAATTGTTTCAGACATTTGACGAAAAAGTATGCCCAGTGAGCATGTGATTGGCTCGGGTTGGCTAGTTTAAATCTGAGAAAGGAAGAAGTGCTGTAAGTTACACGTGGTCTGATCTTCGTCACCTTGATCAGGGAAAAATCGTCCGAGTTCATTCTTCAGAAATCAGCCATTGTGGTGACAGTGTTAGTGCCGTGGTAGATTTTTTAAATACTTTATATTTGGTATTTTCTACTCAGCCTATTTCGAGTCTTAGACCGTATCATTGTGTTACCTTTTGCGTATTATTGGCTCAAATCCACTGTTTCATCGCAGGTGATTTGCCTTTAGTTCTTTTATGTGACACCATTTTATGATCCCGTGGTTCCACGTGGATAATTCCTAATTTGTTTCTAATTTTATTTTCAGAGGTTTTGTCTCGTCCACCTTTTGAGAGCTAGCTGATTTCGGCGTCAGCGGATTTTGGGAAAACACAGGTAATATTGATTTTTCTGTTTTTTTTTTGGTATTTTATTTTATCTTGCCTGTAAATGTTCCTTGCCTTGAGCTACACGTAGAAAGTTTTAGGAGTTTAATAGGATTTTTCCGACTACGTGAAATATTACCTTCCCCCCTTCCACGACTGAGGAAGTTTGTTTTTCCATACTACATGAAGTCGTTTTACAACTTAGAAGGTTTTTTACTGTATGAAGAGTCCTTCTATCTTTTTGGAGCTAAGAAGTCTCCAGTGCTGTCCTTACTATTGTGTTCAATCGTGAACGTTTCCTTCTGGGAGTTGAATGACAGATTATATCTTTTGAAAATTAAAAGACGAAGGAGGGAATTGATATGGTTTGGTAGAAATCTTATTAATAAGAAAAACGCCAAACACGTGTTACTTAGGTATATTAAATACAAATATAACAACAAATACATTAAACTCATAAATTTGCGGTGATCCTGGATCTAGGGTTCGGATTCCTTTGAATCCTTTGTTTCAATTGCGTTGGCTTCTAATTCGGCTGCCTCGGTAATTTTGTTCAGTAACCTCTCGTTCTCATCAACTAGTGCATTGATGGATTTCTTGTTTTTCTGTAACATAAAGGGTAATCAGGATATAGTCGAGGAATGTTTCTCAATTTCAAGTACTTGGCTAATTAAAAAACTTACATTGATTGTTTCCTTATATTTATTATGAATCTCTTCATTTGTAGATACCGCCAAGTTAACCTTCTTTTGCGCAGCTTTGGGGGCAATATAGGACATTCCAATAATGGAGTTTAACTTTTTATTCTGGTTGATTTCGCTTTGTAGGTTCTTCCTCAGTTGGTTTGTTTCGACTAGTAATGTCGCGTTTTCGTCCACTAGCCGCACCTTGTCAAAACTGAGAGTACTGGTGTTTTTAGTAGCCTGAAAAAGTATAGGTTTATGCTGAAACGTATTTCAACAGTAATAAAAACAAATATATGCACCTAGTGTGATAGGTCTGGCAGATTCTGGCATGTTTTGCGCATACTGCAAGGGCATCGAGAGGATGCAGTTTAAACACACAGGTGTAATAGGAAAGAAATCACGGAGCTATGGATGGGACTCCCATAGAAACAGAGTGTATTTGGGTTAAATATCACCTTTTAGTCTGGCTAAAATTGATCAAAATATAACCAGCTACCTCTATTGTCAAACGAAAGCAATGTGTTTACTACTAATTTCATACAATGCGTATTAACATATTGCTTTTATTATTATTTTTTTCTTATCTGTCATTGAAACGGATTCGGTGTGTATCATTATTTCTAAAGTGATTTTTGGAGTATAATTTGTTACTTCGTGTTTGGAATTGATATTTTGTTATTATTTTATTGATGTGGTCGTGAGAAGATAGAAATGAAACGCTTGATAACATCAATGAAATTAACCTTGAGGAACCAAAAGATCAGAATAATGAGGCAATCGAGGCACCTTCAAACCCGAAGCGACCCGAAGCGTAAATATCTTGCTCCCCAAGCGAAAAAAATGTTTAAATGTTTATGTGAAGAATGGATGCTTTGAATAGTGGATATAATAAACGGACAAAGAATGAAATAAGCCACGAAGGAAAAGGTGAGATGCCGGAAAATTCAAAATACTGGACCCAGCTAAAGCCAAACTCTTAAGAAATATAGTGTACGATAAATATAAAAACAATGAAGTTCCAACAATAGAAATAATTCAGAAGGAACTTAATGAATCTGAAAAACATTATCGAAAAACCATGCGAAGACGGTGGCTCAAACAATATGGTTTTTGTTTTAAAACTGTCAATAAACGTGCAGCTATTATGAAAACCCAAGAATAGTTAAAAGGCGTGTTGAGTATTTAACAGAAATTAAAGAGTATCGAGGTCAAGGACGGCAGATATATTATTTGGATGAAACCTGCTATGGTAGCCATGAAACAGCAAAAAAAAAGGTTCTGCATTGTAATCTGCAGATAAAAGGGATTAAAATTGTGTGGCAAAAAACTAAGTGAATTATCCACAAAATATGCAGTCTTAGATATTTGAAGGATGGTTTGAAACCAGTTTATTTCAAAGAAAAACCTAATAGTTTTAGACAATGAGCCATATTCAAGACTAGCTGTAAAAATTCCAAACTCTTCATCAAAGAAAGAGGAAATCCAAGAATTTTTAATTTAAAATGATCTTTTTTCGAACAAAACACAACAAAAAAAAATTGGTGATACTTCGCACTACAGAATGCAAAAAGTAATATCTGGTAGATAATTTAGGAAAATACTATGGTCATGCAGTTTTAGAGCCATGACACACACAGCGGTTTGTGACGAATCGGCTGCCGAGTCGGCGACCATGACACACACAGCTGTTTTTGCCGCGGCGCGGCGCATGCAGCAGATGACGTGCAGAAGTGGCTAACAAGCAGCGACTCGTCATTCGCCGCCGTGTGTGTTTTTCCCATATATGTAATAAGAATATATCGCGCATTATGCCAATTACGTGAAGCCAAGACTAAAGGACGAATGTATATGAACTAGGCATAAGTCGGTCTACTCGGGAAACCGGTTCGAACTGCGCATGTCATGAATTCTTGCCAATAAGATATTAGGAGGCAATTTCTACGTTTTGAATGCACGTGAAAACATATTCCACTTTTCATTATCGTCAAAACGAATATTTACGGTTAAATTGTATTTGGTTAGCTACATTTTCCATTACTTTTATTAGCAATAATATTCCTTTTTTAGGAAAACTGAAATTACGAACTTAAAACACATAATAAGAGTAGTTTAAATACTTGGAAATTTCCGGTAATAAAATTATTGTATACGAATACAGTAAAGATTACACATAAATATAGCAATGCTTCTTTCCACGCATTTTTGAGGACATAATATGCTCTATAATCGATAATATAAGGCCACGAGAATAGGAAGCAATATTCTTGTGATAACGCCAAAATAACAAACTTGTAACAAAATACAAACAAAGCAATCACAATTCGATATTCAACATGGCCGGTTTTATTTTATTACCGCTACGACGACAACGTCAGCGTAGACAACGATGCTTGCGCTGTAGCCAATAAACGTGTTTATATCCGATTTTGCGCATATCTACCGGTTTCCTAACGAGTCAGACTTATGCGAAATACATACGGCGAAAACATATCCATCTCTCTGTGTCGGTTACACGTCCAGCTCATTGCATAAAGGGTCAATACGCGATATATTCTTTTTATATATATGGTTTTTCCCCATTTGCCAAGTATATTATACGCGCCGAGTCGGCGTCCGACTCGCCAGCCGATTCGGCAAAAACCGCTGTGTGTGGCATGGCTCTTAAGGTTGCCACCATATTTTTGTATATTTAATACTATAGAACTAACTTGCTGCCAACTAAATAAAAAATGAATTTCCCAAATTTGACAAAAAAGGTGTGGAATTAATTAGGTGTGAAGGAACAAAAATTGTAAGGAAGAACTGGAAAGAGACTATAGAAAAAGTTAGAAAGTGTGAAGAGGACTATAGGAAATTGGGGGGGGGGGGGGGGGGGGGGGGGGGGTCCAATACTTTTGAATGGTGGTGACAAGATGATTGTAAATCTGGACGACGATTCTGACAATAGTGGAGACTGGTTCGACGAGGATTTTTAAGGTCAGTAAAAACTAGTTTTTAATTTTATGAATATATGTCGAATTATTTAAATGAAATTCTGTCACCCTAAAAAAAAACAAAATAGCACCAAGCGGCCAAAAAAATAGGTGTTTTTACCAACCCCTAACAAAATAATCTAATCAGTTGATTTGATTAGAGGTTATAATAGTTAAAATAAGAGTCATGCTTATTGAGCTATGGTGTGCATTCACATTTCCATTTTATTACAGAAATAAATAAAATACATGTAAATTTAATAATAAGTCCGACTCTGATAGCATGTTAGTTTAGGGTTAAATTCTTTTATCTGGGTTGGGATTTGTCAAGAAGTCTGTCATATAGCTAGCATTCTTTAAAATAAGTTAACTATTGAGAGTTTTCATAAATATTAGTGCATGTACCTTATATGATTAAAATTGGACGGCCTATATGGATGACACCCGACAATCACTAATTAGTGGGTATTGCTAAGTAACATTGGGGCTAATTTTGCATGCGCCATTAATTCCGTGCGTTATTTCTCCTTGCGCTATTTTCTCCGCGCTATAACGCTATCTTTTTAATTCCTTTTGGAGTGATTATTTTCTATCAATGTAATAAATTAATTTAATTAATTAATTTTCAAAAAATTTAAATATATCTTAGTAAAAATATTTTAACGTCTAAACTAGTAAAAAAACTTCTTTCTAATTATTTTTGGTAAGTTTGGGTTAGTTTAAGTGTGCGGAGAAACACAAAGCCAAATAAACGGAAATATCAGTTGGCTTTTGGCAGGAATCAAAGTTTAGAAAAACTTTGAAAATATAGGAATTATAGTATATTTAAAAGGTTTGTCAAGAAGTATGAAATATCCGCAAACATTTTTTCTATTACCCATATGATTTAATCACTTTTGTTTTCTAATAAATTATTTTTTTTAGTACTAGTACTAGAGTAGTTTAAGCCAAGGAAATGCGAGGATCCCCCAAATTTGAGCCGAACACAAGCCCCCAAAGTTCGACATTTAAGGCTAAATTGACCTAGAACGGCGAACCTCCACTACTACTTTCCCCCTATTAATCTGGGGTCAACGAAAAAATAAATTTAAAATATTGGGGAAGGAAGGAGGTTGGAAGGGACAAAAATTACAAAGAAGAACGGGAAAAAGACTATAGAAAAAGCTAGAAAGTGCGAAGAAGATTATAGGAAAGAGAGGCAAGACAAACACTTCTAAATGGTGTGGACAAGTTTGAGATAAATCTGGACGACGACGAGTGGGAACGATGGTGAAGTCTTGGTCGACGAAGATTTTTAAGGTAAGTAAAAGCTAATTTTTCATTTTATGAATATTCTGTGGCGAATTATTTTAGCGAAATGTCATCTCCCCAAAAAAAAAAAAAAAAAAAAAAAACAAAATAGCACCAAGTGGCCCAATTCACTTACCCATTTTTTGACCAACCTCTAACGGGAGAATCTTATCAGTTTATTTTATTAGAGATTATGGGTCCGGACGACTTTACTGATAGTGGATTACTATTTTTTTTTTTATTAGAAAGACCACATTTGAAATAATACATTAAAAAAAAATTGGGGAAAATTAATAATTAAAAAATTATTTTTTAAGCAAAAAAAAATAATTCCCATAAAAATCATCATTTTTAGTAACTCTAAACATCGAAACTCCATGGTTTCTATCTAAGAAATATTAATACAACGTTGCCAGATTATGCATAATATACGTCATATTTTAGTAAATATCCGAAAATGCTTTTTTAACTTCGGGTCAGTTTGTGTCGTTATACATCACATCTGCAATGCCCTCCGCTTCGTACGCTCCGGAATGAAAACCAACAAAAACTAACACAAAGTAAAATGTTAAGTATTATGCATAAAAACTATTTCGGATATTAAGTAAAGCAATGTCGTATGCCTTCTTCAGATCCACGACCAGGAGGTGTACCTCTCGGTCGAAAGCTGACATTTTCTCGATAAGCTGAGTGACACAGAAAAGGTGGTCAATAGTGGATCTTCCTGCACGAAAGCCTGCCTGTTCTTCTGCTTCTCTGTCGGTGTAATCGCGCTGTATTTTGGTCTTCAGTACTTTGCCGTAAATCCGCGTGATTGTGCTCGTCACCGCAATACCTCGGTAGTTGTCACAATCATCTTTGGAACCCTTTTTGTGGATAGGGGTAAGGAAGGATAGTTTCCATTTTTCTGGGACCTTTCCGCTGTTTACGCAGTTTTGGAAGAGACTGATTAGGTGTTCGAAGAGGGCATACGACAGCATACCACTGACAAAACTTTGGGACGCATTGAAACGGACAAACATAAACGTCTCTCTAATAGAGTCAGTGAAAGAAATGTATAGAAACCAACACATAAAAGTCAAAGTCGGAACCAAATTGTCCAACGGGTTCACACCAAGCAAGGGCCTCAAACAAGGATGCTGTCTGTCGCCGACTTTATTTAAGATATACTTCGAACAAGCATGGAAACAAAAATGCGAGAATATGGGTATCCCCCTATAACACAAACATATATACCCTTAGTTTTGCAGATGACCAGATCATCATGGCACAAGATTACGATGACATAGAATACATGACTCGAAAACTGATCGAAGAGTATAAGAAATGGGGACTGGAGGTGAACATATCAAAAACAGAATACATGTGTGTCGGTGGAGGGCGTCAAGACCCTCTTTTGGACGACGGAAGGATTGTCAAATCGTGCTCAACCTACAAGTACTTGGGAGTAAAAATCTCAGATGGCGGAACATTGGACGATGCTAGGATAGAAACACCTAAGGCAGGAAGGCTATCGCAATGCTAAACAGCATCCTATGGAACCAAAAAAATACAAGACGGAACAAACATCTAATTTATAATACTATCATAAAACGCATAGTCACGTATAGTTGCCAAGTATGGCAACTAAAACAAAAGACCAAGAGGGTGCTGGAGGCAATGGAGATGGACTTCTGGAGGAGAGCGGCAGGGAAGTCGAGACTTGAAAGAGTTCCAAATGAAACAATCCGCGCAACAATGAAAGTAGGACACACAATGACGGACGAAATAACAATCAAACAACTAAGGATGGTACGGACACGTCCAGAGAATGGAGAAACAGCGACTCCCTAAACAAATGCTTAACCTGGAAACCCGCGGGAAGAAGGAAAAGGGGAAGGCCGAGAAGGATATGGAGAGAATGCATAGACAGGGAAATAAGAGAGAGGGGATTAGATGAAGATCTATGGAATGATAGGGATGAATGGCGATTGGGAATCGGAAGACGTTGAAGGACGTTTTACTAACCCAAACGAAGAAGAAGAAGAAGAAGTAAAGCAATAATTAGCAACGTCGCAAAATTCACGCGCATGCGCTATTAACTTAACTTGGCATGTGTCAAAACAAGAGTCTAGGGAACCTACTAACTTTTCGATGAGAAAGCTGCGGACATGCGTAATGGCGAAACATAGGTATTATTATGGCCTTGCATGGCGCTTCGCTCGCTACGGGGGCGCTTCGCTCGCTACGGGGGCGCAACCAACAATAACTATTAGAAACTAATTGCCCAAAATTAAGAAAAAAGAATAAATTAATAAAAAACAAATAACCTTAAAAGAGTAAACAAAACATGCGTTGCGACCGATGTGAATCGAGCCAGCAATGACAAGCAGAATGTCTAACCACCACACCACCAAGCCATTGAAAGCAGTTCGCTAGACCGTAAAGACAGCGAACTGTTACAGACAGCCTGCAAAACACATTCCAGTCATAGATACCGCCTGACGTGAGTTGTTTAATGCTTATATTTGTACCGTTTGCATTAGAATGTCTAATATTACACTTCACGCATAGCCCTTCATTTGCTTCGCTCGCTACAGGGGTGCAAATCTAACCAAAACACCCAAGGCATACCCAAAAGCAAGAAAAAAAACTTTTTACAAATATAACCTCAATAAAATATAAAAACAACATCGGGAATCGAACCCGGGCCGCCGAACCTACTGAACCACCAGAGCACTTGTAAGCGATTCATTGCATCGTCAATACATCGGTAAAATAAAAACGCAATCTAACGAAAACACCCGATGCCTTCCGACAAGTCGGGAATGTATTTTGCAAGCTGTCTTTATCCGCTAGTGTAAAGACATGGATAATTCCTATACATTCGGTCATTACGCGTGTCCCCATCGCATCGAAAAGTTAGTAGGTGCTCTAGGCCCTAGTCGCTTCTTATGTCAAAACGAACCATCAATATCACTTCCCGGACGAACACGTTGGAAAAGGATTACAAAATTCGGCATGGGTAGTGGAAGCTTATTGCTTAGAAAACGTGCTCTAATCCTTCGGGGGGGAGTCTGGAAAGTCGTGCCGGCTGGAACGTCTAAGGGGTGGGTCTTGTAGTGGAGGGTGATTCCTACTAGGATTCCAGGGTTATTCCCGTATGCGGTAGGGTAGCCTGTGTGCGGTCTGGGGTATATCCTGCGAAAAGAAAATGTACCCAAACAAAGTGATAAAATTTTAAAAATCGAAATCGACAGCAGCAATTATTGCAGGAAATAGTCCATTCCTACTACCCAATGCTATCGACAGAACCAACCGAATATTGCGAACATTGCAGCATGCCCTTTGAAAAAAATAAAACTAGGTCCCAAAAAGATCTCGGAAATGATCAGCCGGTGATTGGATTCAGCAACAGGGGGTCCCAAAAAGTTATGAAATATTCAAACCGAATATAAAATATGAATCGACGGATCTAATGAAGCGTAAACGCAGGTTTTATTAACAGAAAAATATAAACCGGTTTGCGGGCCGTTCTACGGTAATGTAATATAAATTAAGCAAAGCCATCCTAATAAGAATAATATCCTATTTTAGTGATTTTATCAAACCTAAGCGATCTGTGGTTCGCTTATCAACTAAAATAAATATAGTCACAAAGTGTTATAAAAGCTAATACAAATATATCGTTAACCTATATTTAGAATAGAGTTAATTTACATTAAGGAATGCGGCAATTTTAAGCTTATTGCAATTGCAAATCGAATCAATAAATTTAGAGTTAATTAACCCATGAGTATTGACCTCTTTTCAATAATTCTTACCGCAAACAACAGCATTTTTTTTTTTGCTAAATGCGGGTATAATAAATGAAATTTAAAAATATTTGACACTGGCCAAATCGTAATGTTACAGAATCTTTATGGAAGAAGTGACAAAATTACTGTCAATAATATCGACCGAAAGCTAGGTTATTATAGTTAAAAGTATAGTCCATAGAAAATACATTACATGGAGGATAGTCATACTTGTTGAGCTATGTTTTTCATTCACATTTTAATTTTAAATAGAAATAAATAAAATACATGTAATGACTCTGATACCGTATTAGTTGACGGTTAAATTGTTTTGCTTTGATAAATATTTGGGTGTTCTTATGGGAGCCCATATAGCGAAATGGATCTAGGGACCCTGCTAACTTTCGATGCAAAGGCTTCGGGCATGCGTAATAGTAGCCTCAAAAAGGTTTTTCTTGATTTTGCGCATGCATTCGATTAGTTTTTGTACTTGCTTCTAGCGATAGGCGGTTATAAACCATTATGACAATTGGGCGGGAAAGCGTTTGTTTACTATTTTAGAATGTCTAATATATCACTTCACGCATAGCCCTCCGCTCGCTTTCCTCGTTACGGGAACCGAACCAACAAAAACTAACCAAAACTAACCCAAGGCTGGCCCGAAAAAAATCTACGAACATAACTTAAAAAAAATGTCTTGCGACTGGAATCGAACCGGGGGCGCCGTATTACAAACTCAGGATCTAGCCACTGCACACCTAAACCTGTTGAAAGCAATTCACTGGACCATGAAGACATGGGTAATAATATTTGCATCTTCGACTGATGCGTGCGCACTCGTCATAATGGTTTATAACCGCGGATCGCTAGAGGCTAGTGTTTAAGTCGATTGTGCCCTCGTAGCGAGAGAAGCGAGCGGTTGGCCATGCCACAGTGGATTTTGTGTGGTGAAAATTTAAATCCGTATTATATCTATTCTTGTTCCGCCATTATGCATGCCCGAAGCCTCGAAAAGCTAGCAGGTTTCCTAGATCCTTATATATATATTGTCACGAATAGTTTAGGGGGTAGCGCGTTTTTTAAAAGAATAACTTCTCAGAGAAAAGCCGCTTTGCGATTAGTACAATGACGAGGTGTCAATGCTTCCTTTAATCTACCACTGTATGTTCTCTTCGTGAGGACACGCCTTGTTTAGCGTACCGGGGGGTAACTGAGGTAGGCCGGGACCGAGTTACGTGGGGTAAGAAAGATATAATAAAGTAAGCACGTTTAGTTTATAACAATAACAATGTATTAACGATAAAACTTTAACAGTGATTATTGGTCAGAAAAATGAGATTCTATTATACCCGATTACTACGGTGCGCATGTTTTCTCGATTTGAGGTACTGTTTATTGGCCTTTGTTTACTGTCTTATAATTTATAGTTTTTCTTAAGAGTTGGGTTTTATTTAAGAACACTAAAATATTTCACTAAACTTTTTAATTGACTATTTAGACACTTGTCTTTCTGAGCACTCTGACAAACTTCTTGTCTTGACTTTACTATGGTGGTTGTGAAACCCCTGGTCCTAGCAGTCGTCAAGTGACTAACCGGTACCAAGTTTGGTAAGGAATAATGGATTAGAACCTAAAGCAGCTGTATAGCTAACTTTAAGAGCGGATAGAACCCGAAGGCAGTCGTCAAATGACTAACCTGGGAGCTGGAGGTGAGACCAAAGTCTGACGAACTGAAGGTTCGTTAGCGTGTTTATATTAAAGAAGTGATGATTGTGGCATGCTTAAGGTTGAAAGTCGCTTCCGTTGATTCCTCGCGTTGTTTATAGTTTGCTTTTAATGTTTATATAATAATCTCCAAGTTCAAGTTCAAACTTACGACAGGGTGATATTTCTTTAGTAGCTTATGCATTTTAGCAGATTACAATATACTTAACCAATCCAGAAGCTATAAGCTAACCCAAAGCAAGGTTATGCAGCCAACTTAGGGCTGTAAAACTAGACAATGTGTTCCAAATAGAAGGAGGGTCACAATAGATCTTACAGGCAGATAGACTACTTCCGGCAAATCTTTCATCTAATCTAATTCGTTTATGGTTAGTGTAAAACGCACACAGCCAATCAAAATCGATACGTTTGTTTACTATTTTAAAATGTCTAATATTTTACTTCACGCATGGCCCATCCGTTCGCTTCGCTCGCTACGGGGGCGCGACCAACAAAAACTAACCCAAGGCATACCCAAAATGAAGAAAAAAAATCTTTTTACAAACATAATCTTTAAAAAATAAAAAAAACACCGACAGGGCCGCCGCATCACACACACAGGGTCAGACCACGGCGCCACCAGACCAGTGGAAAGCAATTCATTACACCATAAAGACATGGATAAACTAGCATTTCAGATTTGGCCACGCCTTCGGCGATAACGGCGCGTTCTGGTTGGCTGTGCGCGTTTGGAAATTATAGTATGCTGTGTGAACCGGGCCTTCTTGTCTATTGGTTGTTTCTTATATATAGAAAACGTGACATGAGCTCTATATTCGTTTAACTGCAAAATGATATAAGTTCTGCACATTTTCATTTACCTGGGCATGAAGAGTGGCGACCGTTCGTTCCAAGAAATCTCTTTGACGAAGAAATTCGCTTTTGGCTTCGGTATCCTCTGCCTGACTAACTTCAAAATCTTTATCCGCATTGTATTTCTGATACATTTCCTAAAATTTTAATATACATATTACCGCATTTGTGCCAAAAAATAAAACGATTTTGCACCTTCAATTGAGTTGACATTTTTTAACGCGAACGCGTCTTCTCGTATTGATAAACTTATTTTCATAGTTTTAAGTATTGTTACATTGCAAGCTTATTTCCCTATACAATGAAAACCAAAATTATCGAAAATCGATCAACGTGAGTAAAACTTTCCGCAACTTCCTCCAAATCTTTTATGACCTTTAATTGTTATTGTTATTGTAGGTCTAACAGAAACGTTGTGAATAATTATTGCAATTAAAAAGAGCGAATTGCAGAATGTTATTAAAGATTAAAAATCGTCTATGCACTTGCCTTTACGGCTTTTTGTAACATAGGCACGTTCTGGACAAATCCGCTGGCATGGTGAATGTCCATCCTGATCGCCTGAAGCGCCTTCTTCATTATCCGGTTCTTTTCCACTTCTTTTCGAACTTCATTAACTGAAGCGGCCAATTTTGCGCGCCCTTCGGCCATCTGCGTGTCCAAATTTAGGATGACTTTTTGCAAATTCTCTAGCTCTCGTACCATTTCGTTTATCTGTGTGATTTGCTCTTGAATGGTTCGTTCTCTGGGTTCGATTTGTGATTTCAATTCTTTAATCTAAAACGTTTTGCTATTTATATATCGTTATTTGAAACTAATAAGAAGGAAGTATACATGATATAGAAAAATACTTAAAATGTGCGTTTTATAAGAAATATAGACTGTCCGGTAAGTATATGAAATACCACAGGGAGCGAATAGGAGAGGTCAGAAAAACCCTAATTTGTCATGGACAAAAATTCTCCCCTTGACGATGGCTGCTCATAGGGGAGGCACACATCGGCTCTAACTTTTGAACAGACTTGTATAATTTGATAAAATTTTAATATGTTATGTAGGCTATAAGGACTCATAAAACCATGCTACGGTAGATATTTTACATCTTTATTTTGCCGCGAGTGGCTAATTTTATGGAAACAAATCAGTTTTCAGCTCTGTAAAATGAGAGCTGTCAAAATTTTGGTCCAACATGTGTGGTGGCAAGTCCGGTGACGATGTGACTATAGTACATAGAACATTAAAATTTCAGTAAATACATGTAGGTAGAAATTAAATTATTATTAACCAAGCTGATCCTAAATCAATCCTGTGGCAGTTCAATAAACAGCCCTCAATAATACCAAATCAATAAATTAACCCATAAGGTAAATATGTACATTTTCAGCCGTTAAAAATCTATAGATAAACGAATTGAGCTCAAGTCGATTTCGATATCAAGACGACAAATTAAATTTGTAAATTTCAATTAGGTGAAATAAATTACTGCCATGAGCTTTACAGCCAGGTAAGCAAAAAATAATTCAATCAGCTATTCGGACACTAGCCAAATGAAATCTCCAACTAACTAAAGATAAAATTAAGCATCTCTTTTAAAGGTAAGCTCGATAAACAAGCTTGCTAGGTCAGTAACTGAAATGAGAATTAACCAGAATATAAACGATAGACGTTCAACGCTAGTCGTTTAATTATAAATTCATTAATTAAAATGATAGATAACGATAAGCGTTAGACAAGACAAACGTCTTACCGTCGTTAATTATAAATTCATTAATTAAAATGATATATACCGAAAAGCGATATATGGTAATTAATACAAACGACTTACCATCGTTAATTTTAAAGTCAATAATAAAAATGATAGGTAATGGTAAGCGATATACGGCAGTTAAGACCAACGACCTATGATCCTTAATTATAAATTTTTTAATTAAAATGATATATACCGATAACCGATATACGGTAATTAATACAAACGACTTACCATCGTTAATTTTAATGGCAATAATCAAAATGATAGGTAATGGTAAGCGATATACGGCAGTTAAGACCAACGACCTATGATCCCTAATTATAAATTTATTAATTAAAATGATATATACCGATAACCGATATACAGTAATTAATACAAACGACTTACCACCGTTAATTTTAAAGTCAATAATAAAAATGATAGGTACATGGTAAGGTAGGTAATAGGTAAATGATAGGTACTGGTAAGCGTTATACAGTAGTTAAGACCAACGACCTATGGTCGGTAATTATAAAATCATTAATTACAATGATATATCACAACAGATCGAAAATTAAGGTCCTTAAATAAATAAAAAATTATTTTACTTGAATCTGGGGGAGTTGTAGACACTGGCGTTTCCTATGAAGTACTTCTCCATCATGTGGTTGCGCCACCCTAGCAAAAAAATCTCGGTACGGGTTGGGGTCACCAACTAGTTCATCACAAAACGTTTATAGACGATATGGCCGATAATTTTAGAAAATAGGCATTCTACTTAATTTGCTTAATACTGCAACGATACAATCAGGCGATAGTTAGACCTGAGGTTCAAAAATAGTAAAGATAAATCCCGATAAGAAAAACGGCCTGCTCGCCTTGAGTGTTCAGACGAGAAGCGCTCTAAATTTTCTCACCAACTAACCCAAACTACCTTTGTCAAGTGGCTCATTAAACGGATGCATCGTGCCTGTCAAGCAGGTCCGAACACCTGATGGAGTAAGATCGCGAGGACTAAGGTAGCGAAGGTATCGATAACAGAAATTAACCAGTAAAAGGAGAAAATAGCAATATTGTATTCAGTAACATTAGCAACGTTACACCCTTTGGTTCTCTGTATCTCCGGTAAGGGACACTTTAGGAATTTTTTTCCTATGGCAAATTAGAGCTATTTTGACATATCCTAGAAGCTTCCGACAGTATATACTTACCGGACACCCTGTGCGTATATAAGTACCTTAAAATCCAAAATAAACTTAAATTTCTCAAGTTCCTGGTTTTTACCCTTCAGTTGAAATATTCGTTTTTCCTTGTCCTCGATTGTGCTGTCCCTTTCGATGATTTCCTTCTTTATGTCGACGATATCTTTTTCTAATCCGCTTATTATCGATTTGAATTTGATATGATCATTTTCGAGAACGTAAACTTGGTGCTTGTAGTCGTCGGATTCCTTTTGTGTTGCTAAATTAATTATAATAATAACGCTTATCAGCAAAATAGTACAAGTACAATGTGAATGCAACTTAAGTTGCAACAAGCTACCATGATCCTTATAGCGAAAACACCTTATTATATAATACCTAGTAGTTTTTTCTTAACGACTGCCGCCTCCCCTCTCAATCTAACATTTAGATCTTGTTCTTCCTTAATGTCTTTCTCGTGTGACGCCTTCAATTCGTAAATTTCTCGATCACAGTCGTCTTCGATTTGTTGCTTGATTAATTCGTGCTCTTTCACTAATTTAAGTACTTTTTCTTTTAGCTGAAATTATGAATTCCGTTACTTCCGTTAGATAGAGCAATTAGGTATGTTCACAACTCTGTTACCTCCTCAATACTGATGTCTTTCTCCTTAACAATGTCTAGATAGTCATTTGTTATGACCTCTTCCGACTCGGCTTTGGATTTTCGTAAGACCTCGTACTGCTGTTCGTGTTCTTTCAGCATACGGTTCATTTTTTCTTCAAATCTAAACAACATGAATATGTTGTACTGATAAGATATTGCAATATAAATAGGACGTTCGTCGCTGAATAAAATTAATCAAGTTTGGACAGATCTTCCCAAAAATGTTCAAAGTTGCAATCCAAACTAAATTATATTTAAAGCTTCTAAAAATGTTATGATTTATCACAAAAGTATAACGAATAAAATATCTAATTAAAATCACAGTCGTCAATTAAAGCCATTTACCTCATAAATTTTTTATACTCCACAATCAATTTCTCGTTATAGCTCGCTTCCAGTTTTTGTACAAATAGTTCGTGGTCTGCTTTCATTTTGGCTATTTGGCCATTTATATTGTTGATCTCTTGAATGTGATCTCCCTCCATTTGCTAAAACTCACAGTTAATGAATACAATACCAAAGAAAACAGAACATTATTTTCTTTGGCAGTACTATGCGGTTTTTGAAGGATGCAACATAGAGATTTACATTTAACGGTGTTACTACTGCGAATCTGAAGATTATTTTTGATATGATTCTAACTGTATACAATATTTTTGATAAGTTATGGTTTTTGCTTAAAAACTCAAACACAACACTTATATCATTGTTATAAACGATCCAGTGCAGATTTTTCACTAGTCAGTTCATATATTCAGAGTGGGTCCAGATCAAGATATCTAACAAATCTGGTATTTCCAAACCCATAATTAAAAAAGCAAGGTTTAAAATACTTCGCAACTGCCAAACCATCGAATTTCTCTAGAGAACTTGTTGCCATTTTATGTGCAATGTCATCATTCAAATAAAGTATGTTTGCATGGTTCGTCATGCGACTGTGATATTGTCACGACTAGTATTCGGTGACGCCACGCCTTGGATGATGTGCAGGTTATGTAGCTCAGGTTAGGGATCGATCTACGTCAGGTGAGAAGAGACAATAAAGAATGCACTATGTAGTTGTGGAAAGTTGAATAAATTCCAAAAATTGATCATGATTTTCTTAACGTCCAGAGAACGACAAGCTTGATATTTATGGGGAAGGAGGACACAAAAAGCAGACATGCTTCAGAAAAAAATCAACTGGACGACCTATCAGACATATCAATTCAAAGCGAAATCGACTCCGATCTGGACTTTGAATCAAAAAGTAATAGACAAGTGTAAACTAAGAAATAACTGTATTTACAAAGGGACACAATACCAGATGGTGCTAGTCTTCAAGCACTCTATTTTGATGGTCGTAAAGATTGAACCTTTCACCTCGAAAAACAACAAAAACGTGGAGATACATCATCTAGGAAAACTATTATAGAAGAACCTATACTATTAGGTAGAAACTATATAGGGCATGCAATACCTGAAAATGATACTACTAAGACAATTGCCTCAACCATTTTACAGTCGTAAACACTGGATCTCACATCTTAAACGACCGCTACAATTACATGCAAACGAATTGCTACTGCGAAATTTGGTTCGATATCTGGATAGGAATACTGCAGAACCTCTATAATTTATAGGTTCTATCGGCAACTTGTTGAATTTTGTAAGCAGTAGCCCACTGTATGCTATGAAAGAATCAAAGTAGATTTACCTCAGCCACCGAACATAATTTATGTTCGCTGCCTTAGCTCACCAACAATCAGCTTCACAATGATAAGGGAATGTTTTGATAGGCTAAACGAACTAGGCAAAAATAACAAACTATCCCTTCAACAGGGCACGCGGGGATAGAAGTCAACGAAAAAGCAGACCAATTGGCAAAAATAGGAGCACAAACTCCGCTTTTATGTCCTGGAACCCTTCTGTGGTATGCGTATTATGAATTCATACCGCGCTCCAACACTCCAATGTGTTAAAATACAGGAGGGATTAAATGAACGATTTTTGTCAAGATAGTGTAAAAATCCTACCGTGCGCCAGCACAGAAATCACGTAGGGATTTATGAACGCGTATTATGAATTCATACTGCGCTGCATCACTTGTGTTAAAATACATGAAAGCAAATTATTTCACTTTTCGCATGGCCCTCCTCTCGCTTCGCTCGCTTCGGGGGCTCAAGAAAAGAAAACTAACCAGGTGCTAACCCAAACTAACCCAAGACATACCCAAAAATCAAGAAAAAAACAGGAAAGGATATTAACCAGGTGCTAACCCAAACTAACCCAAGACATATTCACTTTTCGCATGGCCCTCCGCTCGCTTCGCTCGCTACGGGGGCTCAAGAAAAGGAATCTAACCAGGTGCTAACCCAAGACATACCCAAAATAAAAAAAAAACTGTTTAGAAACATAACCTTAAAAAAATTAAAAAAAAAGCAACGGTGTTTGAACCCGGGCCGCCGAAAGCCGCCGATTTGAGACCTAACCATCTAGACCTCTAGACCACGAGGGTTCTTGCTGCAAATTGATTGCATCGCGAAGACATCTAATTCCTCCTGTGTTGCAGCGCAGTATGAATTCATAATCAAATGCTTATAAATTCCTCCTGGACTTTAACACATAATTCGCGTATAGTTTAAAACCCCACAAGATGGCTATGATATTCAGTTTTGCTACTACGCTTCAGCACAATGACCGTGCTGTCACATAGTAGGAAGTACTAATACGCTCTGTGGTATAGGGATGCACACCTACAAGGAAGAGTTCAGGAAAGAAGAACAAACCAAATGGATCAGTCTACGGGAACGTCTTCCAGGGTTAAGGTAATCCAAGATGCTAGGGCCCGCACACCTAGGAAGATCAAAACACCTTTATAACACTTGGTAAGAAATCTCCGCTTCCTCACCGGTTGTGAACGCACCTGGAGAGAACAAAAATTGAAAACAAGCACAGTTGCCAGTTCTGTGATGAGTGGGAGGAAACCCTGGAACACCTTCTCACGGAGTGCGAGGCGGTCGTGAACAGGCGAGTGGCCTGCAGGAGGAACTTCCATCCATAGAACCATCTAGTCTACTTATTTTTATCAAAGCACTGAAACTGGTTGAGGTAGCCTAATTGAGAATCACATCAACGGAAGCACCACAGAAGGGGGACACAATAGATCTATACAGGTCGCAGTGTATTAATACCCTTCAAGATATTTCATTCACCTGAGGTTAATTTAAAAGAACTTAGTATGGATAAAAAATATTTATACCAGATATGTTCTGCCATATCTAACGGAAACTGTGCAGCTAATTGAGCGAATAAATCTCCTGGCAAGATCTACCATGCGAAATGGCTTACTACGGCAAACTCTAATTTGCGAGCTTGGAAAAACATCGTCCGTGTACCTTTATGCACATCTGAAGCTCTTCACTTTTAGAATAATTCTATACTCAAGGTATTTAGGTGACAAACACAAACCTCATAATTCAACGAAATGGCTTTTATGGTATTAACGACGATCTTTGACTCACAACGACATATAAGACAATGAGAATGTAGAAAGATATTAAGCTGCAGGCCGGAAGAGAAGGATGCTATCAATTTAAAGAACACCATTAGAAAACTCGATTTTTTTTAATTTAATATAATTTTGATGAGGAATCCTATCTTGATTTGATAGAGGGTCCAGAATTACGGAGCCTCAAATGACAAAATAATTAACTGATGAAGACATTCAACAATGCGTTTGAAGCAGGTAATTATAAATCTGAATATAACGCTCTTTTCAAGTGAATTTTGAATTTACATGAGCTTAATCATTTTAATATTTCGGCAAGGTTATTATTACATGCCAAAAGTCGGTTATGCTTAAAGGTCGATTCTCATTTACGCTACAGTCAGCTCGCCGACGCACAGTGGATCGACACCGTGTTAAAATTGGGACATTGGGCATTTTCTTAAAATGCAAATTTGGAATTTATTGTAACAAATGTTTTTTATAAACATATTGGCGTTATAGAAAAACAACAGAGGAAGGCGTTCGTAGTACACTCTTGTGAGGGAGACTTGATGATTTTGGTACAACTTTTGCATAGCAAAAATTAATGAAAAAACGGGTACAACTGAAATTTGAAAATCTAAACCTACTGGTATTTTATCAACTTTCGTGTACAGTATTTAGCAGTAGAAATCATTGCAGAACAAATTCACATTAACAGTATATTTGAAATATATATCTTAACTGTAGGGTAGCATGCAAAATCTTGCCCTTAAAAATCCAGTAAAAAATAAATATTTTTTGAGTTTTAAAAAAATGGCCAAAGTTATCCAAGCAAGTTTTACTTCTAAGACATAGACCATTTCTTGCTGTAAATAAACCTATCAGGATTGGCTGCCAAAATCTGCAATTTTAAGATTTATTCGGCTTTTATCTTGTCCCCAACAAATTGAGGTTGTCAGCGCAAAAGCTACTAACCCACATCCACATTATCAGAATTGAAGTATATGTCGGCATTAAATTATAAACAAAACGTCACATTTTCATGGGCTCATTTTTATGATGGCTCAGTAATCGCGGTAGGCTTACGGAGATCGGCTACCTCTCAGAAGAAGCTGCAGAGGCACGAAATAAACATTTCCGTAATTATAGAGAAACAAAATCCAAAAAAGTAGCCGGTTGTACATAAACCAGGATATTCTATACAACCTTCTTCGAACCTCTGATCCATATATATCTAATCTGAGAATATCTGCAAATTTTAACAGAAGGAAGGCTTCTGAGTTGACCGAAAAAGAAAATATCATTGTTGTTGTAGATACCTTATAGTTATTCGCCTTTGTCGAATTTTATGTGTTCTGAATAAGCATACGTTTATAGGTATTGGTAAACAAGTATTTTATTATCCTTTCTTGAATTGAGACAGCAAATATTATTCCCTTTTAAATTAGTATTACCATTTCAATTCTTTGAAGTAACCACATTCATGAGCCACATGAATACCTACTTATCTATTTTATAAAAAATTTCCGTCAATTCAGGATAGTTACAATTCCATCAATATTTAACTCTTTTCGCATCAAATAAAAATATATTATACTTATGGAGCTTTTTTCTGAGCATTTGTAAAATATTTATAAGTATGTAATTAAAATAGGTATACATGAAATCAACTTATGATGTCCGCCATCTTGAATATTCGAAGAATCTCAAATTTAATGACTACCTTTAAAAAGATAAAGCCTCAGCTTTCCAGAAAGTCCAAAATCATCAGAGTCGTCCGAATAGTCAAAAAGTTATGACCAATGTCCCGATTTTCCCTATACTTCGATCCACTGTGCGACGCGACGCGACACTACGCTACAAATTGTCGCCAGATAAATATTTCATTGTTTTAGATGATTACGTTCACACTTGCGCTGCGCGACACGTTCCGACGCGTCGCTTCGTCGTGCGGCAACGCTGATATTTGTTCGTGTGCGTTGTTTTTTAGTTTGTCGCGCTGTGTCGCTTAGTATACGATCTGATTTTCTACGGTATATAGTGTTTTGTTAAAAATTGAGTGTTATTATGGATGGCGAAAAGGCAGATCAATTGATCACCCGACCACCCTTGTGGCTGAATGTGTAGAACTTTATGATTTACAGTACAAAAACTACAGTAATCAGCAAAGGAAAGACAATATCTGGAGAGAAATTGCCCTAAAATTAAATGAAACTCGTAAGTATTATGATTTTTAATCTTATTTATTTGTTCAAATAATGGAAAAGATTTGGTTCGACCTACCTATATTTTAGAAAAAAACGTAAATATTACAATAACCAAAAAAGTAATAGGAAATTTTAAGTTTTCCTAATAAGAATTAATTAAACACCCCATATAAAATACATATTTAAAATAATACAAAATTATTTGTTGTGACCTCAGTTTTGTTCCATTGGATACCCTTATTAATGCTGATAGTTTGCCAGGGAACAGAACCACTTGGTGAACAAAAATAATATTTTAAAGTGTCCCGAACTTTAACTGCATCGGCAGAAAGTCTTCCAGAAACATGACGCAATCCAACCAAAATCGGAGTTTCATTTTGCTTCTTTTCACCCTCGAGTGTGCTCAAATAGATGTTATCATTGCGGAGAAAATGATGTACGCACAAGGCTGCTAGAATAATTGAATCTGCATTGCTTGGACTGACCTGCATCCTACTGAAAAATAGTCTAAATTTTTGGCAAAAGATACCAAAGGCAGTTTCACTAAGTCTCCGAGCTCTTGAAAGCCTATAATTAAAAGTTCGCTTATCCTCTGGCAAATTTCGTCCCGAATAGGGACGCATCAGATAGGTCCTTAAGGCAAATGCTTCGTCTCCAACTATGACGTGGGGTAAAGTTCCTGAATTTTCATTAATACTTCTATCCACTGGATTACCAATTATTATTTAAAGCTATTTCCATAGTGGAATTAGGAGAAATACCACCATCGCTATTTTTGCCATAGGATCCAACATCGACAGCAATAAATTTATAATTTGCGTCTACTAAAGCTAGTAAAAAATCGAATACGTCTTTTAATAATTAAAATATAAAGATCCAGAGTTTTTGGGTGCTTGAATAGTAAAATGCTTTCCATCGATAGCTGCTACACAGTTAGGAAAATTCCAGATAATTCCAAAATCTTGTGCTCATTTTTGCAATAATTCAGGTGTTGGCTGCGGCATAACAATTTTTGTTAAAATTGCCCAAATAAGTTTACTTGTCGAATGAACTATTTCGTATACAGTAGAATGGCCCAAATCTACACCAGTCGCCAGATACCTGAAAAAAGTAACTACATATATAGATATGCGACATCTGGGGAGCCTACTAGTTATAAAAAGCTTCATGTAATCAAAATAACGAATAATCATGAACAATTACCTTTCATTAGTATTAGGCTTTTAGGTTTTATTGTTATTTTTTATTTTAGCTAAAAGGTGTAAAATTATAAATGGGAAATTTCAAGAGACGGATTTCAGTGAGCCATAAAAAACGCCAAAACCAGAAGCGGACAAGCAGCCAAGTCAACAAGAAAGTGGCGTTCATCCCCTTGTAATCTTCTAAAGAGAGTATGGAATTCTCGTTCTTGCAATCTTGATCTAAATATGTCGTGTACCCAATAGTTTCTTTGCAACTTATTCCTTTTGCACATTTTTCTTTTTGTATATTCGTGATACATAACTATCGCAAATACATCATCATCAGTACTCGATAAACTGGACATTAAACAATCACTTTTTACTCGAAGGCGACCAAATGTCAACTGGGGATGGGTTTCAAAAGCATGTAGGTCGCGTTGCTGCCGCGCGCTGTCGCGTTAAATGAGAATAGCTACCAACGTCACGACAGTCTGCATCGCTGCGTCGCGCTGCATCGTCGAGCTGACTGTAGCGCAAATGAGAATTGACCTTTATGCTTCCGAAAAGATTTCCAGATATAGTAAGGTAATTACAATGTTGACATCTTACCTCGTTTTTTATCTTCAATTCTTCAATCGCGTGACAATATTCCGAATGAATGTCCTTCATTTTCAACGAATGTAACGCATCGTTCTGCCTCATCTGATACGAATGCTCCGTTTCCAGCTCTTTCAATCTCAAATGTAAATTTTTGATTCGGTCCATTTTATCTTCCAGGATTTCTCTTGAAATTAAAATCTCGCTCGACGACGAAATTTCCTTGTCCAATTTTATCGCTTTCTCTTCGGCGTTTCCCAATTTCCAGAAACACACGCTGCCATCTATTGCACCCGTGATGATGAATCTATCATCGTATGATAGATGCATCTAAAAATAGTAGTTTTAGTAAAAATGCAATTTTGACAAGAAATAAAGAAGGCGGATTTGATAAAAAAGCTATAATTTGCGTAACCATATAAAAACCCTCCATTTCAATGGTAGATGCAACAGACATTATAAAAAAATTGTTACAAATCCTTCAAAAGTAACGATTTGATGTGGTGTGGTAACGGCCAGTGAAAACCCCATAATGCATCCAGCAACTGAGGTAAACCTTAGCTTTTTATGAAAAATAAAGTAAATGTATCAGTGTACCAATATCATAAAGCTGACTGTGAGACTGTCAACAGCTATCTGGGCCCTGGGCGAGACTGACTGATCGTTCATGTAGCAAGGCGAGAGCGTTGTTTTCTCGCTATAAATATTACATAAATTCTAACTCCTAACAAATTCAACGATTCAATTTCGAGTGTGTTAACAATCCTATAATAGCTAAAAGACATGGGTACTCCGGAGGCCGCTATGAGATCTTTATACTATAATAATAATGCTAATTTGCTTACCTCAACGATGGTTCTCTTATGCATCACGAATTCCAGATATTCGGCTTTCTCAAGCAACGGCATTTTGACGCTGTAAACGGTTCCTTGGTTTCCCGCTACGAACAGCATGGTGTCCAACTGCGATAGAACTATGGCATCCAGCCCTGCATTAGGGGGAACGAGAATCACATCTCTAAAAATAAAACATAATATATGCAATAGTGCTTTCAATTTGTCGATGTAATATACGCAAACTAACCCAAACAAAATCTCAGGCCTACTAGCAAAGTCTATATGTTTTTCAGATGCCGCCCCACAAAACATGGCTACAAGGTTCACTGCTGTGAGAGACAAGGTCATGGAATATAAAGCAGTAGCGAAGGCTTACAGTGTTTCTAGGGCTACCTTAAAAGACCTCATGTCTGAGGAAAGTGTTACGTCAGAACTTGGAAGGAGTTTTCTCCGCTTAGCTGGTGAAAAGTCTTGCTGATAACTGTTTTGATACGGAGCAACATTACTATGAACAGAGTATTTCTGACTTGAGACGATTAGTTGGCCATTAAAAATCAAGTTTCTAAGCCTGTTTCGAGTGAAAGAAATGCTGCTGGCAAAAAGTTGGTTAGACTATGTTTTTGAACGTCTCCCAGAACTTTCCATTTGAAGACCACAGAACTGTCAATGGCCAAAGCTAAAGGAAGAAATGTTGAAGGGTATTTTTCTGTCCTGAAGACTGAACTGGAAATTATAAAACTTTGATCCCTCACAAATGAATGTGGATGTATCAGGCATAAGTGTAATGCAGTAGAAGGCTACCCGAGTGATTCCCTGCAACGGGAAAAATCAAGTCCACAAACTTTCGTCTGCTGAACATGGGGCTGCAATTCGAGTGATAACCAGTATGTCAGCTGCAGGTCAGTGTATTTCACCTTTACGTAACATTCCCACAGAAAAGGTGGCAGGAAGAACTGCTCGATGGAGCTCCTCCGGGGTCAATAGGAAGATGCTCGGATTGAGGATGGGTCACTGGTCCACCGTTTCTCAAATGGTTTAAGCATTTCATCCTCATTGTAAAGCCCTCAAAACAGAAGCCAGTAGTGTTCATCCTTGATGGTCACTATTCCCACACTAGAAATATTGAACGTATTGACGGTGCAAGAGAGGCAGGATCTATCTATAGTTTGCCGTCCACATCATTTAACAGACACAGACAGAATTGTGAAGAAACTACAAGCACCTAGTTTATTCTGTATAGCGTACCTTCGTGCTGCTATTCTTGAAGGTGCCGTCAATGGATTTAGAAGAACTGGGATTCATCCGTTTAATGATGATGTCTTTCAAGAGCATGAATTCATAGTTAGAAAATTTGGAGAGCGCGATGTGCCTGACAACGATGGAAATGATAATGATGACAGCCAGAATGTTACAGCTTCACCTCAAGTAGTCAGTCCAAACGACATACAAGAAATACCACCAATCCAGCCTTCCATATCTTCCAGAGTGGTGACCTCATTCTTGGAAACAGTAACTCCCGATAAGACATCTCTACCAACATCCATGGAAAAAAAACAAATGACGGAAGAGCGTCGGAAGAAATGATCCCAATCAAAGGCCAAGGGATGTGGTATATATCAACAACGTAACTCATCGGCGAAACCTCCCAAAAAGAAAAAAAGAAATATCATTCAAGTTCAAGCGCCAGTGAAGTTGAAACGCGAGTTCCACTGGTGTCCACAGGTGGCGAGGATAGTACAAACAATGAAGATACGCGATGTGCTATTTGTGGAAAGCGATTTTCCGAGGAATTTCCTAGCTAATGATCATTTAGTAAACAAAAAAATAAATAAGTAATTTACTTATTTACCTGTGAACATTTGAGTTGATCAATTCCCTGATATGACCATCGTTGCCGACCGCGTATGTTTCCTTTCCACTTTGCGTTATAGACACTGCGGTGAACGGGTTCGATTTGATGATGGTTTCCGTGATCCTGGTCGCTTCGCACACGTCCCACACGTAAACGGCTCCCTCCGAACCGCAAGTCGCTAAAAGTCTGTCATCCTTGCTCCACGACATACAGCGTATCTATATTAAAAATTGAAGTATGATTTTAGTAAATGTTTATGGTCAGTCAGATGACCTGTAAATATATGTTGGTGTTATGTACTATATCTTGTCAAGTTCGGCAACACTGTATACTGTCAGTTGTCAGTTTCTTTAAGTAAACTTCGCTACCCATCCAAACTTCAATTACAGTTGGCATATATTTCAATTTAATTTATTTAGTAAATCATTCCTAAGAAAATATTCTGTTTGTGGCTGGGGATCCAAAGTATTCCAAAGAAAGGCCACCCTACTCTCCTTGATATAAATGCTTTCTAATGCTATGTGAACACTAATGATAAGAGAATGGGAAGTAGTTGATTGGTCTGATAAAACTCAGATAGTCAGTTTCAATGATCTAACTGCCACGACAAGATGATAGGTAATAGTATGTGCCCGAGTGCCATGAGTATGGCGTATAGTTTAGCGAAAAAATGCTGGAGTGGTGGTTTAATGGGAAAGGCTGAATGGGAAAAATTCGATTCGTTGGTGTAAATAAGGAGGTGTCCGGGTATTTGATGTGGACGATATTGTGGATTTGGTTTTCGATTAGAAAGGGTGGGGAATCTTTCTTTATAGATGTTAGGCCAAGATCCATTTGCATGAAGGGAATGTTCCAAGGAAGAAATAGATAATAATTCGTTTTGAAGATTGGCGGATATCAAATGGAGAGGCGATTAGTTATTTCCTGGTAACGATAGTTGGCTCCAGAGGGGTAGAGAGAGTCAGGCAGTGATTATGAAGAGTAAGGGAGGTGAAAAATGTGTGAGTAGGTTGGGTGATCGGGTTTGAATAGTAGGGAGTTATCGTAGGGAAGTAAGATGAACTGACGGCGCTGCTGTAGCCAGATTCAGAGTATAGGCTTAGTATAGTGAGAAAGGTCCCCAGGGCCAGCAGCAATCCTCTATGTTATATAGGTATGATTTGGGTGCTGAACCGGAGGCAATGCAACCGCAATCTAACCTATATAAACTTTACCTTTCCGTTGTGTCCTTTCAAAACGTACATCATCTCGAAACTGATACTAGAATAAATTTGGATGATGTTGCCATTAGTGCTGGCGAAAAAATGACCCATCCTACTGAAAGACGACAATTTGCAACTTCTTATATTAAACTCCTTAGTGGTGTTCATATCGTCTATCATAATGGTCATGTAACGTAACTTATCCGAGAATCCTATCACGCAATAGAGGCCAGTGGGGTGTAGCGCCACCGAATGAATGTCGTCTTCGAAACTTTGCACCAGTTCTATCTCGCTGGTTTCGTAGTTCCAGATTTTAAGCGAACGATCATTGGCTCCTAAAAACGTTGTTACATTGAAAAAGAGTATATTTACTCAATATTAAACAGAATGGCGTTTTAATTTATATGCGTAACCTCTTTCCTAACTGGTAAATCACCAAACTGAAAGCAGCTTGTTGCACTGACAGGGGCAAAACAAACATATCGTCGTCAATTTCACTCATTTACTGCTTACAGCTTTACAGGAGTTATCGACTCATGGATGCCAGATCATCGATTCATCTATATTCAATAAGTTATCTGTTTGTAAAAATTCTATAGGAAAAACCATCGGCTATCTGAATTCAAAGTACCAACCTGCAGAAATACAAATAGGTTTCCACCGGCAAATAGACATGCTTCCGATGGGACCAAGATGTAGAGGATAACCATAGTCGTCCATAGCAACTTCGTTTCCGGAAGGGGTGTCTTGCTGCATCCATAAGCGGGCTTGATAGATTTGGGTCTCATTGCATGTAGCGACAAGTCGATCCTAGAAGAAACTTTGGTCGAATTACACGTGTTTATAAATTACTCTTAAATAAATAAATAATTTGGCACACAAGTATGTGCAGCAAACCTGTTCTACAAAGCTATCCATGACGATTGCCTGTACCTATGTATAAGATATGCGATGCAAGTATTGGGGAAACGTGTTGCCTTTCGGAGTGGTTTTGGTGCTTGAATGTTTTGTTCTCAATTCACGTTCCCGTCCGACTCTTGAAACACTTGAACCGCGGCGTGTAGGGTAAAGGAGTAAGAGTGCGCATCGGCTAAAAGTACGATTAGCTCTTGTAGCCGAAAACTTGCACGAAAGTGCACGATGGAGAAGATAGTACAGGTAGCTGCCCAGGATGTGGAAATAATTCAGATCCCTCCGAGCCTAGACCTGATTCAATGCGCGATATGTTTGGGCTGGTGCGTGGCATGAACTTTGAACCTCGTATACATAAGTGGATAGGTATACCGATTTTCCACTGCAAATTGCGAGCATGCAGCATTGCGCATTCTTTACATACAGAGTGCTCATTTGCAAGAATATTTATTTTGTTTGTTTCTGAGGAAATAATATAAATGAGTTAAACATATGTGGAAATGTACTTTTATTTGTCATTACAAGTTACATTAAATTTGTGTATTTTTAATTCATTAAATGTAGCCCCTTCAGACATTTAACAATGGAGTGCGCACTCTTTTAAGCCGAGAATAACAACCGCAGAGAAGCGACAACATAAATTTCGCCCAAAAATTTAGAGTGGGAGGTAAACATGTTAACTGTCATCGCCACGTGCTTGTCAGTTAGTTTAGTCCGAGATTTGTTTAGTACAGTCGTCGACGACAAATTTTTTACGTGAACGTCAGTTTCCTTTGGTTTGTTTGTGTGTTCATTATTATTGAAGTGACTTCTTTAGCGAGGTTAAAGTCAGAAAGATGAAACGCTTATCAAAGTGAATCGCCCCTTTCATTAAGCATGTTGTAATGTAGCTAGAGGGCTGATATTTTCAGGACATGTAGCCGGGGTAAAATGAGGATCCTGGACGAAAACTGGACCCCGTACCCCCCGATCGGCAAGGAGAGGGTCTAACTAGACTAGACTAACCCAAACTAACCAAATCTATTAAAATTGATTATAACGTATCGGAACCGGTTCAAATGATTAAAATAAGTTGAGACTAAGTGAAACTAACCGAAAGTTGAATCGACGACTAACCCAAACTAACCAAATCTATTTAAATTGATTATAACGTATCGGAACCGGTTCAAATGACTAAAATAAGTCGAGACTAAGAAACTAACCGAAAGTTGATTGGACTACTAACCCAAACTAACCAAATCTATCAAAATTGATTATAACGTATCGGAACCGCGGTTCAAATGACTAAGATAAAATGAGACTAAGTGAAACTAACCGAAAGTTGATTGGACTACTAACTCAAGCTAACTAAATCTATTAAAATTGATTGTAACGTATCGGAACCGCTTCAAATGACTAACATAAGTTGAGAATAAGTGAAACTAAACGAAAGTTGAATCGACGAGTAAATTTGCATAAACATAAATATTGACACATTGTCTTCACGTTTTAGTGACGTAACCATATTCTGTCTTTCACGCGACCTGGTATAAATAAAAAATGAGCGAGTCTGCTAGTACTAGAGACACTGATGTGTAAACATATCCTATCTTGGCATGCATAAATATTTGAGCAACCCTCGTAAAATCACTGCATGAACATTTCCGTCCCACATGCCGAGATTTACCCACATAGGAAAAAAAGGAAAATTATTTAATTTATTCTGACATTACTTGTCACAAACACATCAAAACTAACTATAAACAATACCGACAAATTTATATGACATTTTTTATACAGTTGTTATTGGCTCTATCGACTTCCGATTTTTAATTACGACAAAATCTACACTTTTCCTTTTTATTTATATCAGGTCGCGTGAACAGAATATGGTTATGTCACTAAAACGTGAAAACAATGTGTCAATATTTATGTTAAAATGTGTTAACTTAATCCCCTATTAATGTACGGTTATATAGATTTCAGTAAATTAGACGGCTCAAGCAATTGTCAAATCTGATAGTTAAATAAATTCGTCAATATTTTCCTTCACAGAAGATATCGAAAAAAGTGTTTAACAAAAAGGTTTTAGTTTTCGATGCTTTATTGTAGGCAAATAAAATTTGACTTCTGCATCTGTCAAATTTGACAGTTTTAGATGTCAAATTATTTCAATTGAATATGATATATGTCAAAATATTACCTTAACATTTTACTTGCAGAAAAAGTAGCCATCTTTATTTTATATATTATGCGTTTATATGTCAGCGAGAGCTTTAATTTTTTTAGAATTTATTTAATATCATACTTTGACATATGTTAGTTTTGGCCGAAAATCATGTCAAAATTAGTAGCAATATTCATGAAATTATGGCGATCTCTTTAGGCTAACGCAGTATTATCTACGAATCGTTTGGTTAATTAAAAAAATGTTTGTCCAGTACGTGTCTGTCTTATCAATTCTATTATAGTGTGATATATTCTGCATGACATTAGTTAAATTTGACCATCATTTACATGTAAATTTTTCAGAAATGTTTGAAATGAACAGGTAATAATTACATGGTATTTTTAACATTGATATATGTATATAATGAACGTTCATTATGGAGATGAAATTAAACGCTTTTAAATAGGATAGTATTGTAGATAATAGTTGTTATTATATGGTTATTAATATGATTCAGTTTTTTTTATTATCTTTTAACAACTATTTGTGGATTTGTTTTTATATGTATTTGTAAATATATCGGTGATAGTTCGAAAAAACTGCAATTTTTCTAAAAAATCATTTCTTTAACACCCTGTATATGATTTTAAAACCTTTATTTTTACCTTGATAACATGTAAATGAGTCTCTCTAACCGGTTCGTCGATTCAACTTTCGGTTACTTACACTTATTCTCAACTTATTTTAGTCATTTAAAGCGGTTCCGATACAATATAATTAATACTTTTAATAGATTTGGTTAGCTTGGGTTAGTAGTCCAATCAACTTTCGGTTAGTTTCACTTATTCTCAACTTATTTTAGTCATTTGAAGCGGTTTCGATACGTTATAATCAATTTTAAAAGATTTGGTTAGTTTGGGTTAGTCGTCGATTCAAGTGATTCAACTTTTAGTTAGTTTCACTTATTCTCAGCTTATTTCAGTCATTTAAAGCGGTTCCAATACGTTATAATCAATTTTAATAGATTTGGTTAGTTTGGGTTTGTCGTCGATTCAACTTTCGGTTAGTTTCAGTTAGTCTCAACTTATTTTAATCATTTGAACCGGTTCCGATACGTTATAATCAATTTTAATCGATTTGGTTAGTTTGGATTAGTCGTCGATTCAACTTTCGGTTAGTTTCACTTATTCTCAACTTATTTTAGTCATTTAAAGCGGTTCCGATACGTTATAATCAATTTTAATAGATTTGGTTAGTTTGGGTTAGTCGTCGATTCAACTCTCGGTTAGTTTCACTTATTCTCAACTTATTTTAGCCATTTGAAGCGGTTCCGATACGCTATAATCAATTTTAATAGATTTGGTAAGTTTGGGTTAGTCGTCGAATCAACTTTGGCTTAGTTTCACTTAGTCTCAACTTATTTTACTTATTTCAGCCGTTTACGATACGCTATAAACAATTTTAATAGATTTGGTTAGTTTGGGTTAGTCGTCCAATCAACGATACGAAATTTTCGTAACGCGACACGAAAACATAAACCATGTCGTGATGCAACCTTGAAAAATCACTCCCATGAAACCAAAGAAGTATTCACTTCAAAAAGGTTAGAACGCGACAAATCAGTAAACTCTGAGTTAAACCGTTAAATCCTAAAAGATAACTACTATTCATAATACATTTCTAATAAAGTTATTTTTATCGGTGTATAGCATTTCTTTTCCCTTCATTACCTTTCTCTCAGTGTATTAAACCTGTTATCTGTCAAATATGACAAATTGAACTTGGCACTCCAACTTTAAAGGTGCCGACGGCTATTGTCGCTTCTCTGTGGTTGTTATTCTCGGCTTTTAAGCCTCCTTTGCCCTAGCGACATACATCATGTATACGTTACAAGGGGCAACAACAGTGAGTGCTTTGCGAGGCCCTCGAGCCGACGAAAAGGACCTCAGAATTACCATCACTAACCACTAGGGACAAAGGACAATACAAAAAATCAAGATCCGAATTGACAAAATCTGAATGCCAGAAACCTTCGTTTACCATAGAGTACTTTTCACTATTGACCAGCCCATTGACAGAATCAGCTTTGGCATGCTGACGTCGACGTATTCCATACATCAACGTAGACCAGATTTTTGAATAATTCTTATCAATACCTTTATCAAAACGTAATAATTAGTCACATATTATGGTAATAAATAATTTACCTGTGCTGCATTAACCTTAATACAATTAATAGTAGTTTTAATTTCTTTGGGTCCGTCGTCGTATTCTCTGTAGACTGTTTTGTTTGGAATTCGAAATAGGGTGCGTTTCCTAAACTTGTGCGGCGTTTCCCGTTCGTACAGATGGATTCTCCCTAAGAAAAAAGTGTTGAAGGAGAACCTTATTGTTGGTTTTTGAATTTCTTTCGCTCATTACCGTTCATAAAACCGAAAGCAAAGCCTCTGGCGAAATTGTGGATCGATCTTATTTCGTAATTTTCATCTTCATCTTCCACAAAATTTAGACTATCTACAGACGCTGACTTCATACTAGTTTGCGAACTTTGGTCTAATCTAAAATTAAAAAAAAAAAAAAATTATTCCAAATTCGTGAACGCAACATACACGTTATTATTTGTTACATTGAAATATCACACTATTATAGATCTTAATAGCACTTACGTTTTGTCCTTTTTCGTTCTTTAGATAGCAAGGAATAAAATAGATAGCTAAATTCAATCTGAAGAATATATGTTTTAGCGTTAAATAGGGATAGAACCCCCAAACATGCAGCATATTAGGGCCGTAAAGTAAAGTAAAATGAAGATGGTAAATATAGGATCTAATCAAGAATAATAAACTAGAGAAGGACGGTTACATCAACAGGATTTTTTCATTGATAGCTGCTCTGTCGGTCGTGACGTAGCCACGCGACGAAGTTCAGGCGAAAGCCATGGCAAAGACATAGGGGCAAGACTATTTTTCTTGTTTAGAGTTTACAAAAATGTTAAATTTGAAATGGATAATAAAATTAAACCATTTCTTGTAAAATTACAGTGTTTTTATTAATAAAGAATGGAAAATATTTTTGTACAAGCTTTTTGAATTTAAACAAACCTGGATAAGCCAAAAGTAAATAGAAGTATAACGATTCGGGGATTATTGAATCTTGCATGAAAACTATCCTTATAAGAGTATGAGTTTATGAGAGAAAAATAGATAAAAATAAAATAAAATCTGGCAACTATTTATACAGTGTGCGCCAAAAAAGTATGCATAATTTGGAAAAGCTTAATAATCGCTTCTCAGAAAATGTTATTCTGTATGGAAGTTAGTGCTTAAAGAAAAAATAATGTTAACGATACGAAAGCTCAGATTAAGTATACACGCTGCTCGAAAAATAAAAGTTTGTTAATTTCTAAAACATATTTTTTTGAAACCGCAGATGTGAAATACAAGCGAGAAAGCTATAAGTTTATCCATATAAGATACATGCTTCCTTCCTGTTCTTTGGATACATGTATGATTTAGAAAAGCTGGTACGGAATCTTAAAACTGTTTCTATTTTTGACAACCATCATTTTATTTAAAAACGGTAGATCATATAAAAAAACCTTGTAAAGCTTTCTGGTTTGTATTTTATATTGGCTTTAAATCTTATGCCAAAAAAGTTAATTTGTAAGAAAATTATTTACTTTTCCCGATCCATGCTTTTAAACTTATGAAAAATATATATATATATATATATATATTTTAAAATAAACTGGTAGTTAAAAAGATTCCCATTTGTTACAAACTTTATGGTCTACACTCTACATCTGCACTGTATGATAATATGTATTTATTTTATAATTTATGTGACTAGTATAATGCTAATAACATGGGTGCTTATGAATGAAAAATCTTAATATATGATTCGACACTGGCTTCTCCATAGTGTAGTGATTGCTGTAAGACATAATATATCTATGATATTTTAACGTGATAAGCAATGTCACAATCTGAGGAACTTAAACAATGTACAAATAAGAATTACTTTCCAGTGTATGTACGTGACCATACCTACTTTTTTAAAAATATTGTTTAAAATCCTAATAGTCAATTGACACAGTCTAATAAAACTCTCAGTTTGACAACCTCTCTACAATATTAGGTAAAATATTATTATTCCTCCCAGAATTGCTTACATTTAAAAATAATTTAAGGTTTTGGGATTTTCTTTAGGATCAAACGAAAAATATAATAAGTATCAAGTTTCTCAATGTTTAAAGCACCAAAACACAACAAAACAACCGAAAACGTCACTAAAAAAAGCTAAAAACACAACGAAAATATAGAAGATGCAATTACAGCAATCGCGAAACGAAGGCCGTTCGTCGCGCAGCAACGTCACAGCGACGACGATGTGGGTGAAGGGACTGCGGAGCACGGGGCGATAGTAAGTGTACATAGACTCTTGCGGGAAGTAACCATCCTTCTCTAGTTTATTATTCTTGGGATATAACCTGGATGTTACCTTAGGTATTTATTACTCTTTATAAAAGAAATATGATCACTTTTTAGATATGTTTAGATACTGAAACTGCTTTTTATATTTCCCAAAATTCAATTTTGTGGTAGAATTTATATGGGAGAAAAGGTCAGATTTACTAACATTTTGACATGTTTTTATATTTGGTCTCCTTGATTTTTTTAAAAAAATACAGGGTGTCCAAAAGGGCAAATTTTCTACTTTCAAATCAGTTTAAGCAATCGATACCAATAGATTTATTGTATCCCCCCTAAAAAAACAGGGTGAGTACAAAATTAGTTGGTATTGTCTTAGCCTTCTTTTGTATTTTAAAAGCAGTTTTTCAGGGCAATAAGTTTAATTAACATTTATCTTAAATGTCATTTAACCGTAAAATTTCTCGAAAATCATTGTAAGTGACGATATTATACAGGACTTCCAGATTACAGGGTATTTCAACAGTTGTTCTTCTTAAAAACTGGCAATGCAAAAGTGCAATTCAAAAAAAATAAAACGATTTTTCAAAATGTTGGATGTTTCCGGATATCTCCAGAAATACTTTCTAGACGGCATATTGTTAGGCACCTAATTGAACAATTTTTCCCTAATTTGACCGACACTGTATATTTCCTACGGTTTTCAAGATCTCCATACATAGATTAATTATAAAATTATTTAGACAACATAATTATTATTTATGACATTTATTATTTCTGAAAATTGGCGTCGGATTTATACCTACTTAAAAATACCCTCTCGAGGAGTGTGGTAACACTGACGTCAATAGAGTAGACGACGACTACATATCGTTTCTGTCCTTTTATTGTGCCGATATGTTTTACTGTCGTTATACAAGTTTCTTATTCATATTTTTCATGGCGAAACCCAGATGAATTCCAGATTTTACTGCGGGGAAAACAAGATTAATTGTTAAAAAATATGGGGAAAAATCTCGGAAAATGGTTGGCATTACTGAAGGTCAGCACGAATTGAGATTAGGTATTGAATTATCACAGGGTAACGAGCAACTTTCAAACCAACAAACTGTACTTATAAGTTTTAGAAAATTATACTCACTCATCTTTGAGCTTCATATTAATGATTTGCAAATCCATCGCGTGGAAAACGGCTCTCAACTCTCCCGTTTCCAGTATGAGAAGTTTTCCCTTGCTGCTACCGACTATGAGTCTGTCCTGCGACAGCCAACAGCAAGCGGTGTAGATGACCGGATCGAATTTGTTGTAGCCGAATTGTCTCCAAGTGTAGTCCGTGCATCCCAAGCTTCGTAGCACCGATTCCCCGACTATGGCCAGCTGATTGGCATCGTTTGGATTGCAGGCGATCTAAATAAATAATTAGTTATCATCCATAATCCATAATAAATAAGCACATATTACTAGATATTAATTACCTGCAAAACGGTTCCCGTAGCATTAGTGTTATTGGCACGGGCGAAGCTCTCCAATCGTCCTTTGTCGCATTTGAAGCAGTACAAACTCCAATCTGGTTCGCCGGTGACCACGATGATGTTCTTCGAGTTAAAAGTAAAGTCCACCGCAACATATCTGCTCGCTATGATATCTTTATCTGTGGGGAGCGTTAAGGTGCGTTTCTTCTTGTAAGTTTCCGCACACCACAGGGTCACTATGGGATATTTATCTGTTGTTTCAACTACTGCAATTAGTTTCCTAAAAGAAACTGGATTTTAATATATAAATGTATTATCAGCGAAAACTAAAATCACTTTGGGAATACTCATCAAAGCTATAGAAAGCTCTGAGCAGTAAATATCCTTTCACGATCAATTCAAATTGCTCTTCTTCAAGAGCTCATACATCATGATGTAGCATATTGAAAAATTTCATACCATAGAAGGCAGTGCCACTCTTTGATCTTTTCAGGCGCAGATGGGTCAGAACTTTACATAATAATATACCAGGCACCGGAAACTATACGCGAGGGTCATTATTTTATGTATAATTCCGGTACCCCAGACCAGCAATAATCTTTAAACCTTTACGTTGTAATTTAAATATTCTCATGGCATGAGGTGAATGTCTTCACTCAAGGATAGTGTATAGGACATGCTCCAACCCAAGTAACCGTGATACGCTGATAACAGAGTACCCACCGACACACATCTGGCCAGATTCTCACCAGATACATTGTTCTGAACAACATTCTACAAAGTTGGTCAACGTAACTTTCCCATGTTGACCCCTCATCCAAATAAATCCCCTCAAAAATTTCACCTGGCCCGAACAGCCCGCCAAAAGATGACAATCCTGTTTCTCTCTTCTCAGCGCAAAGTTGATGGAAACTGTCTTCTCATCATTCATATACAACCTGTTCGCCAGAAACCAATTTCGAATATTTGATGATGTTTCAGATATACCAGAGGCATATCTATTCTAGATGGATGATATGTTGTAAAAATTGTTGTGTGATCGGCAATTAATATAAGATTTCCATCATCCGGAAATTTTGCTAAGCCGTTAATATAAATCAAGAAAAGGGTTGGTCGAAGCACAGAGCTCGTAGGTGACAATAAAACTACATAGAAAGATGGAAACTTTCGATCAATTGTAAAGAAGCTGGGACCACCCCCCAAAAAACTCCCAAGTCTCTTTGGAAACAAACCGCGTGCCATGCTAACATTATTAAATGCTACAAATGATAAATAAAATAATAATTGTACTTACTTATCGGGACTGACAGCGAGATGAGTTAAATTCTTCCCTTTGTCGCTCAGCTTGATGAATTTCTGCTTCTTTACGTTGTAGTTATGCACGACCACCACCGATCCCGCGGGATACACCACTTCATCGTCTGAAAGAAAATGTATGTTTCCTTTAACGTTGGTTTCCAGCCCCGCGATTAGCCGCGGTTGCAGAAACGGCAAAGAAGCCGTCGCCATTTTCGACAAGTTTCCGTTGTCAGTTTGACAATAGGATATGGCAATTCTATTGGAAAATGGCGGGAATAAAAATTAATATGGTGGCGAGTGTAGATACGTCAGCTGTATATCTCCTATTGCTGCGACTAGAATATTTGTTTGTTCGATATTGACGTAAAACATACGAATTTCCACTGTTACCTGATGGCACGAGTCTAGGCATGGAAACTTATATACAGCGTGTCGTAAAAGTTTTGAGACCTAAAAATCAAATCCGATGTTTCCTTGAGACCGTCATAACAAATATAATTAAAAAATATGATTGCCGCAACATAGTTTCATAAAAAACGTGGAATTTAAGTTGCGTGTAGACGCCATTAGTCAACTCCAACAATGTGTTATTGGGTAGGGTCATGTCTCATATAAAACAACTCAATTTTCGAAAAAAAAAGATGTATTAAAATTTGCAAAAATAGGTATTTTGCAAAATATTGCAATGCGGATACTTCATTGATAACGAAAGATTAATTAAAACGTTATCAAACCTGACTAGTTTTTCTAATTTTTCAATAATGTAATATGCGCGAGCAAACAAACGCTACATTTGATTAAATAAACTGCTGGACAATTGAAGCGAATTTTTAGATTAACTTTGGAGTCAAATATTTTGCGAACGGATAAATATATCTATCGACTGTAGAATTAAAAAGAGAATTTTATTCTGAGCAAGCCTGTTTTGTCAAATTTTTTTAATTTGAAACATTTTACTGCCTACAGGACGTAAAAGAGAAGTACTATGTTTTTTTAACTAAAATTTCCAAGTACCGAGTTTCCACACAAAAAAAATTTAATAAATTTTTTTTCAATCTCTTGTTTATAAAGAAAAACTAAATTATCAAATTTCTTCGTTTCCTAAAACCCTGAAAATTTCAGTTTTTTGTGTTAGTAGACCTTACTGTATTAAATTTCGTCAGAGCAAATTGAAGTCAATGATTATAACACCGCTTTTGCGTTTTCCTTTCTTTCATTTCGTGGGGACCAATGATTTACCCATATTCGGAAAGGCTTTTGTTCACCATTTCCATTATCAAAATTAGCCTCACGCATTTTGATTATGCCAGCTTCTTCAGCAGCCAATGAAAAATAAGAGAAACATGTTTATTGATGACCGAGCAGCTCAACTATTCTATGCGCCTCGCAACAAACACGTATTAACAAAGTGGTAACAGATCAATTTTAATTTTTGTCAATAATACAAAAGGTCGCGATGAAAATAAACAGATTGAAGAAAATATGGAGGAAATTAATTGGAATCAATGAACGATGCCAACGATATTGATGATGATAATGAGGTAAATTATGAAATTGAACCCGAAGACACATCATCACCATGCATTCCAGAGACCATGTCTGCCCATATTGAGAGTGATAAGAGAGACGAAGCATGCCTCTTCCTAGTCTTAGTTGATATTTTTGCTCTTATTTTTATGTTTTTATATGCATTTGTTGTAAGTATTAAATTTTGCATTATAATTTATTAAAAGATTCATACATTTCCAAAATTTTTTGAAATATATATTTTAGCCCAGTGTATGAGTAGCCTAAGAGAAGCTCAGCTTGCATTAATTGGGGGTAAGAGATTTGTCTTTTTCGGATTGTTTGATATGGTAAGGGGAGCCTGAAACCACAGATCTATATAGTTACGCAGCAGATGCCTACTCCGGTATTAAAAGCGGCGCTCGCCAATAATGCAATAAACTGAAATATTTTCCTATTTAGACGTGTTTTGCCCTGCCGTATTGCCAAGTCGCGACCTGTAGTTTACCTTTTATATCACATTATAGTATTACTCATTATGTTGGCAATCGTGTGTTATATTATGTCAAATTAAAGTTCATTATCAGATTCAGTGAATGGTGTTTGCTTGAACATGAGCTAAAACTCACCTTAAATATCGGTGTAAAAGGTCATTACAAATGTTTTTAACTTATACTGTAATAACTCTTATTTGCATTAAATAATAATATTATCACGCAGGTTTTTATTTCGAAGATCAAAGGAATTTTTGCAATATTTATCGACATGTCAAAGTACCATTTAATTTTGTTTTAAACTCTACTATCAATATTATAAATTTGTTCATTTAAATTGTCGTCTCATTTGTTTTGCTATTAATAAATTATCATACTTAATAAAAAATGTAAAATCGTATTTTTTTTAAAAATATGTTGGTGCTAATTTGATACATAAATATTAATAATAAAACTAGATGATTTGAGCGGGTCAAAAAGCCAGCCGGAATATTGTTCGACGTGATAACTTGGCAACACCAACCCGTTCCTAGACTACTGGTTCACCCGCTCGCGAAAGCCGGTGAACATTTTTGGCCCCGCGTAAAAAGCATTGGAAGACGTATCTGTTGCGTAGCTATATACATCTGTGCTGAAACTACCTCGAAAGCCCTAGGGAGAACTTTTGGTAGGTGAAAAACCTCGAAATGTTTGCACTTTTTTGCTTATTACTCAAAAAATACACTCCCTACAGAAAATTTGACTCTCATCAAAGTTATTCTAATGTAAAAATGCACGGCCCAAACTTAATTTTATACCGTCTTATATATATATATATATATATATAAACAATAATAATATGTAAAAATATAGTTTTGAGGTTTTCAAGAAGAAAGATTATCTCATTCATTTTGAAGGCCCGGGTGGAGGCTCCTCATCGCTCCTTCACCTCTTCAGCTTATGTATTTTCTTCTTCCTCTTCTAGTCCTTCCTCGTTCTCCACATCTCTCGATTCAGTGACATCCTCGTCAACGTCCTCCTCGATTTCAGTGGGGGCGTTGGAGCAAGAAGTGCCCGAATTAATTTTAAAGGCTGTGGCCCACAACAGACCAGATTTTCGGCAGCTACACGCACTGGTGCACCCATTCTTACAGCTACAGAATAACAGTTGAAGCAATGGTTTGGGTGCCGGTTCCTTTTTCAATTTAATGGGGTTGAGACCAAACTAACTCAGCCAGCACTGTACTTGATAAAATGTTCTAAAGCTGTGAGAGTCAGCTGCATCAAGTATGGTGGTAATCTAGGCAAATTGAACCTGGTCTTTGTGGACATCTTGACGAAGAGTTGGGCTGCTGAGGCAATAGATTTGTAGAACAAAGAAGCGGCTTCCTTGAGGGAAGGGTTTTTTTCGATAAGGTCACACAGCTTTGTTTTGCCTTGGCCAAACGGACACGACGATGTGTCACAACCAGAGAATACGTGGGCAAAGAGAAGGTACTTCAGATCATACTGATACGATGAGGTAGAAAAGTATCTATCAGGTTTGCCAATCCTTCCTGGTTTGAATAGATATACATTCTTTTTGTTGGGATTATGAAACCTTGACAGCACAACGAGTACCTTTACATCCTTACTTGCAATAACAACAATATCAAAACTGTCAACTGTGAAAGACCTGTGTTTGCAATAAGTGCGGCCTCTTGATACTTGCATTGAGCCTTTTTCGAAACATGTTTTTAACATTTGAATTAAGCGGCTCTTGTTAGATTCATTCTCCAAAAGCTTCTCTTAGGAAACAGCATGTAGCGTTCATTTGGAACAACGAACTCTTTCTGAGCTTTTCATACTTCGCTGTTTCGGATCACTTGGGTAGCCATCAAATACGACTATTACTTGTGATCCGTATTCTCTCTTGACATAGGTGAATTATATATAATTTTGCTGATTTTGTTGAAATTTGGCAGTGTTATCTGTAGTAATAAGGGGCTCATTTAGCCTTAATTAGATTAAAAATATAAAGTCCAGTGGCGTCCCGGGGGGCATCATACCAAATATTATTGACAAAGGAATGTGCGTCATTGACTCTTTTAAACATTTTATATTTTGTTCGTATTAAGCAACTAAAAATACAACATTTTTGTTTCTCGTATCTTGTTTCGTTTTCGAGAAAAAAAATAAAACCAGTTTATTACAGCGTTTGATGTAGAGTTTGGTGCCCTAAAGAAATAATAATATTCGGTATGGTGCTCCCCCGGAATGCCACTGGACCTTATATTTTTAATCTAAAGAGCTTCTAATTACTACAATTAACACTGCCAAATTTCAACGAAATCAGTAAAATCATATTTAAGATATTAACAAAAAACTGATTTGTATCTTGGAAACTATGCATTTTTGGACCCATATTTTCTTATGTAGAATCTAGAATCACTCCTTAAATTATTCAAACGGTATTTCCGGACATCCTGTACATTTTCCTACTTTATGACCACTCTGTATATGCTAATTCAAGTTTTAATAGACTAATATCATTTTCTCAGGAAGCAGAACTTTTTATAAATTGCCACTTTTTTTCGTAAAATCAACAATAAAGAAGTTTCCCATATGGTTCCAAGTTAATGAGACATACTGTATATGTGACTCCAATATATAAGGCGGGCTTAAAAAATAAAATAGAAAATTATAGGCCTATAAGTGTAATTAGCCATTTTGCAAAAATCTTAGAAAATGCCATAAAAGACCGGCTCATAAACTTTTTCAATAAAAATAATATCCTACATAAAAAGCAGTATGGGTTTACCAAAGGCCTATGCGCAAGTGATGCATTGTACAGAGTCACCTCTGAAATCAGTAAGAATTTCGTATTTATGGATCTGGCTAAAGCGTTCGACACTGTGTCCCACACACAACTATTAAACGTATTATCACACTATGGAGCGAGGGACACTGTGTTGAACGTCTTTAAAATTATTTGAAAGATAGATCTTAATTTACAAAAATAAATGGAACTTCAGCAGTCCAGAAGTTGTAAAATGTGGAGTACCCCAGGGCACCATTTTGGGGCCTATACTATTCAATACCTAAAAATTTTGCAGGAAGTATATTGTGCAAAATAATTCATTGTTCAAGGATATATAACTGCCTTGATTTTCCTTTTGAATGGAGTGTACTTTCAGCTGAGGTTTGTATTTGTTTTTTGTTTTATTGGTTTTTTTTATTTGCTTTACTTCTATTATAGATTGGAATTTGCTTCTTTTTATATTTTTGTTTTTTTTAAGTTTCCTGTTTTTTTTTCTCTGTTGAAACTTTGGACACTATTGCCTTAAACTCATATATTTTAAGAACCACAAAACATACATATGTGATATTTGCCACATACCGGTGGATTGACCACCTAGGTGTCAAAATATAATTATTTTCTTAGAATTGTTATAGTAGAACTAGTTAATTTTGTTAATTGATTTTGTAACATATTATTTCCGTAATATATATTATTATATTATGAGTTATCATCACAGATGATGAAGCATGCCAAAATTAGAAATAAGAAATAAATCTGAAAACTTTAATTAAAACAAAACGCGTAAAATATATTTTCTTCAAAAGACATTGGAAATCTTTTATGAATTCGAAGATTATCCCCAAGGGCAAAAGCCAAACTGCCCCACCAAATCAAGCGTTCTTTCATTTCGTGTTTTCACGGCGAAACCCAATTTCGCTTTTATTTTCTTTTCCACCCGTCCTTATCACAATAAAGAAAATCCCAAAATGTACCTCCCTCTAGGTGACTGTATCAAGGGCGATTCTGTTCTATTTTGAGGGCACATCTATTAGTACACCCCGGCTTTATGTATGTGCTCCCTTTGTGTTGGTGTTAAGTATTGTGCCGAAATCATTTCGAAAATGCTTGGTCCAGTGGTGGAGTCGATGGAGCCCTCGTCTTTGGTTTAATAAAAACTTTCTTCCTTATGGACATTAAATGGTTTAAAATTGCAACACCACTGATTATTAATTTGTAAATAATATTTTGATGGAGACCAGTAGCCATATGTTCAAGGGAAAATTTTATATCAACTTAGCTTTTTTCGGTAAAAACTACGCCCCTGTTGAGATTAATATATCACGTCTAGTACAGAAGAAACGAAAGAAATTAACACCCCTAATAGTATTGACAGTGCATTAGGGCTATAATTCACAGGACAACGATAGCTTTCTTTAATAAAGTCTTTGATCTCGATTCCTTTGGAAAATAAGTCACTTTCGATTTCAAGTTACATTTCTGTAGAGAGATAACGGAAAATATTCAGTTGCTGTAATGAGATCTACTTATTTTATTTATTGGATGCCAGAGCCTACCTCTAATCGATAAAAAATGTTTACATGTTCCAATGCTGACCAATTTTTCCGGACTTAAGCCGATTTCTATGAGATTTCAGGCAATTAAATGTATACATATTTTAACATAAATGTCAAAATATTGGCAGAAGTATTCTGCATATGTTTCAATTTAATCTTGATTTTCGCGTATTTCCAGATCACGTAGGGAATGTTTTAGAACTTTTTTATAGAAGAGATCACGTGGCTTAACGGTATCGTTAATATAGATTTTTCAGACTGAAAATAAAAACAATCACCAAATCTGCTTTTGCAATCCTATCTCTGCGGTATGTTCTGCTCATATTCCGCTTCTTTAATGCACGAGAGTTTGGTTGCTTAACATTATTTAGATTTTTAGTAATAAAATATTAAATAGTGTCGTGTCAAAACTCGAAATGGCGAAAAGTTTAAATTCTGCTAGCTCACCCTGTATAAAAGACATCAGCATTTCCAACGTGACTGCTAACGTAGATTCTCGTGAATTAATCGTTTTTTTAAAATGCATTTAGAAAAAAAAATAAAACCTAATGTTTTGGCTCATTTTCCGGCATTTGGAGTGATTTTCTCCTGGAAACTCCCTATCGAATAGTCGTCTCAGTTTTTTCGAACCTCGAGACTCTTTCGGCGTTACAACGACCCAAACTGACTCCTTTTCGTATTTCGTAATGCAAAAATATTAAAAATGCTACTAAGTCACTTAATGGATCTTGTTATATGGCAACACTGTTGAAATCCATACCTAATTAGTGAAAAAAAAAATTAAATACAAACGTAGCACAATAATTATTGGCACTGAATCCCGATGCTACCCGAGTACATCCGTGGATGTACTCGGATGCTACTGCGCACGCGACAGTATGACAGCTACCACAAAATATATTTTTGCCATACGCTCCCAGAAATTGCTATTTTACGGACTCATTTAAGTCCGTAAAATGCTTCTTTTTAGGCCTAGTCCCTAAAAGTCGTCATGACCACTTTTACGGAATATTCCAAAATTCCTGAATATGTCTAAATGTCAAATTTCGAATGACATGACAAAATTGTCAAATAGTTGCTACGATATCAAATTCTAAGCTAACTTTGTCGTACATTATGGTTACAAAAATTATGGTAAATTTGCAAAATTAGGCGTTCTGAAGAATTGCAAAAAGCGTATAAATGAAAATTAAATTTTGGGAGCGTATGACAAAAAATAGTGTTTGTCACACGTACCTAAATGAAGTTTTTCAGGACTCATCTGCTATTCCGGACTCGGCTAACGCCTCGTCCGGGTAACAGCAATGATTCGTCCTGCAAAACTCCATTTTAGGTACTTGTAACAAAAATAACTATTTGTGACAGCTACTTATCATTAAGTTTGACGGGAAAGGGAATTATTTTTGAACTTGAATAGCAATCGGTTCTCACCTAAAAATCATGTTTATCTGGTTTGATTTATTGGATTATGGCTATATCATTTTATCAAACGTATCTCATCACTGAAAAGTACGTATGCATTAGTATAGAGTAGACTTGTATTCTTCCCAGAGGGAAAAAAAGAAGAAGACTGCTGAGTTGCCGGATCATCAAAAACTGAATTTTTCTTAGCTTAGTTTTGGTTTCTCGTCGTTCCCGTTGATAAAGTAAGTGTTTACCTAACTAAAACGAATTTAAATAGTCACCAAAGCATGTAAATTTTTTTTATTTGCTGGCTTTTTTTACATTCATCTGATAAATTAAGAAGGTGCGTATTTAATTATCGTGTTTGCATAATACATCTAACTTATGTATGGGCCCGTTTATTTTCTTGTATCTAAGAAGTCCCCTACGATCATTATAATCTCCGAATTAGACCGAACCCTCCCCTAGGTAAACCTGGGCTCGAGATAATAATAACAAAAGTTAGATAATCTCTCGCTTCCCCGAAAGGAACCGAATGCAAATATTAAAAACGTCTGAAACGTTCGAAATGTTGTTTCAGACTTAAAACAATATTGACTTAAAATCTGATCTCATAATGCACCCCCACTTGTGATTAGTGATAATAATCGTATAAGAAAGTTCATTCCGTTACTTTGAATATTATTAGAATAGCGCTATATATATTTAAACCATTACTTTTAAATCGATCTTAATAACCACTGCTGGGGATGTAAGTTGCAGCCATAACTTGTCCTTTTATGGGCGCGAGGCGCCCCCCCCCCCCCCCCCCCCCACTCCCCCCCCCCCACCCCCCCCCCCACACACACACACATAAGGTCAAAATAAGGAGACCATGCAGACCATAAATTTACAGGGATACCAGTCAATTTATGTATGGCATTATGTAGCTGTACCTTAACTATTTAAAAGTTTATAACAACCAAAATAGAAAAATATTTTGAAAATGGCCAATCTAGCCAATAAAGTGGAGGTCTTCTAACCCCACACCAAGTCTAGCCTATTTATGACGCAAAAAGAAAGGGAAATTACAAATTACGGAATCAAAAAATTACGTTTCATTCTTTTCCGAACAAACTGGACGTTTCCCATAAATAACAGAAATGACCCCTTGCAAGACCTATAATAATGCTCTTAATAATACAATAACACTATCAACCCTAACTTGTCTTAATCGGCGAGGTTTAAGAATTGGAGGTCGCATATTACAATATTTACATATACATCTCAAATGAGATATCATAAAAATGGTACCTGTATAACTTAAAAAAAATGTTTTCCAACTTTTGTGCCGAAAATTTCTGGGCAGAAAATGATGTGTTCTGCCTATGTTCTGTAAATAAATATATATCAAACAGCAAGTTTTGATAAATAAAACACTTTGCAAAGAACGATTGATGTCAAACTCCCATATACACCGTAGCACTTTAAACTGAGCTTATAGTAAAGCGGAAGTCACAGTAACCGTGCCGAAGTTATCTTAGAAGTGCCTTTACTACTTTACTTGCACCACAACCAAAAGTGCTTAACCCGTTCAAACCCAGCCTTATTTTTAGATCGCTACCTATATCTCATATGACGTTTTTTTTTCTTTTGTAATCCGGTGATTATTGTTTCAGTATATTAGAAAAAATTATTTTTGTCAAAAATAAAAGTTAATTTATTGTTTTTTTATCCAGTGGCGTTGCTACGGGAGCCTATTTTTTTGACAAACAGATTGACATAATGTAAAAAAGTATATTTCATAAATAAAATGCAATTGAAACAGAAACATCATACATTTATTTCTGCTATACAGAAAAAAGATTTACATAAAAAAAACAGTGGCGTAGAAGGTAAAATAAAAATATTGACATATTATTTTGAAATATTATTCTTTTGAATAACGTATACGTCCATTTCACCTTGAAGTAACCAATCAAATTTAATCCCGCCCACTAAAGTATCCCATCCAGGCCTACTTGTATATCCTATCATTACATCATGGGCGTCGGGAGGGGGGGGGGGGGGGCAGTTGCCCGACCCTAAGCACTAGAAGATATCTATTATATTAACCTAACAAACATTTAAAAATTTCCTTTCGATCTTGGTTTTAGTGGCAAAATTTCGGATTGACCCCTCCCCCCCTAACACACAAGCTGGCGACACCTTTTGATTACATATGTATTGATCGCAAAGAGGCCTTTATTTTCACATGTTCAAATAAGCTTTTGTACAGCTCGCTGACATATTCATATGTTAGAGCATGTACGATTTTGTTATTTACAATTATTGAAAGAACAATATTATAAATAACACTCATTTTTGGGAATATTAGGAAGTAAACCATTGCATAATTGTTTGTTAATCAGTTAGACTCAAAAAATTAATGATATTGTGAGGTTGCCAAGATTGTCCTCGGTTTTAGACAGCTCGGCTTAAGTTTAAATGGTACAATAATTCCAATTTTAAGTCAGGTTTGAGATCTTAAGCCGGCTTAGTTAACCCTAACTTAAGTGATTTACGGTGCAAACGGGATTAAATGATTTTATTTTTAATACTTTAATCGAAATATATCGTCGATATTGTACTACATGCAGAATCGTAGCATACTCTGCGTTCGGAATAAACACCTTTTTAATAAATGGCAACAATGAAACAGTTACACTTGAGTTTGTTCCCCCGTCAGCCGGCCTATTATCGATTTATAAAGAATAGTTTCTAGTAACAACAGAAAAATGTTTGAAATTATGACTGTATAGTTGAAATTGTGGCTTGTGAAACTTCAATTTAGTTTGGAAGTAAACGTTAGCTGTCGAAATTTTTTGTTGTTGACTCTCGTTTTCGTCGCTTAAATGTGAAAAACTCATCATAAATTAGCTTGCGTAGGATATACGATACGAGGAATTGACTCCAGTTTTACTCCTGTCCTGATTTTCCCATAAATTATAAAAATAATCTGGCAACGCTGTCTCTCAAACTAACAACTTTAACACCGTAGCTTTAGACAAAACTTATGGGCACTTTGTGCAATAATGTTCATTCTTTACTTTCCAAGTCATAAATCTTGTCACATTTCTTTAACGTGACTAATTCAAATATAAAAAATTAAACCAACTCGTTCTCGTTCTCGAAACTCGTTCGATACTGAAATGATATGATATAACCCCCTATAGACTACGGGGTCTTAATCTGTTTTTGCACGAACATGTGCCACAACAAATCGATTTTATAAGGGAATAAAAGGGAAAAAAGGAATTGCATTTCCCCAAAAACCGAGCCGAGCACTGAGTTATTTTAGTGAAGGATGTGTCATTTTGTCTCTCAGGAATCAGGATAAGATTTTTCTTGATGTATTCACGTCAAAGTAATTTTTGTACTATTTTGGTTTATTTATAGGTTAGCTCTGGTTAGTTTTGGTTGGTAAGGTTTAGCGCGAAGGCTCAGACTAACTGATACTGAAAAACATACAAACGGTTTACATACATTTTACTAAACATTTAGAATTAATCGATTCTGTAACCTTATTACGCCACCCAGAATTTCAGTTACATGTTTGAATTGATAGAATTAATCGAAACACAAATTCCATTCCTTAAGCGGTGCCCCTCTAAATCCGACATCAGCACAGTTGATACTCAGTGCCAGAAGTTCACGAGATAGCGTTGCTAGTTCACCTCAACCTCATGAGTGTCTCGCGATAGGTTGCGCCTCAGAGGCGCAACCAGGTAAAACTGACAGAAACTAACCCAAGTTTACGAAAAGAAACAAACATACCCTTAAAAAAATAAAAAAACATGTCTTGCCACGGGAATCGAACCCGGGGCATCGTGTCAAAAGCACAGGATCTAACAAGGCCACTTGGCCTGTTGGAAGCAATCCAAGGGACCATGAAGACGTTAAAATGTGTTGTTTTTTTCACATGAATATCGACGCTCAGAACAAAACTAAAATGAAAAGTAATCTTCACTCCCAAACTAAATTGAAGTTTGGGTTAGAAATTATTTTATAAATCGGTAAATTAATCTTATACCGGCCGGCGAAAACCTAAATGTAAGAGAGACCGCGCACCATTGTTGTCAAGTTTCGCGTTTAAAAATATGCAATGCAATGCGTGTGACAAGATATAAACGTGGAATACGGCCTGACATTTATCCGCTCGTATCTAATTTGACTGCATGTAAGTTGGCACGTATATATGACACACTTGGCAACGTTGGTTCCGACTGGGCAATCTATCCTCTCATAAGTTCCGCCCTTTCTTACTAACGTTGCCAAGTGTGTCGTCTACGCTAATATCTTACTAGTGTTTACCGATAAAAGTTAAGTTCAAATACAACATGTACCGAATAGTTTCCGTGAATCGCCGATAGGTTCAGAGTTGCCGTTTATTTTTTTTTCAGTCCATGAAGGCAAGAATTAAAAAATAATCGATTTTGGGTATGCCTTGGGGTGGTTTAGCGAAACCAGTGAAGACATACTATTTGATGCGTCACAAAGCATCCCTCGGATCACTTATGATGCGAAACTTGGCAACGTCAACATAAACGTCAATGTTGCGTTACTGCCGTAACTCGGAGTATCAACTTACAATGCAAAGTGTATTATTTTTGAAAATTGTCTCTTGATTGCCGCCTGATTTATATTTATGTATAGAAATTAGACAGAAGCTAAAAATCGGGACATAGCTTATCTCGCACGGGATATAAATATTTAGCTAACAATTCGGGACGTCCCGCAAAAATAGGGATGCACATTCACAAGAGATCTTACAAATAAACCGCTTCTGGCAAACTCCTCGCGAACAAAATCTAATCATGTTAAATATCAGCTAAAACATATTAATAGTCAAATATTAACCTTTAAAACCTTGTGTGGTCCATTACAACATAAGCCACTCAATCTAAATAAAAATGTGTCCTAAATTGTTATAAGCGTGTCTCTGTTGCAATATGATACAGTTGAAATACGTATCTGAATTATGTATAATGTATATATCTATTAACAATTTAGGTTGTAAGTAGGACCGACTACTCCCTGATGGCTGGATGAATAAATCATGAGGCGTTTAGGGTCCGAATCGTAAGCCACTCTGTTATCCGTAGGTTAATTTATACTCGGGTTATACTTGCTAAAGTGTTCTTTCAGAAGGTTTTTTAAATCCAATATAAGTTGATGTTATTGCGCAAGGAAAATAAATGTTCCAAAAATGGTTGGATTAATTCTGAGTTATTTTGTGAATGCTTGTCGCATATCGCAAAACATGCATCTGACCTCATGCTTTTGCAAGGAAAATAATATCCATGTGGTGTCTCTCCCACCCCACACCTTAGACCATCTTCACCTATTAGATTTAACATTTTTAGTCCACTTGGGAACGAATCAGATTTTTACTTATCCTCTTCTGGTCATCAATAAATAACAGAATATGTCGTCGCTGAAGTATTAAACAGACCGTTTTATGAAAGTCGTCACAATGGGGAAAGCCGCTTCAGGGTTTCGTACTTCAGGAATTTATCCATTAAATCCAAGCAATTTTAAAAACGATGATTTTGCGCCTTCCAATCTAGTAACAAAAGGCACTATAGAAGATTCTGATGAAGATGATCCTTCTTTATGTTTCATTACCTGATAATGGACCAAAGGTAACGCTTCATTGATTTTTTTTATGGCAGTGGCACACACACTAAAGGGAGACCCTATGACACTCGACGAGCGGTGTGTGTGCGAAGATGTTGATTGACACGGCTCTTGAGTATTTGTAAGTTGTAATTAGTGGGAAACAGTTGTCCTGGGAGTGAGTTCACAGTGATGCAGTGCGCCAGACAAAGGAGTTCTTGTAAAGCGATGTTCTAGGTGTTTCCAGTTGTACGATGAACTGGTGCGCTCTTGTCGTCTGTCGTGACTGTCTGACAGGAGCTGCCAGGGGCGGGATGAGGCGGACCAAATCCTGGGAACATCTGCCGTGAAAGTATGTGTAAAACAGAGATATCTCGGCTACATGTCTGCGATGTTCCAGACTATCTAGATTCCGGGTCAACTCCGGGTCGTCGCACAGCTCTCTTCTGAATGGAATCCAGCAGCTTTAGGGTGTGCTTTGGTGCGGCACCCCAGATATGTGAGCAATATTCTAAGCACGGTCTTATTTGCGCTTTGTAGAGCAAGAGCAACTGCTGCGGTGTATAGAGTTTTTTGTTGCGAAAGAGCGCACCAAGCTTCTGGGAGGCTGATTTTGCGATGTTAGCAACGTGGTCATGCCAGGACATATTGCTGTTGACCGAGATACCCAGCAGTCCGATTGACGAGGATGAAGGAATGGTCGACCCTGCCATAATGATGTCAGGGCCCTCTGTATTGGCCCTCTTGGTAAACGTGGCTGCTTGGGTCTTTGCTGCATTGGACTGGACCAAATTTCGGTCGCCCTAAGTTTGAACTTTCTCCAGGTCTTGATTAATTGCTGTAATCTGCTCCTGTCTGCGGTGATGAGTCTCAGTCGCTGGTAAGGGGTTTTCTGATCTAAAGTGGGAGACAAGGGTACTGTCACCTGCAAAACTGTAAACAGGATTATTTGTTTCGGTCAGCAGGTCATTAATATAGATGAGGAACAGAGTTGGTGAAAGTATTGCGCCCTGAGGCACGCCCGCGTTGATGGTGAATGTGTCCGAGATGTGTCCATCGACTGCAACGTGCAGAGATCGGCTCTTAAGGAAACTGGCAAGCCAGCTGCAGAGAGAGGGTGGCAGTCCGAAGGACGGTAGTTTGTTGAGCAGTCCGACATGCCAAACTCTGTCGAATGCCTTTGAAATATCCAACGCAATCGCTCGAGACTCTCCGTAGTTCTCAATTGCCCTACTCCATATATGAGTGACATAGGCCAATATATCTCCTGTCGATCTCTCTTTGCCTTTGCAACCGACCAGAAATTCCTGGAGCCACTGGGGCATTACAAAAGTTTATTCCTGATCTTTTGATTGCCCGATACTGGACAAAATTCTTTGGTTGATTACGGAACTCTTTTCTTACAATGGCTCCTAGTCCTATACCAAGAAAAAGTTACCAAAGGAGTTAAAAGGAATAGTCAAACGAAACAATGTTCAAAAATTCTTACAAGCACACCTATCAAGGAAGAATTAGAAATACTTAGCTCAAGAGAAATTTAGAGAAAAAAAACCTATTGAAGAAGGAAAAGGAAAAACACTCAAAACGAAAACTGTAAGATGTTTTAATGAAGAAACACAAGACAGAAAAAAACCTAAAAGCAAAAAAAAATGAAGAGGGACAACACTGGAGACATCTGATGACTCACGATATATGCGAGGAGACGAGTTAGACGATATTAAGTTAAGCTTCATACCACCTTATCCAAAACAGTCTCCAAACCTAAGGAGAATGTTTTATATGTGGGGAAATGGGGAGAATGGAGAATTATTGTATCGTCGTGTTTTATGTTCTGCACAGGTGTAGACACTCCGGAAATTATAAGTGCGACTTCTGGCTTACATTAAACTTGTATATTTTAGTTGTGACTATAGTTTTGATGTTAATTTGAACAAAAAAATGAGCGAGTCTGCTAGTACTCCAGACACTGATGTGTGTGTGTGTATCGACATGCACAAATATTTGAGCATCCCTCGCAAAATCACTGTGCATGGTTATGATGCCACAGCCGCTTGCACATTTCCGTCCCCATCCGCTGGCACATTTCTGTTCCATTTGCTGAGATTTACTCTCATACCGCATCAATAAATATTTTTTGTTACAACCACTATTTCCCATTTCCTAACTCGTGCGCATCATTTCCCGCCGGGGTGGGGTGGGTAATTGTGCGCAAATGCATTTTTGACTTTCCTAAATGTCATGCCTGTGTGGTGATATTTTCTTTAAATATTATTTTGCATATATAAAGTAGAATAGGTGGTGCATCTCATACCGTTTTTGAAATTTATTTATCTATCATAGTATCACCACAAATATACTTTTCGCTTAAGTGCGCCCTCTTCCCTAACTCTCCCTTACTGGAAAATCGGATAACCTGGAGCAGCCAGGCAGAACGTACCAAAAAACCTCACTGATCCCATTGAAAATACCATGGTAATTTTTTGATTTTCATTTTGAAAAATTTACTTTAGCATTATGGTCTCCCAATATTTTAACATAACGTTTATGTTAAAATATACAGATTTATACATTTAAATGCCTAAAATCTCATTGGAAACTGTTTGAAGCAGGAAAAATAAGTCAGGATCGGAATTCTTGACATTTTTTGGTGATTCGAGGCCGTTTATGGTGGATCTTATGACAGATTTCGATGAAAAATTTTACTTTTAGCATGTCGATACGTACAGTTTTTGTGGTAAGCAAGTAGATTTATTTGTCTGGCATTTAAGACGGTTTGAAGATGGGAAAATGGGCCAAGATAGGAGAATTTGGACATTTTTCAGACGATAAGCAGTGGTTCAGCCGATCTGTGGAAGATTATGAAGTAAATTTTTACTTTAAACGTCCAAGTTTTGGCAAGTAATTTTAAAATATAGAACATCGCATTGTTAAAGTTTTCACTTATGTCACGTGGTCTTAAGACCATACCGTTTTTTTATGTAGTTTTATAACTAATAATACAATATTTTCTAGCTTCCATGTTTCGCAGCTTTTTTTTGAAAATTACTATTACTTTACTTTTCGAAAAATAATCATAAAAATTCTTGTGGATGTGTAACGTAACGGACACACGATCCGATTTAACCCAACCTAATATTCGGATAGAAAAGCTCACTCTTAAAAGCTCATAACTGGTAATTGTTATTGATAGAATTTAAAGTATGTGAAGCTGCGTATAAATATTATTGTAGATATTTCGAAATATCGCAGACATTGTTACAACAATACCTACGTGAGTTGTGAAGCGTACCGATTTGAAAAGTTGATGGCCACTTGAGTACACAAATCTTTGGGCTTAATTTTATCAGAGAATACAATCGGTTAATGAACGTACGGTGTTCTGAAAAAATTAAATAAGGGTTCAAAATCTATGTAATCATAGATCGTTATTGCTTGCTTCACGCGTGACGTTATCCTTTTAAATTAAAAATAAAATTCAATTTCTATCTTGGTAAGTGAATTTAAATGGCTAGGTGCCTATTAAAATGCCGTAATTATTTAACAGCGTATAGGAGGATAAAAAACTAAAGGCATTTAGAAATATTTTCTTCCTCTAATTGCAAGGCCATACATAATGCGTTCATTCTATTAGATACTAAAGAATGTAGGTACATATAAAAGTGCAGTTAGTTTTTAACGCGTCCATTATAAAACATAATAATGATGAGTGATGCATTTTTATCGGGTCTTTCAACTTATAATTATTATATTATTTCATAGGGTGTTTATAAAATATATTTTCCGCTCTAATGCCAATATTGCATAATTCATGCTCTATACAGGGTGTGAACTGAAACGCGAAACATAGAGAAACGCGGTTTGGAAGAGTGAACATACCCAATATAGCTAGGGGCTATAGGAGCAACTCGAACCGTAAGATAAACATATATATATATATATATATAAAACTGTCTT
>MU181954.1:91320-101475 GCA_016904865.1 Pissodes strobi
TATATATTTATTTATTTATCAACGTACAAAATATTTTTTATAGTAAATTGACAGAAAAAGGAGAACAAAATGTAAAGGGTACAACATTTCCAAATAACGTCGGATTATAAAAACGGTTTGTGCTTAAGATCCCACACGACAGAAACTTCAACAATGCTAGAGTAATATTATGAAGTATACAAATATTTTTTGGTGTTCTATGTTTTGAAATTACTTACTATGATGTTTAAATTAAGATTTTACCTCGAAATCTCCCATAAAATCAGCAGAGACCGTCGCTTATCGTTTGAAAATCTCTAAATTCTTTGATTCTGACTCATTTTAGTGTTCAAAATGCTTTAAATGGGATTTCAGGCAAATAATTAGTCTTCTTATTTACCACAAAAACTGTACGCGTATTAAAAGTAAAATTTCACCTCGAAAGTTGCCGAAAATCCACTAGTAATTGTCTCTAATCACCAAGAAATGTACACATTTTCCCGTCCTGACCCATTTTTCTGCCTCAAACCGTTTTTAATGAGACTCAGGCAATAAATGTATAAATCTCATATTTAACCGAAACATAATGTCAAAATTTTGGAAGACACATTGCTTCAAATTTCTCATAATGTATCGAAATATTTTCCGTTTTTCTGCATCATGTTTTAATTTAACCTTGATTTTCGCGTATTTCCCGATCTCGTACGGAAAATTGCAAAAAAACTTTTTAATAGCAAAAATCACGAGGTTTGCGAGTCTGAGACTGATTTCTTGAAAATAGCTATGCGTTGACTGGCACGTAAGTTTAAAGCAGATTTTTCAAACTGAAAAAAAAATCCCCAATTCAATCCGATCCATGCGATCTTCTGCTCATGTCCGAAAGTGTAGTTGCTCCTGATTACTCTGTTTTCCAGTAATAATAGTTATTTATGCAACAAGTGTGTAAAGTGACCCTTTTTTATGAATGGGAATAAAAAAAGGGTACTTTTCACATGAGTAGCATACAAAATTTTTTCTATTACCGAAAAATATATGAAAAAACAAAAATAATATTAAATTACTTTACGCACTAGGGTGTTAAATATATTATTTTATGCACTGCCCTAAACGTCAAAAAATATGTCAGATTAACTTTACGCACTAGTGCGTAAAATCACTTAGGTACTTCACGCACTGCACTTTAAAAAGGCCTATTTTACGAATCTTAGAGAGTGCGTAAAGTGAGTATTTTACGCACGGTAGTAGAAAAAATATTATTTGGTGGCATGTTCTGTCAAAACTCGATGTGCCAAAAGGCATCACCATTTCCAAAGTGGCTTCTAATACAATTTATGGCGTAAATTCTCGTCAAGTAATCGGCTTTTCATAAATCATAAAAACCTTAATTTTTTATCTAGAAATCGATTTTTTACATTTTCTCTGAAAACTTCTTTTTCTCATTTTGGAAACAGATCAGTATTTAGAGAATTTTTCTAGAAGACATTCCTTATCAAACTGCCGATGCCGTCGCGGTTTATTCGATTTTCGCGACTTTGTCGGTGCTAGAACCACCCAAAAATATACGCCCAAGAAAAATACTAGGAATTTTTCGAAAGTCTGGAGCTGTTCAATGACAGTTTGTGACAAGAGAGGCTACATAGTATTGGCTGGCAGGAACGTCAAACTGGTGAGAGGAGTTTGATTACGGAGAGTGACGCCCCCGCCATTCCGAGTTGCCATGGGATATGGCGTATCAAATCCCATCGTCCTCCCCCAGGCTGGAGAACACCAAAGTACAAAGTCTGGAGCCGATCAATGACAGTTTGTGACAAGAGGGGCTGCATTCTATTGGCTGGCAGGGACGTCAAACTGGTGAGAGGAGTTTGATTACGGGGAGTGACGCCCCCGCCATTCCGAGTTGCCATGGGATATGGCGCATCAAATTCCATCGTCCTCCCCCAGGCTGGAGAACACCGAAGTACAAAGTCTAAAGCTTATCACTGGGGAGTGATCCAACAAACTCCATTTTGACCCCTGTCAGACTAGGATTCGCCAAAGGAATTAGTTTGAGGTCAATGCTTCGAGTGGAAGCGGCCCGAGGTGGTAGATGCATAAGCCTACTCGCATCGTCAGATGAAAGACCACCTCACCATCCCAATGGAAGCGCTAAGTGGTTTTCCCAAATCACGTTCCGCTTCCGCGCTGGTGGTCCCGGATTCCACAGTAGGAATATATGGACATGATGGTGCTTTCAGGATCAAAATATTCCGGAAGTAAACTCCCCGGCCATTCGGATCTCCGGGCGCTGGGTGGCCCTGGGAGACCTTCATTCCGCATTTCACAAATAGCAAAGATACCGAACCAAATAAGAATAGATTTCTGCAACATAAGAGGCCTAAATATAAACATAAATTCGGTACACCAACATCTACAAGCAAATAGACCACACATACTAGCTCTTACAGAAACACAAGTATGTTCTACAACAGCAGTGAACTACCCCTATCCTGGTTACGACTTACATACCCGATTTAGATATAAGTTCGGAATATACCTTTTTGTCCGAAGCGACCTTTCATGTCACCGCGAGGAAACACTCGAACAGAACAACCTTGACGTAATGTGGCTCAAGTTCACCGCCAAGGGATTAACCAAGTTTTTATGTTGTCTCTATCGCCCTCCGAGCGATAGAGCCTACCAAAGCTTTTTTTCAACACTAGCTACCACTTTTGACTCAATACAGGTCGATCACCCCAGTTCAGAAATAATCGTTCTGGGAGATTTCAATGCCCACAACACCAACTGGCTCAAACATCACAACAAGACCGACAACGAAGGTAGAGAAGCTGAAGCATTTACCATCAGCTGCGGGCTTACTCAACTTGTAGACGAACCAACTCGAATCTCAGAGAGAGGCGAATTTGCTGCCCTCCTGGATCTTTTTCTGACCACCAATCCTGCCCAGTACAAGGTTACAGTTGGTCCGCCATTAGGTACTTCCGACCACAAACTTATTACAACGGTTTGTGAATTGCCACTCATACAGAAGGATCCACCATTGCCTCGCAAAATCTGGCATTACAATTTTGCAAACTGGGACGATCTAAGGGAGTTCTACCTAGATTTTCCTTGGCTCGACGTGTGCTTTGGCACTGACGACCCGTCAGTCTGATGCGAAGAGATCACGCAAGTAATCTCCTCTGGAATTGAAGCATACATCCCAAATTCCATCAAGTTACCATCAAAAGGAAAGCCCTGGTTCAACCGAAGATGCGAAGGACCTATAGGTAGGAAACAGGAAGCCTACAAGTACTGGCAGCAAAATCACACCGCTGAAAATCGCAATTATTTTATCGAAGCGGGAAACGAGTGCAAGCGTGTGATCGTCGAAACTAAGGACACACACAGTCAAAGGATCAGGAATAAACTTTTGTAATGCCCCAGTGGTTCCAGGAATTTCTGGTCGGTAGCAAAGGCAGTAAGTAACAACTTTACAAAAACGTCTCTCCCACCTTTGACGGACGAACGTGGCATCGCGGCGTCTACAGCCAAGGAAAAGCAAACATGCTCGCCAAAATGTTTTCATCGCACTCTACCTTAGACGTCCCCCAAGGCAAGACTCTCCCTACCATACCGAACATTAACACTACCATGGCAGAAGTCAAGTTTTCTCACCGTGATATTCGCAAAATCCTTAAAAGGCCGCTATACACGATGCAGTTTACCGGAAGGCAGGACTTTCGATTCGCAAAACTGAAGCAAGCCTGTATTCTCGGCTAAGGCATATACGTTACGTTTTATTCGGAGGGTTTTGTTCAGTTTTTAGTGTGGTGCGAAGCGAAAAGTTGTAGACAAGATCTCGGAAAATGATCTCATGTTAATAGGAGTTGCTTTATTGTCTAAAAAACAGCAATAAATAAAGCGCAAACGTTCGAAATGGGTAAAACAGAGGTTAATAAATCGACAAGTGAATTCGCATATGCACCTAATAAACGAATTGCGACTGGAACCTGATAACTCTCGGCCTGTACCCATAGTCACAAAATACACGTTCCGACTTGCAAGCAAAAAACCTGGCCGGAAGGTAAATAATCAAGCCCTGACTGTTTTTTTGGGAGGCCGAGAGTTCAGGCCCGGCCTTCCGGTCAATATGACCACTAACGATACAATTTGCCTTCCGGTTTGCAAATCAAAAGGCCCGCCTTCCGGTAAACTGCATGGTGTATGGCCAGCTAAAGAACTAGATACGCAAAAGTTATCAGGACCGGACGGAATACCTGCCATCGTGCTAAAGAACTGCGCCAACGAACTAGCACCCGTTTTTTCCAGATTTTTTCTCTGTCTTACGGAAAAGGGGTTTACCCATCCTCTTGGAAAGTCGCTCGAGTGCAACCTGTTCCATAAAAGGCAAGAAAACCACGCCCTCAAACTATCGCCTGATTGCCTTGCTTCCAATAATCTCCAAAGTCATGGAACTTGTAGTCAATCAGCAACTACTCAAGTACCTCGAGAACAACGGAATAATCAGCGATAATCAATAAGGCTTTCGCAAAGAGAGATCGACAGGAGATATATTGGCCTATGTCACTCATATATGGAGTAGAGCAATTGAGAACGACGGAGAGTCTCGAGCGATTGCGTTGGATATTTCAAAGGCATTCGACAGAGTTTGGCATGACGGACTGCTCAACAAACTGCCGTCCTTCGGACTGCCAGCCTCTCTCTGCAGCTAGCTTGCCAGTTTCTTAAAGAACCGATCTCTGCACGTTGCAGTTGACAGGCACATTTCAGACACATTCACCATCAACGCGGGCGTGCCTCAGGGCGCAATACTTTCACCAACTCTGTTTCTCACCTATATTAATAACCTGCTGATCGAAACGAATTATCCTGTTTACCGTTTTGCAGATGGCAGTACCCTTGTCTCTCACTTTAGATCAGAAAAACCCTTACCAATGACTGAGACTCATCACCGCAGACAGGAGCAGATTACAGCAATTAATCAAGACCTGTAGAAAGTTTAAACTTGGGGCGACCGAAATTTGGTCCAGTTCAATGCGGCAAAGACCCAAGCAGCAACGTTTACCAAGAGGGCCAATACAGCGGGCCCTGACATCATTATGGCAGGATCGACCATTCCTTCATCCTCGTCAATCGGACTGCTGGGTGTCTCGGTCAACAGCAATATGTCCTGGCATGACCATGTTGCTAACATCGCAAAATCAGCCTCCCAGAAGCTTGGTGCGCTATTTCGCAACAAAAAACTCTATACACCGCAGCAGTTGCTCTTGCTGTACAAAGCGCAAATAAGACCGTGCTTAGAATATTGCTCACATATCTAGGGTGCCGCACCAAAGCACACCCTAAAGCTGCTGGATTCCATTCAGAGGAGAGCTGTGCGTCTCGTCGGCGACCCGGTGTTGGCCCGGAATCTGTATAGCCTGGAACACCGCAGACATGTGGCCGAGATGTCTCTGTTTTACAGATACTTTCACGGCAGATGTTCCTAGGATTTGGCCCGCCTCATCCCGCCCCTGGCAACTCCTGTCAGACAGTCACGACAGACGGCAAGAGCGCACCAGTTCGTCGTGCAACTGGAAACACCTAGAACATCGCTTTACAAGAACTCCTCTGTCTGGCGCACTGCATCACTGGAACTCACTCCCAGGACATCTGTTTCCCACTAATTACAACCTACAACTATTCAAGAACCGTGTCAATCAACATCTTCGCACACACACCGCTCGTCGAGCGCCATAGGATCTCCCTTTAGTGTGAGTGCAACTGCCATAAACAAAAAAAAAATAAAAATTCTCGCCAATTTTAATAGGGTTTAGAAAAACTCAAAAGGTACGTGTCTAGAAAATGACATCAACTGTGTTTATTTTTTTCGAGAGTTAACGTGTATCAAGGCGAAATTTTGAAAAATCGCAGATTTGACGTGATAAACCGCAAATGGAAAATCCGCTCGCTAAAAACTATTAACCGTCAACGGCGCCCAAGTGTTGTCTGAAAACGTGCCAAATCCCAGTCTCTGCTTTTTTTTCGAGGAAAATTAAAAAGAAGCGATAGGTTTGTGGTAACTGAAATCGTTCAGTTGACTGTTTATCTTTCTCGCTTAGCTGATGTTGACGCCCATTTTACCCGAATTAACGTCAGATATCCGAGCATCCCGCCAGTGTGCTGACGCCATGGGCGCAGCCATGAATTCTATTTTCTTGCTTCACAGGGGGGTGGGGGGGAAGGGGGGGGGGTGTACGATAGCGTTACCAGATGAAAATTTGGAAAGTATTTCCTCCTCTTGAAAAGCTGATGCCCGCCGCAGGCCCATCCGCCGAAGACGGAAAATTTTTGGGTGCCAGGCCCATTTTACACCCAAAGTCGTTAAAAAATCAAAAAGGTCGTGGGGCTCCTTGTGGTCACAGCTATTAAGTGTACTTAGGTAGGATATAGCTAATGATGATGATGCCCTGACCATCCCCGCCCGCCGCTCCTTCAAGGAACGACAAAAAGCTGAGAGATTAGTTCATGATGCATTAAGAGAAAATGTCACCAGTTTTTCGTTGACAATATTTTAGGACTTATGAACGTGTTCAGGTAAATTAGAGATGCCCTACGGATTTAAAATAACAAATACCCTATACACAGGGTGTGCCAGTGCGAGTATTGTCATCACCGCAACCGTGATCAGGTACCTAAATTAGAGAATAATTGCCCTTTTTGATGATCATTTATAAACGTTTACAAGTTTATAATTGCTTTTATTTTCTAACATATTAGAGATCTAAGGTATGAAAAATAGATCGAGAATCACTGAACGTCCATAATTTTTTTCCTGTATAAAATAGTATCGACAGTTTTAAATTGACGTTTAACATTACCTACTCACTTATTTTAAATATGTAGTACTTAGATACCTGGATTTTTTTTGATTAGTTTGTCGCGCAAATATAGTTTTCTTCATTGACTGTTTCAGTCAATATCTAATCCGGAATGTTTTAATTAATTATTTGTTAGTAAAATTTGTCTTAATAATATTGAATTTAAAATAGATGACCCGCTTATAGTAAATAAATTATTTAACCTACATCCTGACAATGGGCGTTTTTTCACTAATTGTTGACAGACAAGATAAATACTTCGACCATCCCAATATGACAAAGCAAAAATGTGCGCTCTAATCGATTACCGAAATCACGATATTGCCATTGATGTAATCGGATCGAACGTTATTTCTCTCTAACGGTAAATTATTATCGCGAGATTTTGCAACCTGACAATAATTTACTATAGCCATTAAATCGCGGAGAGTTTTAGCCACAGACACTAGCATTCGTAATCGTATGTACTCGTAAAGCACTGTATTGTGAGACTAAGTACCTATAACTTATTCGCAGATGAACCTCTCTGATGTTTAAATTATTGTCTTTAGATGCTTTTTAGCCGTATTTTTTTTAATTTTTATTTAAAAGATGTTATATTTCTTGTTTTTATAATTTGCTGTCTTCTTAATAAATAGACCACCCACTAAATAGACGATGTTAATCAATCCATGTCAATTATCAGAAAAAAAAATCATTAGGGGTGGTCCCTGAAAATCAGTTCTAATTGCAAGCTGTAATATTTCTTTTAGCACTCATAATGTGGGGTAGGCCGTTAGCGGCGGAGGTCGAAGAGATAGACCATTTGGTAGATCTAATTTCAAAACAATAATTGTAGTAATTGATATCATTATAATTAATTGTATGTTTGGTCTCCATATACATATATTTGGCAGGTAATTCTTGGTTTTTGGTCAATTTTGGCATTAATACTTTCTAATATTTAATTCATCATTAGTGCATACAAGTATGTACTGATTAGCGTTTCGTATATATTTTAGTCTATCCCTATATTCCTTTTTACATATATCTGTAAAAAATCAAGTTCGTTAAATAATGAATATAATAATCAGCAAAAATCGTTTAAACTGAATGTAGGATTTATCAGTCATTAGATGGTTTAAAACGGTCCAATGTTATGTCATAGAGTTAACACAAAGTAGGAGCACGCTTTTGAAAAATGTTTCGAAATTTATCACATTTTCACACTTTAATTACTTTTTTTTATCCTGCCATTATATCACTAAGTCAATAGACACACTAAATCATAAGGTAACCAAAGATGTAAAAGGTTAAAAAACCAAATGAGCTCAGTTCGATTCCGATTTTAGAGCGAAAACTGAAAATTGTAAAACTGCTATGAGGTGAACTGCTGATTATCGTAAAAACTTATGGTTCTAGTCGCAAGGTATAATACACAAGTAAATCAGATAATCACGAAGGCATTATCGATATATTTATCAAATAAGATAATACTATATTATATTAAGGAAAGTCAAAATCGAATAATCGACAAATATAATAAATTACTTCATTTCAATGACTCCATATAACGAGAGTAAATATATGATGTAGGATAAGAAATTACTGCCAATCAGGTAAAGGTACATTCGATACACCTCATTACAGTAAAAGTGAATCAAGCATTTCTCATAACATTAACAATATAAATTCTCAACTCGAGATAATATCAGGTATGAAAATTACAGTAAGAAAAAATAAATCAGTTGATTATCATAACATTGGGTACAAAAAAAACACTGCACTGTAGAATTAGTAAATTAAATTATGACATTAGAAAGAAGAGATCGATATGATATAATATTTAAACTAAATTCAGTTATCAGCAAATTAATAAGACAAATGTGAAACGAAATTAAATTATGATATGAGAGGAAATGGATCGGTATGAGAAAATATTTGAACTAAAGTCAGTTATCAGCAAGTTAATAAGAGAAATGAGGCAAGTAATTATATGACTCACGATAATAGCATAACATTAAGGTAAATATACGCAGTGCAAAAAGGTTAAGTCAACTAATTACAGTCCTATTGTTAGGCAATCGGTATTCGGGACGATATCAGACACGATAATAAAAAGCTAGATATTTCTAAATCAAATTACGATAGTAACGAGAACGTATACGATATGAGATAAGGTTAGACTCAAGGTTATTTATCGGTAAGTTAATAAAACTAATACGATATTTTTTTATAAACGAAAAGGAGCAATAGTTATCCTATACACGATATAAACTGCAAACGACCTACCATCGCCTAACTATAAATTCATTAATCAAAAGGATATATCACGGTAAGAAATATGCGGTAATTAAAGCAAATGACCTACAGTCATTTGATTGTATATTCAATTTTAAAAAGAAAAATACGGTAATTGTAGACACTGCCGCTTCCTGCGTAGTACGTCTCCACCATGTGGTTGCGCCACCCTGACAAAAATGCCTCGGTACGGCTAGCTAACATGACGACGGGATTAGCTAGGTCAGCGTGAAATTCTACCTCACAGTAGGAATTCTATCCCATAGATGGAATTCTGTCCCACAGAAGGACTCACGGGGGGTAGCGGGAGGTAATTCCTCTCCCCGGAAGGTAGCGGAAAGTCTTCTGTCCCACAGAAGGTAGCGGAAGGTAATTCCTCTCCACTGGAGGTCTCACGGAAGGTCCCTTTTTTCCTAGGAAGGGTAACCACACTAGTCGTTAAACATCGGTATGAAACGATATAGCCTATAATTCCGGGAACTGAACTGGACAGTATATTTGCCGAATGATTCCACTTGAAAAGCAGACGTAATTAGACCGGATGGTCAAAAATACCCACGATAATTTTAGTCACAGGATTGGTCGTCTTTTTCTGTCTGAACGCGTAGAGCGTCCAGACCAGAAGGCCTGGGATTTCTCTCCCAAAAGAATATGTACCACATCTGTGGCGCACTAAACGGATGTATCTATTGAGCAGGTTCGAACACCGGGCGTAAGGTTGCGAGAAGTAAGGTAGCGAGAGTATCAATAACACAAATCGATCAGTAAAAGGAGAAAATCGCAATACTGTATTTAGTAACAGTTGCAACGTAGAACGTAGAATTGTCACATCTATGACCTTTACTTCTATTTTCTAAATATTGATTGTCTTATGTACAGGGTGGCTCGAATTCGTGTCTATGTATGGGGAACTCGAAAACCGTAAGAGATACAGTGTCGGTCAAATTAAGGCAAAATTGCGCATTTATGTGCCTAACAATATGCCGTTTAGAAAGTTTTAAAATTCCGAGTATTTCCGGAGATATCCGGAAAAAAA
>MU181954.1:106475-136294 GCA_016904865.1 Pissodes strobi
AACATACCAAAAAATCTCACCCATCCGATTGAAAATGCAGAATTGGTATTTTTTTTTGGATTCCCAGTTTGAAAATCTACTTTAAGCGTACGTGCCAGAAATCGCATAGTTAATTTCAAGAAATCAATCTCATAACCTCATGATATCTGCTATAAAAAAAAATTATAAGAATATTCCGTAGAAGATCGGGATATACGATAAGGGGTAGCTTTGGGTTGTTCGAAAAAGTTGTGAGGATCGAAAAACTGAGATGATCGACAGTTCGATAGGAAATTTCTTGGAGAAAAAATCTCTGAATACTTTCATGCTTCCAAAATATCGGGAAAATGGAAAAGCGTTTTTTTCTTCAAACGTCAGTAAATCCGTCATTACTCGACTGTGTAGGCGGCAGTGAAGTTTCGTTTTTCCTCCGCCGGAGCTTTACTTTTCACTTTTCCGCCGGCGGAGGTAAAAGTGTTATCATAGCAACATAGATACAATACAAACAAACTTCAAAATAAGCGTCAACAACTCAAGAATTATTAAACTAAAATTTGTATTTATCACTCAATGTGTGACTGCATTTCTAAAAATCACTAATTTAGGAACAAATTGGTTATTATTTAATCGAACTTACTCAATAACTCCTTATCAATACGGAATTAAAACGCAATCGAAGCATTTTTTAAAATATAATTATTGTTCACAGTGTCCACTGACAGCTTTATGTTACATTACTATAGCAACAACCTGAGCCTATTCACCGACACCGCACCGGTCTAAGCCGCCTTGCGAACCCACTTATCTTTAATAATAATTATTATTACTATTAAAAAGAGACTTTTTGCATTAATTTGTCGACATTTGAAGAAAAAACAGCATATTTTACTTGGAGGAAAAGTTACTTTTCATGGCTTGCTCTCTATTACCAGCCTCACTTCGTTCGGCTGTTAAACACGAGCGCGCCATGAAAAGTATTACTTTTCCTTCATATAAAATAATATACTATTATTTTGACAAGCCGATTACCTGACCAGAATCTACGCCAAAAATGTAATTAGAAGAACCTTTCGCCATTTCTAGTTTTGACAACACGACATCACTTAATGTTTTATTAGTGGGAAACCGTTTAATTTGAAGCAATCATACTTTCATAAATTAAAGAGGGGGGATATGAGCAGAACATACCAAAAAATCTCACCCATCCGATTGAAAATGCAGAATTGGTGTTTATCTTTCATTTTCAGTTTGGAGAATCTACTTTAAGCGTACGTGTCAGAAATCGCATAGCTATTTTCAAGAAATCAATCTCAAATCCTCATGATAGCTGCTATAAAAAGTGTACAACAATATTCCATACAAGATTGGGAAATACGAAAAAATCGAAGTTACATTGAAACATGCAAAAATCGCAAAATATTTCGGCAATTTTACGAGTCTGCATAGATAGCTTTGCTTTTGATGCATTATGGGAAACTAAAGGAATCAATTTTCCAATATTTTGACGTAACGTTTAAGTAAACAATCTTATTGAGAGAACGGTTTGAAGCTGGAAAATGAGTCAGGATGATTTGAAGATGGCAAAATGGGCAAGCTATGAGAATTTGGACATTTTCAAGCAGAAAGCAACGATTTTTGCTGATTTTATTGGAGATCTCGAGATAAAATTTTATTTTAACCATACAAGTTGTGGCATGGAATTTCAAAATATAAAACAGAAAAAAAGGCTTGTATTTCATCATATTAATAACGCATTGTTAAAGGTTTCACTTCTGTCGTGTGGTCTTAAGCACACACCTTGAAGTATTTTTACAACTAATAATACAACATTTGCGAGCCCCCATGGTCAACAATGATATTACATATATAAGAAGTTCAAGCTTTGTTACTGGCACGCACGATCGTTCACCGCCTCCCCACCGAGCAGCTGCATATAGTGGATGGGTTCGGTAATAGGATTCCTACAAAAAAATTGCAAGTATGCTTTCATATAATTAGTATTTTCTTCGAAACATAAAAAGAACATGCAGAAATGATGTGCATAACGATAAAATGAAACTTCTTAATCTAGTAAAAAAAATAAACATAATATAATCCATCACATTCGATCAAAAGCGAGATAAAAACAAGATCAGAATCATCTGCTCAGACACTCAATATATAAAGAGAGCAGAAAAGATTGGTCTTCATCAAACACCTCTTCCTTCTTGTCTTTTAAAATGTTCAACAGTGGTTGTTTATAGGTTTCAGTTTTCTTTTGTGATACTGGCTTTTTAACCGTACCCTTATCTGGTTGCTGAGTTTGAGTAAAAGTCTGAGATGTATAAATATCACTAATACCTTGTTGGTGATCGATCCAGCCTTTGTGAATTTGCATCATCCTCACTATCAGAATTAGCCTCCCCTGCCTCAGATGGGTTCAATTCGCTGGTCGTCGGTCGATCGTCCAATGTGGATAACAGGAATAATAGCTGGCCAAAGAACACGTACTTCCTACGCTTTCCGGCAGCCTGATCGGATGAACTCTGTTTTTGTTTTTTTAGTTCTTTTCGGAAACATATGCGTAAATTTCTCCATTTGCCTTGAATTTTCTTTTTTATTAATAGTATATTATTCTATCCATTTTTTGTACTTTTAGTATTATCATTAATATTGAATTTCCTTCCGTATAGGTAAAATCTTTAGTCTTCGAAAGTGTATAGTTCGATATTGAAAAGAATTAATATATTTTGTAGATATTTTTAACAATTTGGCAACGCACCTTCTTATTTGCCAAAAAGGCATCAGCCTTTCAAATTGACAGTAATGTCATGTCATATTTCCAAGGCTAATGTTACGCCAACCGAGAACAATTTATTACATTAATTTATCATTCCGGCATCGATATATCCGATTTCTGTTGGATGTTTCACTCTGTAAGACCGGTAAAGTAAACTCTTCTTCGTGAAGTCGGAGAAGAGAAGAACCGGCGGGCACTACCTATATTTGAGGCATTTCCACCAAGGCGGGTTTTATTCCACGTTTGTCCGTTACCGGCAAAAGCACGCCAACAGTCCGTCGTCTGACGTCGCGCGATCTTTCGCGTTTTCTCAAGAGATTGTCTACGAAAACCGTTTTTCCGATTGTCGAAGTTGAAAAGTTTGTTGTTGAATCGATTTTTTTTTAGTGCGAAATATTGTTTAGCAGTGAGTTCCAGTACGATTAGAGCAGGTGGTCCACAGAATCAGTTTGAAGATGTATCGTTGTAGGTATGTAAATAACGACTTTTGCAGGAAATATTACGTTTAAAATTTGCAGGAAGATAAGTTGCACTAGTATACTATAAGTAAGCGCTGATCAGCATTTTTATGTCTTGGTATTTCTGCTTTATTTAATAAATATTAAGGGTTGAATATGTATGATAAGAACAGTATCCAAGTACCTCTCTGAATAAAGTTAGTTTGTTTTTCAGAGTTACCGTACTTATGTGCGTGTCTGCGTTAATCTCTATATAAATTGAAGCAATCCTCTAATTAAAAAAATGTACCTATCTAATGAGATTAATTTAATTTATTACATTTTTCTTATAGGACGTTGCAGTGGAACCTGCTTAAATTTAATTATTAAGCATTATTAAGTACAACGGTTCGCACTTAGAATTTGAATATTTCAATACTTTAATGCCGAGCTTAATACGAATTTATTGATAGGCACAGTCATGTGAAGTAGCATAGTAAAAAATATCCTGTTAAATAAATAATGAATAATATGCATGATGCAGGAACATACTTGGCTTCAAATCCGTTACATTGAAACAACGAGAGAACATTAACAAGTTGTGAAACTAAGATACTAAGAAGGTCGACATATTGATATAATATTATTGTCTATATTAAATAATTAATGTGAACTCTAGGAGAAAATTTTTAGATGCGACAACATCTATAAACTTGGATGGATTAACCCAAAAACAAATATTTGGAAAATGACTACGTACTTTTCGCACAAAATATTCGAAAAAAAAAGATTTTACGAAACTAGCTGCTTTCTAGTATTTTGCATTAAATCCTTCCTTATGTTGATTAACGAAATAACAAAAGTAACTGAAAAATCTAACTTAAAAATTAAACTTTTTGCTGATTACCTAAAACTTTATAAGAATATATCAACAATAATTGACGACTGTGTTGCTATGCAACAGGGCGTAACTGCACTTGTAAATTGGTCCCTGAGCAATAAGTTGTACTTTAATATTAATAAATGTTCAATTGTAACATACACCCGAAAGAAACAGCCAATGGAATATGTTTATGGTATGCGGAATGAGGGATTGACCAGGGTTGAAGTAATTAAGAATTTGGGGGTTACCTTCGACAGCTTGTTAACTTTTTATGTTCATGTGGAGGTGATTTGTGGTAGGGCATCAAAAATGTTTGGTTTTTTGGTACGGAACACTCGCCGGTTCTTGAGTGTGAGCAAAGACATATCTTTGAGTGTGAGGTGTATTAAAACATAAATGTAACGTTTGTACAGTGTCATCTGGAGTATTGTAGTCAAGTGTGGAATCCATTCTATGACTGTCACAGATACAGTGTGGAAAAAATACAGACCAAAGCCCTTCGCTATCTAAATTTGAAGGAAACTGGGACTTATGACTTTTTTATCACAAAAAATAGGTTGTTGGGCCAATATGGTTTGCTTGCCCTCGAAAAGAGACGGCAAATAGCTGATTTGGTATATCTCTGGAAAACAATAAGAGATAATATTGAGAATCCGGAGTTTTTAGAACAGCTTACCTTTAACATGCCTAAGTATAATACAAGAGTTTCAAGTACCTTTTACATGCAAGATGGTCCCCATTTAAATTTTTATATGAATTCATTTAAGTACAGAGCTTGTAAATTGCTTAACACCTCGCTTAACACCCTACCTGACTGTGATATATTTAGTATTAGTTTAAATGCTTTTAAAGCCATTCTTTATACAAAACTGTAAATTTAAATTATGTATTTTAGGCTAAACTAACCCAAATTTGTAATTCATTTATTCATCGCTTATTCATTTGCTAAACCAAAGCTAACCAACCTAAAGTAACTGAAACTATCCAAAAACTAATTATTCTCAAAAACAATTAACGCGTTCGTGATTTTCACCATCACACAGGCTAACCAAAACTAACTCAATATATTCAGAACTAACCCAAGATATTATGACTGTTCATCTTAAGATTTTTTTTTGTTAAGAACGTTATTTGACTTGTTATTTTTTTCTAAGGTATTTTTTTAGTTGGCTTGTCAGGTCGATTTTGTTGTTTTTTCCTCAAAAACACATAAATTAAATATTTTTACGTCATTTTGAGACTTTTTAACTGGCGGAAACCTAATAGTAATCAACTGTCTTGCGTAACAGTCGAGGGGACAGTGAAGCGATTAAGGGTGCTGGGTGGGGTAAAAAAAAGTGTTTAAAAATAGAAAATATTCGGTTTGCAAAGACGAATTTAGTTAAAAATATGTGTTATTTTTATAAATATTCCAGTAGCGTAACAAGGTTGGAGAAAAAGGGCTCCACTGTCCAGTTGCGGTTTATTAATTTTTTATCATTCTATACTGGCGCATGGCACTCCGCCATTACCTCCTACAGGAGGTAATGACTCCTCTCGATCCGGGAAGCGCAACCAAACAAAACTAACCCAAACTAACCCAAGGCATGCCCAAAATGAAAAAAAAGTTAATTGATTTTCAGGTGTGTATTGCCTATATTTCTAGTGCTTTTGTGAAGTGATGATGGAAATTTATGTCAAAACTCCAAATTTTGGGGCTTTTTTTGCGGAATCATCCGATTTTTAAAACCAATATATATTTTTTTCATTTTATACATATCTTGGGTTAGTTTTGTATTGTTGCGCCCCCGGAGCGACCGAAGCGAGCGGAGAGTCATGCACGAAGTGAAGTATTAGTATAAAATGATTAAAAATTAATCAACTGCAACGGGTCAGTGGAGCCCTTCCCTAACCTTGTTACGCCACTGGAATATATTTATAAAAATAGCACATACTTATTTTTAACAAATTTTGTCTCTGCAGACCGAATATTTTCAATTTTTATACACTTTTTTTACCCCACCCAGCACCCCTATTCGCTCCATTGTCCCGTAAGACAGTTGATTACTATTAGGTTTCCGCCAATAAAGACGTCTAAAAATGATGTAAAAACACTGAATTTGTGTGTTTTTGAGGAAAAAACGACGAAATCGGCCAGACACCTCAACTAAAAAATGACCTTTTTTAACTTTTCGTTTCGAGAAATATTGTGTTCGAAAAATTTCCCTTTCCAAGAATTTGGATTCGAGCGTGTTTACGTTAGAAGAATAATTTTTATACTACCGTGCGTAAAATACTCACTTTACGCGCTTTTTAAGATGCGCAAAATATACCTTTTTTATGCACTGCGTAAAAAAAGTTTGACATTTAGTGCAGTGCGTAAAATATTTTTTCTACGACTACCTTGAAAATAGACAAAAACGCACTAACAACTGCTCTTGAAAACTGGAAACACGAAGTGTGCAAAGTATACTTTTCCCACGCTTATTCGGTTATTTAGATTAAGGGGCTCCGTCTCCGTTTTAGAGCTACGCCTTCAGAGGGGGCCTAATTTTAGAGCTTCACCCCCACCCCCCAGGAGCCTTTTTTTGCAAAACTGTAGAAAATGGGACTCTCATACCAGGGGCCTTCTCAGTAACGTGCCGTGGGTATAAGGGCGGGAGGGGCGAGCTATTTCGAGGGCGCCGAATGATGAGCTATTTGCAGTTTGCATTAGGAGGCTGAGGCGGGTTAGATAAAGGGCGGGGGGGGGGGGCATTCACCCCCCCTGGCCCCCTATACGGCACGCTACTGGGCCTTCTTTTATGGCTTGGGGATAATTTTAAGGCTTCGCCCTCGGGGGCTCCATTCCTAAATCTGTAAAAAATTGGAACTCTCGTACCATAGGCCCCATTCTAGGGCTTCGGCCCTGGGGCCTCATTTTAGGAATGTGCCCCTAGTTATAGTTTAGCGAGAATCTCTAACTCACGTAGCTTCTTTCATTAGGAATATAATTTTCTGATAAATCATTAATAAAAAAGTTTCCCATATAACCTGTAATTTTCTACCACACTCCCAGTGGGGCACTCTGTATGTAGCAGTCGTAGAAAAAGTATAGTGTGCTACACGTGCTGAAAAGACTTTTCACACTCATGAGACTTTGTGACGCTCGCCTACGGCTCGTGTCACCAAACTGTCTCATTCGTGTGAAAAGTCGTATTTTCAGCAATTGTTGCACAATATACTATTTTTTACACTTCTACTTATGTGTATAAGTGTAAAGTACTTTTTTTTAATCATGGGATTGTCGCATTCGGGGTCGCAAAATGGTCACTTTACACACTTGTTGCTTAAATAAGTATTAGTTGGTTAGGGCTAAAGTCTTGGTTTGCAAAAATTAAGCATGCACTAGTGCATTATGTTAGCGACTAACCGAAACTGACCCAACTAACCAAAAGATAAAAATAATGTCACTTATGTTTGGGTTTCAAACTCAAACTCAAACATAGCTTTATTGTCATCTAAAAATTACAATTTTCATTGACAAAGCAAAAACTTATCACTAACTAATTTTAATTTACCCAAGAGAGATTTCTATTAGCATCGACCATGTGTAATTGGTCGATGCTATTAGTAAAAACATCGACCATTGGTCGATGGTAAAAATAAGACATGCGAACGTACACTTCATTTTTATCAATCAAAACTCTAACAAAATTAATGAATTCATTAAAATAGAAAATTAGATAGCGTGCGTTTGTTTTTTTATTGAATTCAGGCTAACTAAAATTTACTAACCAAACGGATCAACACTAAAACCAAAAATTAATAACAGTAAAATAGCAAGCGAGCTAAAACGCGCTTGTTCTTTACCAAACTGCACTAACCAACATAAACCCAAAGTAATTTATAATGACCGAAACTAACACAAAATTAAATATTCATTAAAATATCAAAAGAGCTCGCGCGTTCTTATTTTTTTATTAAATCCAGACTAACCAAGAGTAATTAAGTAAACGAACTGACACTAACCCAAATTAACCAAAAATTAATATATCATTAAAATAGCAAGCGAGCTAAAGGACACTTGATTTTTACCAAACTATGTTAACTCAAACTAACCAAAGGCCAATAAATCATAAAAATGGCAGACGTGCTGTTCATTTTTACTAGCACACGTACCAGCCAAAACTAACCCAATTTAATTTTCATTGGAAGAATATTATTTTTTTCGGATAAGCAGTTATTTTATTCCCTATCGTATTTAGATAAAAATATATCAATGCGGCAACGCCCCCGGTTTTCCTATAGTGGGCATTCACGCTTATTAATAAATTATAAGAATAAAGGAATATGTATAGTAAAAGATAGAAAAAGATACACAAAAGTACATGAAAAGCTTTTAAGCTCGAAAGTATGTTATAAATGAATACAGCTTACGCACATTAACATTTTTCGTGGTACCCAAGATACCTCGGAGGATTTAAGAACCAGTTTCGGCAAATTAGCCTTAATAATAATTATAGTGTTCCAGTGCTGATAGTTTGTAGATTCATGATTCATCCTAATAATCATTGTTGTACCGCGCTTAAACTCCCCAGATTTATAATTTAATTTTACTTATGCTTAATGCGATATGATTACAGATAAAACATAATAAAACATTCTTGAAATAACAAACTATAGAATTGTTAAAAGCTGCATCTGATGCATGTAGCCATAAAATTCGTTGGTGTTATTTTAGTTGGCCGAAAGCCAACAGAGCGTATTAAAAAGCGGCAGAAAATCCGGAAAATCCTACACATGAAACGATTTATCATTTTCAGCGTTGATTTTCAGGACAGCCGAAGACGCTTCAGATTCGGAAAGTTGTTAATAACTTTTAAGACAGTTATATCGTACTTGTATCGTTTATAAGGGTTTATGGGGTATAACATTGTACAGGATGGATTCAGTAAATTTCTAAAATGAGGAAGTAAATATCTACATATTTCTAGGCTATTATATATTCAAATAAATAATAATAAGTGGCATATTACGTTATGTTTTTGTTTTCGAAAGTGTAGTTCGACATTAAAAAAAAAATTGTGTGTGCTGAAGACCACACGATAGAAGTGAAAACTTCGACAAGCTGGGTCATCGTTTGTCAGAATTTCGATCCGAGCCTTCATTGCAGAGATACGGGCGGAAAACGGTCCCCTTTTCGTCCAGGATCTTCTTTTTACCCCGGCTATATCCCCTGAAAATTGCAGCCCTTAACCTATACGAGAACATGCCATACATATCCGAGCGTGACGGCTCCGAGCGTGACGCGTGATGCGTGACGGATTTACTGAATTCATTCCCCAGGAAAAAAACGCAAAACGCGCCTAAAGAAGTTTTCACTTCAAAAATTGTGTGTGTGCTTAAAACCACACGATAGAAGTGAAAACTTCAACAAACGGGGTCATCGTTTGTCAGAATTTCGGTCCGAGCCTTCGTTGCAGAGATACGAGCGAAAAACGGGTCTTCCTCCAAAATCCCCCTTAACTTAGAGCCCTGGTTCCCCCCGTATGGTAGGTGTGCCCCCATGGGGCACATGTAAAAATGTCGACCTCGTACCTCTTTCCGTTCCCCCGAAATTAATTATTTAAGTTTTTCCTTCTCCCCCTCCATTGGCCATACGCGAGGGGGGGGGGAGTACGGGTTCCCGTTTTCGTCCAGGATGTTCTTTTTACCCCGGCTACATCCCCTGAAAATTTCAGCCCTCCACTTATACGGGAACATGCCATACATCCGAGCGTGACGGCTCCGAGCGTGACGCGTGACGGTTTTACTGAATTCAATCCCCAGGAAAAAAACTCAAAACACGCCTAAAGAAGTTTTCACTTCAAAAACTAATACAGGGTGCTACAAATTCGAGTGCATGCATAGGGATCTCGGGAACCGTAAGAGATACGAAGTCGGTTAAATTAAGGCAAAGTTGTGCAATTTGATACCCAACGAGATGCAGTTTTGAAATTTTAAAAATTCCAAATAGTTCCGGAGATATTCGTAAAAAACCGAAAAGCAGCTATTTTATTTTTATTTTTTCCTGACTTTATTTGAAGAGATAATATAACATAAACTTAACATTATTATTGCCACTTTTTCCCCTTTATAAAATGGCAGTATCAAATTTTAAATCTGACGTTTCGTTCCCGGGCCCCCATCATCAACTTCATTTTTTTAAATACGGACCTGGATTTTTTATTTTATTTTTTAGAAGCCTTTGGTCTCCCAAAACCAACGATGTATCACACTTACTGTGCTTTCTGGTTTACCAACATCTATATGCAGAGTTTCAGATTGACAGTAATATCATATTACATAATTATTGTAATTTTTTCAAGACTGTTGCTACGACTGCTTACTTATTTGCAAGGACCAAACTTCTTATTTCTATGACACACAGGTATCGACTGTTGATACAGGGGTTTATTATTTATGTTTTGACACACTTTACTACAAAAGACAATAAAGGCAGGAAAAAGTTTTAGGTTATTTCCTCCATAAACAATTAATATGAGCATGAAAAAGTGAACGTACTTTTTTGAACAGTACAACCTGTATATTATTTTTTTCCTAAAAAAATTAAAATTATGAAACTTGTTGACATTTGCTACATTTATCGTCTTGGACGTATTTCAAGTGTTCAAATTCAAGTCAGCTACAATTTCGATATTATTGGGAGTTAGGACCAAGTATGATAGGCTTTTTCTTTCAATACACCATTCCATTTTTTATTTGGTTTTTAAATTTTATATAGAATTTTAGGCTTATTGACAGCTGTCAAAGCACACTTTTTGACAAATGTTGAATGCTACTTTTTTGACAGCTATCAAATGCTACTTTTTTGACAACTGCGAAGGTCAGACTTCAATAATTAGTATGACCCTAAATATTTTACAAGAGTTACGACCAAGTATGTTGGGCTTTTTATTCTAATTATTAAAAACTAAAACAGAGCTTTATCCACAATACCGAAACAGAATTTTTGCACTCGACGCGCGTTTCGCTAACCATGTTAGCATCATCAGGAGATGATTAAGACTCATTTTTTTTTTTTTTTTTTTTTTGGAATCCCACTAGTCACGCTGGATTAACCAATACAATGGACTATACGGAATAGGCCCTCTATCTCTATTTAAACTATTCTTACATTTAATAATTTCCATACTTTCATATGCGTCTAATAATCTCCTATCAGTTATGTTATGAATTAATTTTAAATTTTTTATTGTTATTCTATGATTATTATCAAAAGCATGCTCGGCAACACTTGATTTTTCTGTTCTACCATACTTTAAATGAGCTATATGTTCTTTGAATCTCGTCTGTATAGATCATCTAGTTTGTCCAACATATTTTTGGTTACAATCCATACATCCAATTTCATATATTCCACTTCTTTCTAACATTTAAATTTTGTCCTTTGGACCACCTAATAGTTTCTTAATATTAAACTGAGTCTGGTATACTAATTTTAAACCTACTTCCTTAAAAACTTTTTGGAGTCCTCTAGTATACTGAGGATTATACGGTATCGAAACATATTTTGTATTGTCATCTTGATTAACAAAAGAAGTGGAATCACGAATGGTCTTTCTAAACAAATGCCTATTAATTAGTCTATTTATTAAGTTAGTATTGAAACCATTAACTTCCGCTATATTCCTAATTGTTTCCTTTTCCTTATTAAATCTTTCTCTGCTAAGAGGAAAGTTAACCATACGGTGTACTAAAAAATGAAAGCTGGCCATTTTATGTTGGTCGCAGTGGAAGGAATCATTAGGAATATATCGGTTAGTGGCAGTATTTTTTCTGTAAATATCAAATTCTAAGGTGTTATTATCGTTCCTAATCACTAAAGTATCCAAGAAAGGTAGTTGGCCATTGTTCTCGACTTCATAAGTAAATTTGATGGTAGGGAAACGGTTGTTTAGTTTTGTTACAAAATCTTCAATATTAGCGGTTTTTGTGTCGAATATCGCGAAAATGTCATCCACATACCTGTACCATACCCTTGGAAAATATTCGAACTCTTGGCTTATTTCATTTTCAAATTTACTCATGAAAAGATTAGCTAAAAACGGTGATAAACAGTTGCCCATTGCCGTGCCTTCGAATTGTTGGTAATAGTCATTTTTATATTGAAAATAATTTTGATCCATGCAAAGTTTGGTTAAAGTTAAATATTCTTGTTTGATTTCATTATCAAAACTATTCATCTCAAGTAATTCTCCAAGGTATTGCAAGGTCTGTGGGATTGGTACACTAGGGAACAATGAGCTAACATCAAACGAGATTAAAATTTCACCTTCATTAAGAATCGTATCTTTAATTTTGTTTATGAAATCTAAGGAATTTAGTACTCCTGAATTCTGTGGTTTTATAGGTAAATTTTCAAACTGGTTTGCTAGCCACTTGGATATATTATAAGTTGGCGATCCTATTGCCGAGACTATGGGACGCATTGCCTTCCCAGGTTTATGAATCTTGGGAAGACAATATAGTTTTGGCATAGTAGGATTACTCACAGATAATTTATATTTAATTTGATCAGAAATAAGGTTGCTACATTTCTTCAAAGTGTTTTTAACTTGTGTTACCATTTTAGATAATGGATTCCTTGAGATTTTGCTGTAGGGTCCGGATTCGATTAAATTATCAACCCGTTGAAAATATTCACTTTTGTCTAATATAACAACCTTATTACCTTTGTCAGCTTTTAGATAGAAAACATCTTTCTTCTTTAATCTCTTGATTATACTTTTCCCTTTTCCAGGTCGAGAGTTAACATTATTATTAATTACATTTTTTGAGATCTGATTCCTGCATGCTTCTCTTACAAATCCTTTAGTAGAGTCAGGAAGATGTTTAATAGAGCTTTCTATATTACCTACGATATCAAGTAAGTTATCCTTTGGTGGAGGCAATGCAAAATTCAGACCCTTGTTTAAAAGATCCAATTCAGATTTATCAAAAGATTGAGAAGATAGGTTTTCCACAATGTTTACGACTTCCTGAGAACTGTCAGACTTAGGTTTCATTTTCCTGAGTTTTTTAAGTTTTTTATTGATGGATGACATTTTCTTGATGTATTTTATATCAATTACTAAAGACATTTTTCTCTGGAACTCGTACCATTCTTCATGTTCAATATTTGTTAATCTAAATGTTAGTTTTTTATAAAGTCTGTATGCTTCTAATTCAAACATACTTCGTTTACTGTACAAATTTTTGATTTCTAAATCCAGCCACTTTTGTCTGGCAAAGGAATGTACTTTTTCTGTAACAGGAGAAGATTTTGGTAAAACAATTTTAATAAAATTTGGAAAGACATTAAATTTTTTACAAGACTTTAGAAACCAAATATCTGCACTCACTAGCCTAATCTTAGTAGAAAACTTACGATAAAGATTAAGTTCCGCTGACCGTGAAGCCATCTCAACTATGTTGGGGTTTGGAACTTTCGGCAACATGCACTAAAACAGAGCTTTATCCACAATACCGAAACAGAATTTTTGCACTCGACGCGCGTTTCGCTAACCATGTTAGCATCATCAGGGGATGATTAAGACAGTCTTAATCATCTCCTGATGATGCTAACATGGTTAGCGAAACGCGCGTCGAGTGCAAAAATTCTGTTTCGGTATTGTGGATAAAGCTCTGTTTTAGTGCATGTTGCCGAAGGTTCCAAACCCCAACATAGTATTCTAATTATGCTAAATATGTAAAAAAAATTAAACGTCCGCGTCTTTTGATGCTCAAAAGAAACATTTTTGTTTCAATGCAAAATCCTATTTTGTAATTGATTTTACAATTTTATATATAATTTTAGGCTTATTCAAGTCTGCTATAACTTCGCTATTATTGGAGTTAAGACCAAGTATGGTAGGCTTTTTCTTTCAATGCAACATCCCATACATATTTTACTTTATTTTTAAATTTTATATAGAATATTAGCCTTATTGACACCTGTCAAAGGACACTTTTTGACAAGTGTCGAATGTTAGTTTTTTGACAGCTATCAAATGTTACTTTTTGACAACTGTCAACGTCAGACTTCAATAATTATTGAGGAATCTTAAAATGAACCTAAATATTTTATAATTCTAGAACCTGATATACTGATGAGTGGATCCTATTCTTAAATCTTTGCTGTTATGATAAAAAGATGTGTATATAGCTGAACTATTAAGTGTTAGTTCTATATATATCTTATGCTAAATAAATTTCTGGAAATTATTTCAATATGGTCTGGTATTTTTATGTTTGTGTCACATGCACGGAATGACATGACGTACAATTTCTCTATTAAAATATATGAATTTATTAATACAAATATTTTATTAAAGATAATTTAAGTTGATCATAACCGTATGTTAATAACATGGGATTTTTGAAGCAATTTTTAATAGCAATTTGGTCATCTTGTTAATTATTTGTAATTATTCGAGGAACTAGCAAAAGCGGAAAAAACATTATCTAGTTTGTTTATTAAATCGTCTAATACTTATGCAATGCGATATAATATCATACAATACACTCAAATTATATCATGCGATATGCAAAGCCCTCCGTTAAGAGGTTTTCTCACCTCTTAACCGTGAGTTCCGAGATCGGTTAAATAGGAGGAAAGTTGCTTATTGGGATGACCAATCATAATACGTTTACAATGTTGCAAATTGCTTTCAGTTTCTGAGATATTTAGGGAAAGATATGCAAAACACCAAATATTAATTATTCTAATAATCAACATCAACAACGGTATCAACTCAACATTTTTTTTTAATTGAGTTTAACATTTGTTTAAATACGGACACGGACTTGTTTTTCATATTTGGAAAGGAAATTTAATTTGCTATTTAGCCCTGTATCGCAAGAAAATGTTTTCTTACGTTTCGACCAGAAAAACATATCATCTTAGCTCGAAGGATTCGCCATCAAGGCAAAGGTTTATTTTCTATTGATATAATTTAGTACCAATTCCACTAGAAAGTTAAGCTTTGTAGTTTGTATTGCTGGAATAGAGATAATATACTTTCGGGTCTAAAAGTAGGAAAACGTATTCCTGTGGTACAGGTATTCTTGTGGAAGTTAAGGGACGACTTGCCTCTTATCAAGATAGGAACATAGAATATAAACTGTCCTGCTGTTAAGAATATTTTATACGTTCGACACAGTCGTCTTAACAGTTTTCTTCGGGACAGTTATTAAAAAAAGGGATACTGACCACATTTGCATAGATTTAATTTGATATGATTGCTTCATTTTTCGGAATCAATCAAATTATTGTTGCTTTATCGATTTTTTCAGAAACTCCTCTCAACTTTAGGTAGGGTAAGTGTACATACATAATTCCGGCACCTCCGGAAAGCAAACTAAAGAAAACACCATGATAAAATAAAAATCGTGTATAAAATGTAGGATACTTTATATGATAGTTAAGTTTGTTCATTTCTTAAATTGTTTCTAGAAAAGAAAAATAATTCTACCATTCCATCAACAACAAAAAACATGTGTTTTCTTATTGGCCATAATTCCGGCACCTGAAATTTTTCACTGTCCAAAATTCAGACAGTGATTTGAGCATAAATTCGACAAGTACATAAATCAAACAAGATTTTCTGTTTACAAACTTGTTTTTAATAACAAAATTAAATGAGAACAAGTCACTCCATAATTTCTGTGGTCATACCAAATTTCGTGTTCTCATCTGGCCACTTCCAATTAAATCCACTTCTAGTCATGGTATTAATCAATATTTTCTCTTTCTCCATTTCAGTCACAATTTCCCGAAGAGGAGTAATTACTTTCATAGTTTACTGTCATCACAAGGTCACCAATTTCCAAATTTCTGTTTTCGTTCACTATCTCGATACACACTTCACCGTCATCCTCGCTAGCATTCGGCAACACTTCTTGATTTTCACTTGAATTTTGTTGCTCAAGTTTTGTTCTTTTGGTCTCTTTCTTGAAATAATGCTTTTTTCAGCCCTTTTTCTTTTTCCGTTTTCCTTTTCCTCAAGTAGGTTTATTTTTTTCTTCTTTTTTCAGTTATACTCTTTCCAGCCGTCGGAAGTTGTTACAGAGAATATTTTTTACTTTTTTTACCTAGAATTTTATTTTAGATGCGGTTGGTTCTGGCCAAAACAATGCCTTTTTAAACGGTGGTGATCCTGACAGGCTTGAATTCTTTTGAATATCCTCTCTCGTCTTGTCTAGAGATACGTTATAAATTTTTTTGAGGACTTCTTTTTTTGCGTTTTCAGCTTTTTTCTCAGTATTCCCTTCTGTCTTGGTCTTTTTCATTTTGTCAACGGTTGTTTTATCTACAGTTTCTCCAATTTCATTGCTTCTTTATCCTTTAATTCTTCAATCTCCCTATTTTCAATTTCCTGAAAAACTGCATCATTTCCTCTAGCTTCAATCTTCTCTTCTTCGGTCTTTTTCTTTTTAATTCCAGTGCCGCGCTACTATAATCATTTAACATTAGTCTTTTTTTCTATATTTGCGGTGCTTCCTGTATCTTTACTTTCATCTTGTACATCCCCGGTTTCCTCTTTTTTGTTTTCTTGGATCTTTTCAGTACTTTTGTCAGTCTTTTCTTCCTTAATGTCACCCTATAACTTTAATTTGGTCTTACTCTTCTCCAGTTTTTTTTTCTTTGCTTTTTAGGTATTTTCCAGTACTTTAGTCATTTATTTCATCGGTACTGTGCCCTGTCAACATATTTTGAATAATATTTATCTTTCTCTCGCTTTCAAGTATCTCTTGGTCAAATTCATTTTCAGGTGTTTTCACTATTAGCACTTCCCAATACTCTTCTCACTTCAATTATCACGTTATCTATTAATGTAGCATTTGTTGATGTATTTTCAAAACTAAATGCAGTTTTATTAAAAATGCTTATCCAACCTTCATATAAATTTTATTCTCCATATCTCCATGCTACTCACCACCTATCAAAAATAAAACTTTTGGAGAGTTGGTTTTTGATGTATCTTAGATGTTGCACAACTTCCAATTTTATTTCTGGGTAATTAGATTTTTCTTCAATATTTAGAACCCCTTACACTACTTTCGTATAATCCACGTCAGACCTATCAAATGGGTATAAGCGGTAAATTCTGAATGAATTTTGGAAAATATTTTTTAAATTGGTAACACCGTCAAGGGTCATTTTGAGAACAGGAGCAAAATTTTCTCTATTTAATATTTTGAGCTCATTTTCCACCCTATAGCTTTTGATGCATTTTTTCCAAGTCTCCTACATCTAACGATTGGAGATTGTGAGTAGTGTTAGGGGTTAAGCAAATTAGAATAATTTGTTTTTCCGGTACAAACTCTGCTGAGACTTAAAGTAATGTGAGATTTATTGCCAACCACGTATAGCAATGTGGGAAATTCAATGTTCATAGATACTATGCAAGGATAAAAAAATATTCGACATATATTCGAAGAATGACTGAAGTCATCCAGCCTCTGTTGCATTTTGCAGTTCCCTAACCATTGGTAACACGCATAACGATATGTTTGGGAATTCTGTCATATGAGTAGGCACCAAAACACCGCCTTCATTGCCTAAAATAAAAATATTGTATTAATTTTTAAGTAAGAATAATCGTAAAATTATGTTACTAATAAAATTAACCTGTGATCAGTACAGTAAGTAATTTTTTGTCATTCCCAGATTTTTCATAAACAGTTTTACCGCCCTTCTTTGCAGCAGCAGAAGGGTTTTTCGACATCCTCTGAGAAATTTGGGGATGCCTTTTGAGGAAACCTTCAGACCATGGCACCCAGGGCGTCCATCATTAAATATATTGGGTTGTTTCAATTCTTTACAATAAAGTGTTACGCTGTCCAACAATTGGTCTTTGTTGCTGGAAAAACGCATTGTTGCCACTTCTAAGATCCAGTTGACTAAAATGTCTTTTTCCTGAGATGCCAATACAGTTGACATTCCACTTTTGCACCACTCAGGGTATAGGTTCCTTTGATTTTTCCTATTAAAGTTGTTCTAGAAACATGGTATGATTTTGAGGCAACAGCGCATGGCATGCCATTTTTTATTGCTCGTAAGGCGTAAGTATTCTTTGGAGTAAGAACAATATTTTTTTTTGTGACATCCTAAAAAATATATTCATATATTTAAAATTTTAATGTTATTTACTTTCATTTTGCCCCTTAATTTGACACCTTCAGTACATAAATCAGACACATTGCATTGTTGGATTTAGCTGTTTTGCTTATCACCATTTCAGGCACCAATGCAAACTAAGTTTTTTTTACATCTAATCAAATATTTATTGGCATTGTCCATAAATTTGACACCTAATCTCGGATTTATAGCAACACACTTATTTCTGAACCTAAATTGGACACCATCAATATTTATTAAAATTAGTAATTTTTATGAAAGACATGCATTTCTAATAATATATCACATATATAAAAGGAAATCAACATATAATTTTGTCAAAAATCAAGTTAAAAGCCTAAATTACATTATACTAAATGAAACACTTTGTATTCCATGCAAAATTTAATCCAAAAGGACTTCCTATAAAAGCATAACAGAGCGCTTTTCCGAAAAGCGTGGTTTGGGCATTGTCCTTTTAATTATGTTGCCTTTTAAAATGTGACTTTTAACTTTTTAATTGTGATTTGACCGTTGTTTGTTGGTTTTGTTTGTTTACTCTTGGTTGATATGCTCTTCAGGTCCAATGACAAGTAACACTGATGATGGCTTAGGCCGAAAGCGCTCTGTTATGCTTTTATAGGAAGTCCTTTTGGATTAAATTTTGCATGGAATACAAAGTGTTTCATTTAGTATGATTCATACATGCACACAGCCACTATCACTTAATAAATTACATTAGTTCAAAAACCATCCATTTTTCTCTTACCCAACAACGTTTACAACTCACAAAATCACTTTCGCTTTTGCACAATGACTTGGTACTTTCAGGTTGACAATGATGGTCCAGTCGGTAAAGTAGAGAACCGATATCAGAATTTTCATTAATATTGGGAGATGCTACTAAATGTCTTTTAAAACAATTTTGTGGTTGAGTTTTCTTATTTAAAGGAATATTGTTGAAATCTTACTGATTTATGTACACTTGCCCTTAATTTTTTTAGTATACATACAACTACTACTGTCTTAAACTTAACCATCAAATGTCTGCGGCTTTTATAAATAATGTTCTTTCATTATACGCGTCTACTAATTCCATGCCAAATAATACGAAAAGAGCCCCCCATTCATGATGTTGTCTTTTTTGTGTTTAATTTAGCAAAACGAGTGCGGTCTACCGTAATCGCCATACCTAATGCCACTGAAATCCGAATAACAACAGATTGTGTTTTATGCCTTTGACCACATTAAGTCGATGGAATCGAAGCTTTTACTTTTTCACGCTAGAAATCGATCGGTCGACGGATGGTCTATAGTTTTATACGGATCGTAATGTACTATTTGTTAAAGTTGCCTCTATTTTTAAACCGGTCAGAAATCGGATTCGGTGCAAGATGATGTTCAACTTACTGGAATGTCCATGTCTATTTTCACTAGGTCTATTAGGTGTACTTGATCTATTACATGTTCCTTTGCTACAGTTTAAATGCACAACGGATAAGCAGTTGTTCTTTTAATCGCAAGCACAGTGGCGTATCTAGAAATATGGGCGCCGGGGGGCAAGCCTATCCGCTGGCGCCTAAAACAAACCTATATTTTGTCTATATACGCAAATTATTCCAAAAACAATACATCATAATATTAAAAGTATATTTTTGAAGTGAAACTTCTTAACGTGCGCCGGGAGTAAAATTTGAAGGTCGCGATCCCGACACACGGCGGGCGAGCTGGCAGGGAACGGAAAACGGTCACGGACGTTTATTGTGAAATTTTTGTTAGTTTACAAGATAAAAATATGGGGTTTGCTCTATTACTTTGTCAAGACATAAGCGAAACTTTTATGAAGAATAGTTTTTTTCATTTAGGCCTTTCCTTTTTGTTAATTGAGTAATATATTAAAAAAAAACTACTTTTTAACCAAATCCGTTAAGATATGTATAAGGCTAGGGCGTATAATTATTGTGATATCTTTGCTAGTTTATAAGATAAAAATATGGGGTTTGCTCTATTATCTTGTCAAGACATAAGCGAAACTTTTATGAAGAATAGCTTTTTTTCATGTAAGCCTGGAATATATATATATAAAATATATAAACGGCAACCAACCAACAGGTACCTACATACATATTTAAATATAAACGTAAACTAAAACCTGTAACCTTAATCAATTAATTAATTAATTAAACATTGGAGTCTTTCTTCGGTTTTGAATCGACGTAAATTGATCGATTATTTGATCAAAATTAATTTTTTGGACAAATTCATTTTCTATGCTTAGTATTGCTAGGCTATTAAGACTTGTCTGGCTACTGGTACTGCCTAAATACCAAACTCTAAAAAACACATACTTTTTCACGACCAAAATTTTCAGAATTTTTGTCTTTGAAGTCGCATGTCGTCTTACGCAGCGTTTTTACAAATTTGCATGTACCAAATGCCGCCACGCCGGGATATATCTTTTTATTCCACGTAGAATAAATAATAAATACCTGACACAAAATGTATTGGTCGGGTAAAAAGTTTAATACATATTTTGTTCTTTGATTGTATTATAATTTATAATTTTTTTATAATTAATTTAAAAACTCAGTTAAGCTCATGAGCATTGTTAGCATTAGCATATTTATAAATTCGGAGTGGCGCCTAATTTTTCTTGGCGCCGTGGGGCCTTGCCCCCCCTGGCCCACCCGGTAGCTACACCACTGCGCAAGCATCTTCTACTCTTGTAACAACTCTTCCTATATTTTTGTATACCCACTGTCGTATAGTAGTAATACCATCAGATGTGTTATAAAACCAATTTGCAGCCAGCGATTATTGATTAGGCTTTGCTTTTGTTAAGTACAGCTATAACGACTTTATGTTGATCTCTATGACTAATTATAGAGGAAACGCTCAAGGAAATGAAATGCACCGATAGGAATTAAGTATCAACGAGTAATCCCGCTCTTGAACTCTTAAAGCTCATTAACAGTTGTTCCGAAGAAATATATTAATTGTTTTTTTAATGCCAATTACCTTTTATTACATATTATATTTCCTCGTGTTCGTATTCCTCCCATTGCTAATTATGTATGTGCTTACATGGAAGTTGCTTGACGAAACAGTCCGCATCGAAGAGCTAGATTTTCATCTCAAGCTCAAACAGTTTGAACCAAGATTTTTTACCACGATGTAGGTACTATGCTTGATGTGCGGCTATTTAAAAATTGGTATTGAAAATACAAAGTTAATTTTTTAAATCGCATTCAGATTTCAAGAGAGAATTTTTGTGGATTTCAACGATATAACACTTACCTTTTTTTTTTTTTTTTTTTTATGGCAGTGGCACACACACTAAAGGTAGACCCTATGGCGCTCGACGAGCGGTGTGTGTGCGAAGATGTTGATTGACACGGCTCTTGAATATTTGTAAGTTGTAATTAGTGGGAAACAGATGTCCTGGGAGTGAGTTCCACAGTGATGCAGTGCGCCAGACAAAGGAGTTCTTGTAAAGCGATGTTCTAGGTGTTTCCAATTGTACGACGAACTGGTGCGCTCTTGCCGTCTGTCGTGACTGTCTGACAGGAGCTGCCAGGGGCGGGATGCATTTAAGCACAATGCACCGCGCCTCGGTTAATGGAATAATTTTCGCTGTTTTGATTGGTCTAGACCAAGCGCAGGTACGTTTTGCCATACTTGACTGAAACGCGGTGCAATTTGCCATTCAACGTTAGATCAAATCGGCAGAATTACCCACGTGTTCGCGGTACACTGGATCGCTTTCAACCGTCTGGTAGGTCAGTGGTTAGATAGTATGTTTGTGATGCGAAGGTTGCTGGTTCGATCCCCGTCAGTGCCATGCTATGTTTTTAATTGTTTTTTAGGTTATATTTGTAAAAAGTTTTTTTTCTTGATTTTGGGTATGTCTTGGGTTAGTTTTGGTTAGCACTTGGTTAGGTTCTGTTTGTTGAGCCCCCGTAGCGAGCGGAGGGGCATGCGAAATAACTTAATTATTACCGACATTCGGCCATCTTGGCAAAGGATACGATAAAACTATTGACATAATTGAGCAATATGAAATAAAAAGCCAAACAAAAGCACAGCATGAACCATGTACTAGGGCGTGGCAAAGTGACACAATATGCACCTCGTTTTAGTCGTGCCATCGCATATTGCACCGCGTTTCAGTCAAGTGTGGCAAATCGTGCCTGCGCTCGGTCTAGACCAATCAAAGTAGCGAAAATGATTTCCTTGACCGAGGCGCGGTGCATTGTGCTTATATGCGGGCGGGATGAGGCGAACCAAATCCTGGGAACATCTGCCGTGAAAGTATCTGTAAAACAGAGATATCTCGGCTACATGTCTGCGGTGTTCCAGACTATCTAGATTCCGGGTCAACTCCGGGTCGCCGGCGAGACGCACAGCTCTCTTCTGAATGGAATCCAGCCGCTTAATTTCAACAGTAACATTATAGATTTTTCTACTCTTACATTTAAATTGTCATTTTGGACATTTGCTACGTTACTTTGATAAGATTCATTAAGATGTAGATTTTTCATTAAGATACTAGTTTATAGCCAATCAAAATGCAATATCACAGCAATATTCGGCCAGTATCAAAGAGTGCCATAATTATACATTTAGGATTTACCAATTTGGACAGTTCTTAGTTTCTCAGTAAATTTTGAAAGCTAAAGTACTTATTTTTCATTATTATGACTGCTCCTAGAAAGAATAATGTATGTAGCTCACATTCATTACTCGCCTACGGCTCGGATCATATTTCTCATACCCGTGACTTCATAGCTGGCATTAAATGCTGTTTGAATAATATACGAAGGTGAATCTAATATGAACCGGACTTTTCTGTATAGCGCGCGATAGGTGAAGGGAGTGGGACGACGTCTTGATATGTGTTAGGCAGGGATGTCAAGAGGATGGTAGTCAGTCGGCCCGCGAAAATTCGCGCATGTGTATCATATGATTCCTATGAAATGTTGACTATTATTTTACTTCACGCATGGCCGTCCGCTCGCTTCGCTCGGGGGCGCAACCAACAAAAATTAACCAAACCTAGCCCAAGGCATGCCCACAATGAAGAAAACGAAACTTTTACAAACATAACCTTAAAAAAAATTGTCGCTGAGGGGAATCGAACCTGGCCCGTCGTCGCGCCGTCGCCCACAGTTGTGTCTGCCGCCGATCACAAACACACCATCTAACCACTGGACCACCAGGCACTGCCAGAAATTTGCCGAAAATTAAACACCTTTTGTTACCAATGTGTGCCAAACTGTCAAAACCTGAGCATGCGCGAATTTTTGCAATCGGTGTACCTATCCGCTTCTGGTTGGGCCCGCCGAAGTAGATGAGCTGTTAGCAGCATCATGTCTGGGCAAGAGATGCACACGTCTGTTGCGCAACGCGTTATTATACAATTTTTGTCGCAGGAGGGCGTAAAACCTCCCGAAATTTTGCGTCGACTAACTGCACAGTTCGGGATGAAACATTTTCAAGGACTCAAGTTTACGACTGCAACAAAAAAAAATCCGATGGCCGAGAGATAGTGGAAAGCGGGAACCATATACACCGATCCAGGTCAAGCATCAGTGAGGCGAATATTCGTGCTTCCATAGGCGTACTGCTGATTGGTTTTCTTCAGAACCCCGTACAGTTAATGCTGCCTACTACTGTCAACTGCTTGAGGAAGTGAAACTGGCCTATCGGCGAAAAAGAGGAGACATGCCTATTCGAAGTGCAATTCTGCTCCATGACAATGCTCGGCCACACACAGTTGCAATGACCCAAGAAAAATTACGCAAAATTCATTGGGAACACTTGAGGATCCGGCTTACAGCCCCTATTTACCACATATTTGGGACATTTAAAGAAGACCTGGGAGGACACTACTTTGACGACGACGAAGGTGTGGAAACGTTCGTGCGCAATTGGTTACTGACACAACCAGCTTCATTCTCTGATGAAGAAATAAAAAATCTTCCGATCCGGTGGAAAAACGCGTAAATAAGAGAAGAGATTATGTAGAAAAATAAGATGTATTCAAACTTTTATTTACTGCACCAATAAAACTGCTAAAACAAAAGTCCGTTTCATATTTGACTCACCCTCGTACTTTTAAAGGGAAACATCTACGGTCGAAGTATGAAGTCCTTTTTCACACAACAAACTATCTGCAAGGTTGACAAATTTAATTTAAAAATAAAAATATAAAATCGCGTGTGCAGTGTTGCCAAAATAGTAATATTGATAACCTCCAGCTGATTTAATACTCGGATTGTTTGGTTAGCCGTATTTAACTCAAACTGACACAAGCTCTACCCTCTAATTTTGGTTAATTTGGGTTCTGTCCGGTCTTTTTTTAAATACGAACCTAAAATTGGAAAATGTGAACATTTTTCAAGCGATAAGTAGCGTTTCCTCCCAGCAGCTGCTCATAGAGAATACTTCCTTGTCGTTTTGTGGAGAAACAAATGAAAAGAATGTCAGTTGAGTGAGAAACTTAAAATGAGGTTCAACAATCGAAAATTTTATCACCTTGTCCTCGTATCTGCCAAATTGACAGCTGACAAAATTTTGTATGGCACATTTGGCTTCCTCGCAAAAATCTTAACCAACCAAAACTAACAAAAAAAATATTAAATCAAAGTAATATTGTGTACAGGGTGGCTCGAATTCGAGTCTATGCATGGGGAACTCGAAAACCGTAAGAAATACAGTGTCGGTCAGATTAGGGCAAATTTGCGCATTAAGGTGCCTAACAATATGTCGTTTTAAAATTCCAAGTATTTCCGGAGATATCCGAAAAAATCTGAAATATTGAAAAATCGTTTTATTTTTTTTCTTGGGCTTATTTAAAAGGGGATTTCAAATCGAATTGCAGTTTTACATTGCCACTTTTTTCGCTCCGTCCAATGGTGGTATCCAGTTTGGAATCTGACGTTTCGTCTTCAAGGGGTCAGCATCAACTTTCTTTTTTAAATACGAACTTTAATTTTTTTATCATTTTTCAGATGATATTGGCGTTATTAATATGAATGTGTTTTAAACTTAAATTTTTATTTTAAATTTTTTTTATTTATTTATTTTACGTTGAGGTAAAAAATAAACGAACTTTATTTAATTTTGCTATTTATTCTTATTATAAATAGAGGCTTCAATATTCCACTTAACACAAAAATCAAAATATTTTTATAGAATATAAACATTTCAAAAGTAACTTAAACTGTTCAAAATTACCCCAAAGCGAAATGAGTAATTAAAAAAAAATTAAAATAAAGAAAGAATAAGAAAAAAATTGAAAACTCATGTACTCATGTAATGTAATAACGCCAATATCATCTAAAAACGATAGTCCGTATTTAAAAAAAGAAAGTTGATGATAACCACTTGAAGATGAAACATCGTATTCCAAACTGAATACCACCATTGGATAGAGCGGAAAAAGTGCCAACGCAAGAGTGCAATTTAACTTGAAAACTAAATAACCCCAGGAAAATTAAATGATTTTTCAAAATTTTGTTTATCTCCGAAAATACTCCGAATTTTAAAACCTCCTAAAAGGCGTATTGCTAGACACCTAAATGCGCAATTTTGCCCTAATTTGACCGACACTATATCTCTTACGGTTTTCAAGATCCTCATACATAGACTCGAATTTGAGCTACCCTATACAGGGTTATCCAACGAGGACTAGACAAGGCGATTTTTTGACTTTCCCTGTACTTTTATAAAAAAAAAACTGAAATAGCCATCTTATGTAATTTTCTCCCGCAAATTCGGATATCTTCAGCATTAAATTGAACATCAAATAAAAGTGCTAGGGGTCACTTTGATATTTTTTTAAATGGGATGCCAAATTTTTAATGTGCTTATCCGATTTCTCATATAAATTTTGATCTAAAATGATGGATTTTTAATTCAAAAACGCCTTTTTTCTTCAGTTTTAAATTCGGAAAATATTCGTCCACCGTACGATTAATACTTGATAGATGGATACCCGTTTCACCTGTTCAACCTTTAACCTGCTTTAAAGCGGCCGTCCAGCCAGAGCAAATAATCAACTTTCAAATTTCTATACAATATTTTTCACGAATTATTTTCAAATAATGGTAGTTCTTTGCAAATCTATTATTGTTCACGTATAAAAACAGTATGACATATTAGAAAAAAACTATAAACTAACTTAATAACTTTAATCTCAATAATATAATTGTTCCATGTGTCCTCCATTATTTTCAAAACACGACCGATGCCCCCTTTTCGGTCTCTCCAAGGAATCTCATGACCCCATAAAAATGTATCCATTGGCGTGATATCGGGGCTATTTGGTGGCCAATGAATTGTTCCGTTACGGCCAATCTACTGATTGTAATGCTCAAATACGTATGTTACCACGTCTCGAACTGCATGAGGCGGAGCACCATCCTGCTGCCAAATGATATTGTTATAGACTTGCAATGGCAATCTTTCCAAGAAATCCTCGATATCGTTTTGAAGAAACTGGTCGTATCTTTGGCCTGTTAAAGAGCCACGATAAAATAGTGGTCCAATGATTCGATTTTCTAACATCCAACACCAAGCATTAAGTGAACTCCTACCTTGAAACTTTATGATTTCATATCTATAAGGGTTAACTGCTGCCCAGTATCTTGTATTTTTTCGATTGTATACCCCTGATGTTGTAAATGAGGCTTCGTCAGTCCATAGAATTTTATTATATAAATTATAATCTTCGTCTTGCTCTCTCATCAGCATTGAAGCAATAAATCGAAATCGAAGTTCTTTTAATGTTGTGTTAAGTATTGAACGGGAAGGATGCAATATGGTTTTAGACCACATTTTTTAAAGTTATGTGAACTGTTCCATAGCTTACTCTCCGGAGTCTTGGACCATACCTTACTTCTCGTACCGCTTACGGAATAGAACTCTTCGGATTTATAGTAAAATATTGAACAATGGCTCGATTCCTTCTATTCTGTCTTTTCAGCTTTCTTGGATTATCTTTCAATGTCTTGCTTCTTCAAATAGGGTCTTAATTCTGAGAATTATATCTACTGAAATGTATCTCTGGAAAATCTCAAAAAATGTTCTTTGTGTTTGTCGAGCATTCTCTCTACTTTTGTAATATAATTTTATTACACTTAGTCGTTTTTCTAAAGATATTTCATTATTTGTAACTAATTCGTGAAAAATATAGTATAGAAATTTGAAAGTTAATTATTTGGTCTGACTGACGGCCGCTTTAAAGCAGGGTAAAGGTTGAACAGGTGAAACGTGTATCCATCTATCAGGTATTAATCGTACGGTAGGCGAACATTTTCCGAATTTAAAACTGAAGAAAAAAGGCGTTTTTGAATTAAAAATCCATCATTTTAGATCAACATTTTTTATGAGAAATCGGATAAGCACATTAAAAATATGGCAACCCATTTAAAAAATATATCAAAGTGACCCCTAACACTTTTATTTGATGTTCAATTGTTTTTTGCTGAACATATCCGAATTCGCGGAAGAAAATTACATAAGTTTGAGTTTTTTCATAAAAATACACGGAAAGTCAAAAAATCGCCTCGTCTAGTCCTCGTTGGATAACCCTGTACATAAACAAAAATAGAAGAAATACTCACATTGTTTAGTTAACCACATTTAACCCATACTGGCCAAAGCTAGCTAAAGCTTAAATAAACACTACTTATTTTTAGTTTAGGTTCTGTTCGATTCTTTAAAGAACTTTTTTCCATGAACCAAAACTAACACAAGCACTACTTCTAATCAGGTTCGGTTCGTCAAAAGGCAAGCGCTTGTAAGGATGGACTTACTTAACTGAAACTGACCATATGCACTACATCGGGTTAGCTTCGGTCATATTCAGTTCGGTATTTTAATATGGAAATGTAGAAAAACGTTGGCTGATATGGCAACATGTTTCCGAAGGTTGCTTATCATTGAACCTAGAGAATTTACATTCGGTGTCCGGGTAGAACCTTGAATCCCATGTCGATTACTATTTTAGTTATGTCTTAGTTATGACCAATCACAGTCAAGTATCGCCAAAAATCGAAAAATTAGAAACACTAAGGCACAGAAATTGGAGGGAGGTCACGTTTGAAATGATTAACAGGAAGGAGGCTTTTAAAAAAGACATTTAACTTTTTAGGTTGATCTTCTTGACAGATATTTTTAACGTCATTCGAGAATGCTTTGAGGTACCGAAATGAAAAGTAGGTAGAGGGTTGGATAGGGCTCCGAATAAGGAAAATAAAATTAGTAACTTAGGAGGCTAACTTCGTTAGTTTAAGTTTTTTTATTTGATGATTGATATGCATAAAGTTGCAAAAGCGCTTTCTTTCAGGAACTGGAACTAACCAACACTACTTCTGATCACTTTGATCAGGTTCGTTCCAAGCCCGCTTACTAGGAAAACCAGTTGATTTCCTTGAAAGGGGTGGTATGATATGTTCCCGAATGAAATAAACGTTTGCAAATTAGTGAGGTGTTTTTTAATTATATATATATATATATATATATATATATCCATGGGTAATTAAGTGCACAAGAACCCCGAAGTGAATAAAGCAAATAAATAATGGCGATATTATTCAATAATCGTAGAAATCAGTACATTATGCAATCAGAATTTAATTATGGCTATTAAGATACGAGTATGAGAATTACGACCCAAGCTATAGGGGAGTGTCGTAATGAATGCTAGCATCTTAATTATTATCTACAACCAGTCATTATAATGAAACACAAGTACTTTAGTTTTCAAAATTTACTAAGTAAATAGTAACAAAGAACTGCAAAAATTGATAAGTTTTAATGTCATGGTCATAGCATTATTTGATATGGACTGAGTATAGCTGTGATGTTGCATTTTGATCTTAATAATAAAATCTGTACGTAATGAAAATGAATCTCATTAAAGGACAGGTACAGTAAATGCGTAATAAATCAGTACAGGAGTAGAAAAACATATTTGTCGTTCAGAGTGATACTCACTATTATGTTCTTGGTTTAGGTATACTATCATTCGTTCCCACAGTAGCCAATATTTTCAAGAGGACCTTTCGAAAAAAATCGATCAAATTATGAATCGTCGATCCATTGAATTGCCGATGCCGAGGTAGCGAGAGTTGGAATAACTGTCTTTAGCACACATCCGATTAAAACAGTAACAAAATGATTATGTATCAAGTTATATATACTGTTTATTATAAGTAATCGATCAAGCGGCTGACAAGCAAAAATAAATTATACATTATTTATTATATATTTGGACGAGTTTTTATCGTGTGCCGATGTCTATGGGACTCGCGTTTACAATTACAAAATACTGTGGATGTCTACTGTAACATTTTCCTTTACTTTTTCTTCCGTTATTTCGGATGGTTGCGTTTGATATATTGATTAATTTAGTTGTAGATAAAACTTTCCTGACATTTTCTGACAGTAGTGCACCCGGAAATTTATTTTGGGGGGAAAGACCAGTCGCATACTTTTGGTAAAAAATATGTTCTGTAGGGTCCAAATAAGTAATAAATTAGCGAAATACATTTTCATGTAAGCTACGTCAAATTTCAACCCTCTTTCAGAAATTCACACTTATAATAT
>MU181954.1:136394-183844 GCA_016904865.1 Pissodes strobi
ATATATATATATATATATATATATATAGTAAATAACCTCCGATAAGTGCTAATTTTGCGCGAGTAAGGGAACCAGCAAGAAATGAAGGAACCTAAGGAAAAATAATTCTTAAAAATAGTAATATTAGCTTTTATTCAAATTCAAATAAAGATATAGGAAGGTTTACATAATAGTTAATTTATATATGACATTTTTTTTCTTGTAAAAAACTAACTATAATGGATATTATATAAAAAAAGAAAAAATGCATTTGACTCCCATTATCCAATGATGCGGGTAATTGTAGCCACCGGTTTGTTAAATAGTTAAAATAAAAATACTGGCTAGCGAAGGCGTAGAGACAAACTCAATGTAAAGAAAGGAGAAACAACAGCAATAATTAATTTTAGAAAATGTTAAAAACATGTTGACCCGGAAGTCCAAAGTTGAAGACTATTTCTTCTAAACAAAAATCATAAACATATCTTTCAGGGCCACCTATATACCCGAACATTGAAAATATGTTTCAATAATTTCACTTTCCGAAGTTGACGATTTGTCAGAAACCGCCTTTTTTAACTTTGCGTTTTGCCTGATTTTCATGTAGTTTGGATTTTTTTTTCTTTCTTAAGGTTTTCTTTACTTGGCCGTGTAATATTTTAGTTTCCTGATGATGAAGACTTTGAAAAACGTTTTGATTTTTCTTTCGGGGTTTTATAATTTCCATTTTTCACTATTTGTTTGATTTTTCCCTTTTCTTCTCATTCTTGTGTTTTCTCTTGATTGTCGTGAAAAACTTTTTCATAGAGGTTTCACTTAAAATTGTAGATTGGTGTTTTTTAGCTTCTTTGGCATATCTGACGTGGAGGAAAGCATTGAAAGTATATCAGAAACCGATGAAGTGTGAAGTCTGTAGTTTCATCATATCATGTTCAGCATCCGGGTTTAGGCTCAAGAACGGCTTCTGGTAAAATCTTGTTTGGGTTAGTTGGGTTGATTGCGGTTGTGGCGATAGTCGGAAAACTTTAGATCACATCCGCTTAAAACAGTAACAAAAGTATTATATATTTATCAAGTTATATATACTCTTTATTATAACATAGATAAAACCTTCCCGACATTTTCTCATAGTAGCGCACCCGGAAATAATTTTTTGGGGAAGAGACCAGTCGGACATTTTCGGTAAACAATCTATTATGTATGGTCCCAAATAAGTAATAAATTACCGAAATACATTTTCATGTACGCTATGTCGCAAATTTCAACCCTTATGTAGTAAATTCTCACAGATTTATTGCCATGGTTCCTGTAAAGATAACCTCCTATAAAATTGTGATAACTTTTAATCTTACGCCGCCGGTAGGGGAACTAGGGAGAGGAGGCACCTTAAGAAATATAGTTCTAAAAATAGTAATATTAGCCTTGATGCATATTCAAATAAAGATATTGGAAGGTTTTATATATATAAATAAAATAAATAAATAAAAAGAACTTTTATTTGCCAAAAAACTGGTTAACAAAATGGTATATATGTGGGGGGCGGTATCCAACAAGGTTGCTCTTATACAACCCCTCTTCAGATAAATAGACTTATAGAATATAAAATGGTTTAACACTTTACCTAAACTATTAAGTTAAGTCTCTCTGTTGTCTAACGTGCTTCCTCACACTCCGACGGAACACCTCCGAACTAGGGGACTCTCTAACAACAATAGGAAGTTTATTAAAGCGTTTCGCAGCGATATAACTAAAAGAGCGTTGAAATTGGGCGGAGTCATGCCTAGGAACACTAAACATATTATTAAAACGTGTATTGCGGTGATGGACGTCCGAGATTCGTATAAGCTTTTCAGACAGATATGAGGGCTCTTGAAAGAAAACTATTTTAAATACTATATTGAGAAATTGTATTCGAAAACGATCCTCATGATTAAGCCAGCCAGAGTGCGAGAAGCTTGCAGACACATGATCAAACTTCCGCAGATTATAACTAAAACGAATACAAGCATTTTGCAATATTTGAAGACTCAGTATTTCCCTCTGCAAAAGGGCTGGCCAGAAGATACTGCTGCAGTAAGATAGGTGCGACAAGACCAAGGAATCAGTCAATCTCAATTTGATACCAGAATCAAATATATCTTTATGTAGATAAAGGACCTTTAATTTACTATAAGTTTTTTGAATAAGATAGGAAACATCAATTACAAACCTCAGATCACTATCAATAAAGACGCCAAGATTCACACAAACGACCATAAGCTCTAAAATAAGGCCATTTAATGTAACATTAAAATTCGGATGCGACATAATTTGTTGTCTATTCTTCCCAAACACTATTAAATGTGTTGTGCTTTCGTTTAAAACAAGACGATGGAGTTTTGAAAGGTTGCTAAGTGAGCGTAAGTCAGCACTGGCATTGTCAACGACGATGTCCAACGCCGGGTATAGAAAGGATAAATAGAGCTGAGTATCATCAGCATATTGGTGAGAAGAACAGTTATGATGAATATTGCTGAAGTCGGAGGTATATAAACAAAAATGATCGGACTCAGTATACTCCCTTGTGGAACACCTCTTGACACATGTTCGAAGTCAGAACAAATGTTATTGTATAATACTCTTTGGCGCCCATTAAAAAAGTAACTAAAATTGAGGGCCCGATCTCCCAAACCAAAAAATTTCAACTTTGCTTTCATTAAGTCATGATCTAAGGTATCGAAGGCTTTGCTGTAATCCAATAAGATTAAAATGGTATTTTTACCCTTATCACAGGCGTGAAATATATCGTCAGTCACTTTCAAGAGGGCTGGGTAATTGGCAATATTTTATTCTGGTTTAAGAAAGTATTACTATTAAGTTGCTCATTTACAATTTTTTCCAGAATTTTGGATAAGGCTGGCAAAACCCTAATATGGCGAGAGTCATTTAAGGTGCAGGGTTTAGAACTTTTACGTACAGGAATTACAGTAGCCTCCTTCCAAAGTTCAGGAAATTTGCCATTCAATAAACATTTATTTTAAATGTAAGTGATGTGAAGTGTAAAAGTAGGAATTACATATAAAAGCATCTTCAAACTCAATCCATCAGAACCTGTAGCATTTGATTTAAGTTTATAGATCATTCTTTCTACGTCCTCAGATTGGACAGATTTTAAAATGAAATGGTTGGTATTGGCATCAAGAAAAAATTTAGATCGATAGTTTTCATTTATGAAAGCCTGATTATTCACCACAGCTAACAGGACATTATTAATAAAATGATCATTGAAATCTGTTGCTTGGAAATCATTAAACATGGAATCATCCGTGGGCTTCCCGCCTCCGACATTCACATATTTAAGCGTACGTCAGAAATTTTTTGGATCGGTACGAAAAACATGCTGTAGAAAGGCCCCTTTTTCCTTAACAGCCATATTAACCATATTTATATGACATTTGTGTCATATATTATATATGACACTTCTTTTGAGAAAACTAACTATAATGGAATTTATAAACAAAGAAAAAATGCATTTGATTCCCATTATCTAATCATGAGGGCAATTGAAGCTACCGGTTTTTTAATAGTTAAAGTATGGGACAAACTTTATCTAAAGGAAGAAGGAAGAGTAGCGATAATTCATTTTAGAAAATAGTAAACACATGTTGAACCCGAGGTTGAACCCTAGTTCTTCTAAACGAAAATCACAAACATATCCTTCAGGGCCGACCCTCTGCACCCGAACATTCATAATGTGCCCAAATTCCGCAACTAGTGCACCGATGCCATCATTCATAATTTTTTCCAACATCGTTACATAATACATCGATTTCCTTCATCTTCAAGGTCAAATTCATCGTCATCACACAATCCTATTTCACTAAGTTCACTTACGCCTTTTTTATTTTGCGTTTTGTCTGATTTTCATTTACTTTGGACTTTTTCGGCTGCTGTTGACTTTTTTATTTTTTCTTGATACAAGTGTTTCTTACTTGGCCGTTAAATATCTTCATTGTCTGATGATGAAGACTTTGAATAAAGTTTTGATTTTTCTTTAGGGGTTTTATAATTTTTTGTTCTTCCACATTTCACTATTTAGTTAGTTTTTCCTTTTCGTTCTCGTTCTTGTGTTTTCTCCTACTTGTCTTGAAACCCCTGTCACTTAAAATTGTGGAAGGTCGTTTTTGATTTGATTTTTTTTTTGGTTCTTTGGCATATCTGACCTCCGAGCCATTGAAAGCATTGAAAGAATATCAGAAATCGATAGTGTTAAGGGGTTTAGGCTTAGGAACGGCTTCTGGTAAAATCTTATTTGGGGAAGTTCCTTGGGGAGTCAGATGAGCGGGATATTTATAGCTGAACTATCCTCAAGGTTATCCTGTACATTGTGTGTTGTGTGTTGTACTAATTTCTGATTTTCGGGAACCACCGCCATTATGTTATGGTGGCTTAGAATCGTATATAAAATCTGTATCAGTAAAAATATCTGGCTGAATCGGGAAAATACCAATCATCCTCCTGATATTCCTTTGTCTATTGAACCCTCTTTACTGTATGCTTTATTGAAGATACTTACGACATCATACAGTATTATCTGAGATAACTTATTTGATCTCATGCATAGAGCACATGACGTCCCAGCCATGTTTTGTGTTCTTGATTACACCAAAGCCTTCGACACTGTGAACTGGACCATTTTATGGAAGGTTCTAGAAGAGATGAGCGTACAGAACCACCTAACACATCTCATACGCCAATTGTATGTACAGGGTGGCTCCAATTCGTGTCTATGTATGGGGAAGTCGAAAACCGTAAGAGATACAGTGTCGGTGAAATTAAGGCAAAATTGCGCATTTAAGTGCCTAACAAGATGCCGTTTAGAAAGTTTTAAGATTTCGAGTATTTACGGAGATATCCGGAAAAAACCGAAATTTTGGAAAATCGTTTTATTTTTTTCCTGGACTTATTTAAAAACGGATTTCAAATCTAATTGCACTTTTGCATTGCCACTTTTTCCGCTCTATCCAATGATGATATCCAGTTTGAAATACGACGTTTCGTCTGCAAGGGATCATCATCAACTTTCTTTTTTAAATACGAACTTTAATTTTTTTTATCGTTTTTCAGATGGTATTGGTGTTATTAATATGAGTGTGTTTTTGATTTTTTTTTATTTTTATAATTTTTTTATTATTTTAATTTTATATATTTTGCTTTTGCGTGATTTTAAATAATTTAAGGTAGGTACTTTTGAAATTTTCATATTCTATAAAATTATATTATTTGTTTTTTGCATTAAGTGGAAAATTGGAGCCCGTATTAAAAATAAAAAATAGTAGAATTATTTTTTACGAGAATATAGCCATGAACTATTACTCAAACAAGTTGCTTAGTGCATTTTATTTATAAGCAAAATTCCAATAGGTATTTTTCCATCAAAGGAACTTTGATATAGTATCACGTAGTATGATTATAAATTGTTGATGTTCTCTATTAAATAATTTTTTTAATGGGTTAAAAGTAGGGAATATTTTATCTTCGCAGTAAGCAACATGTTTGAGTAATAGTTCATGGCCATATTCTCGTACGAAATAATTTTACTATTTTTTATTTTTAACACTCTCCAATTTCGCACTTAATACAAAAAACAAAATAAAATATTTTTATAGAATATAAAAATTTCAAAAGTACCTTAATTATTTAAAATTATGCTAAAGCAAAATGTATAATTAAAAAATAATAATAAAAATTAAAAAATATAAAAAAAATAAAAACACATAGTCATATTAATAACGTCAATACCATCTGAAAAACGATAAATAAAAATAAAGTTCGTATTTAAAAAAATTAAGTTGATGATGCTCCCTTGAAGACGAAACGTCAGATTTCAAACTGGATACCACCATTAGATAGAGCGGAAAAAGTGGAAATACAAAAGTGCAATACAATTTGAAATCCGTTTTAAAATAAGGCCGGGAAAAAAATAAAACGAATTTTCAAAATTTCGGTTTTTCCGGATATCTCCGGAAATACTCGGAATTTTAAATCTTTCTAAACGGCATATTGCTAGGCACCTAAATGCGCAATTTTGCCTTAATTTGACCGACATTGTATCTCTTACAGTTTTCGAGTTCCCCATACATAGACACGAATTCGAGCCACCCTGTACACAACAAAGCCTATGTCTGTGTTGACGGTCATCTGTCAAAGGAATTCCAAGTCGAAAAAGGTGTCCGACAAGGGTGCATTCTTTCCCCACTCCTCTTCAACATTTACGGGGAGTGGATCATAAGGAAGGCAACGAATGGCTGGGAAGGGAATGGCGGAAGAAAAATCTCAAATCTCAGATACGCGGACGACACGACAATCTTAGCCAGCAATGAAGAGGAAATGAGAAACTTATTAAAACGAGTCGAAGAGTTTAGTGCAGAATCGGGGTTAAAACTCAACAGGAGCAAGTGTTGTCTGATGATCGTAGATAAAAGCGGAGTTTTACTACGAATCCACATAGAGTGCAAAGAGTCAATTATATACCTCGGTGCATGCATCACGAACAAAAGTGGCAGTGAAAAGGAAATAAAAAGGAGGATCGGGACGGCAAGGACAGCGTTAGCCAACCTAATAAAAGTATGGAAAGATCACAACATAAGTAAAATACAAAACAACGTCTCATGAAAGCCCTTGTATTCTCAATGGCTACCTACGGCTCCGAGTCATGGACTATCAATGTGGCATGTAGACGCCGGATCGAAGCTTTCGAAATTATATGCTATAGACGAATCCTTAGAATTACATGGACGGCCCGCAGAACAAACGCTTCAATCCTTCAAGAGCAAAAAATTGCGGAAAGTGAACGGTTGTTACCAGACATCCAAAGAAACACCCTCAAGTACTTTGGCCATGTCATTCGGAGAGATGGGTTAAAAAACAAGTCATCCAGGGGAAAGTTGACGGAAGGTGCCGGAGGGGAGATCACCGAACAAATATATCGATCAAATAAAATTCTGGACAAACCTCTCCATACAAGAATTGATGCGGACTGCTGAAGACAGAGAAACCTGGAGAAGCATGACTGTCCCGGGCATACATTCAAGGGATCACGACGTCTGAAACCAGACATCGACTGAAGAGAGAGAGATAGAGCACATTCCCTATAATAGGCCTTCTTCAAGGGGCCAAACAACGTTACGTTCAAGGTTGTAATGAAAGCATAGATATTTTTTTCCACAATAAGTGTTGCATGATTTCATGATTAAAATTATTGTCCAGCACCAGAAGATCTGGCTGCTCTTGACTCGATTTACGAATTTAACAGAATGCTTCATCCATAACAGAAACATCTCATCGTTGGTCCAGCCGTTGAATATTTGAGCGGTAATTACCATTATTACTTAAAAGGCTTACTTCTACAAAACCAAACACCACCTCCTCCTTCGCAATTATGATTCTACATGCAACCGTTTTGCGTTTGTTCCTTTTTAACGTTCAGGTTATTGATGTTTAAACATCTTAAGGTAAGCGCAGACTGGCCGGAGCCGAACGAGCCGCGCGCGCCGAAACAAAATATTGTAACACTGCGTACTGCGTTAAATGAAGGTGCGCAGACCATCCGGAGCCGCAAGAGTCGAATTGCCTTCGTTCAACACAGTGTTACAATATTTTGTTCCGGCGCGTGCGGCTCGTTCGGCTCTGGCTAGTCTGCGCTTACCTTTACGCGGCGATATGAGGGTGAATCTCGGCAAATGGAACGGAAATGTGCAAGCACTGCAAGGGGATGGTGACGGAAATGTGCAAGCGGCTGTGACTCATAACCATGCGCAGTGATTTTACGAGGGCTGCTCAAATATTTGTGTATGTCGATATTGGATATCTTTACACATCAGTGCCTCGAGTACTAGCAGACTCGCTCTAGTTTTATAAGACGTTAAACGCACTTGATTCCTTTTTTGTCCCGCTTGATTAAGCAAATAACTATTTGTGTGTAGATCAAAGTTCAGTTTTAATCATCTAACAGGATTAACGAAACGCACGTCGAGCGTGTAAGTTGTGTTTGTATATTGAGGATAAAACTCTGTTGCTGAAGCTTTTAATATTTCGTTTCAGCTCAGTCCATGCGATCCACCTGTGTATCTGCTGAAGTTGTTTGTAATGCTTATTATTTATTGATTTGCGTAATTTTGCCTTTGGTTTGTTTTCCGACGCGACGTGAAATATTAATATTTGCGACTCGTCTCGCGACCCATTTAAAAGCGTCAATGGAAACAATAAGTATTCCGCATTTTTTATTTAAATGATGATGGTTCAGTAAAGAACTAAAAGTTCGCATGTTGCACTTCGAGTAGATACGTCTATGATGAAAACATAACAGTTATGCTAGGAATCACTTTAATTGAGCTCTATTTTTGTCGAACAAAATATTACTTTATCAAGAAGTCATAATTTGAGAAACGCTTACTTAAGCGAACTCGCCACATTTTCTTCCTTCCCTATGATTACAGAACTGCTTGTTTATATTGATATCCGAAGCGATCAATCCGAGCCCGTTTCAATGAGTTAAACACATAGGAAGACGCACTTTTCTCTCGAGCTACAACCGACCCTATTATATCATAATCGTCGATCATATCTCCAATACATTAAATAATCACCTTCCCTAGATTGAGTTGGTTGAATTTCATTAGCGGCATAATATATAAAAGGGGCAATTGAATTTTTGTTATTAGAAAATTTATGTATTTACTTTGGTTCTATGCGTTGATAATTTACTTCTTTCGCTAATGAGTATAATGATGGAAATATTTCCTAATTATATACTAGTCTCTACCGTCTAGTCTAGTTCTATCGGATGCAGGAGATTATAGAAGAATGCGTTTTTAATATTCAGGCTAAAATGTTTTTAAAAAATTGTTTAATTTTAAACATTTTTTTTCTACGACCTCTTTAGAAAATAGCGTTTTCGGCTGGCTCACTTAACACTTTTGGAAGTAATATCATTTCCTCTTTAAAGAGGAAAATTCTTGGTTCTATACGGAAAATACAACATATTGTACTTTTATTTTTTTATTGCAAAATAAAACAGCAAATTTCTGCTATATTAATTAACATGAATATGCATAGTATAGTTAGTTGCATTGCTGAATCAAATTCCATGAGATGATGGTGGTTTTATAATAAGCAGTCAGTATTCTGCCATAAATGGACTTTGCCAAGGAACGACAAAAATATGCAAAACTACTATAAAGGTACATTCTGTACAGATGTTTCCATATGGGCTGCCCAACAATGTGTCAAAGGCTAAAGTAATAAACCAAGTACATAATAATAAATCACCCAAGATTGTTCATTTTATTATAATTGTAATTTTGATAAAAAGCCTAATTTTATATTAAATATATAGAAATAAAGTTTTCTTGCTAAAGTCTTGAACTTGAGGAATTTCCTATTAAAATATATTAAAAAATTCTTTACGGAAATTTTTGGAAATTTAATCCAAAGCCAATTTGTTGTATCAAAAGCACTCGTGCATAGCATCAAAAGACGAAATCCTGAACTAGCAGGATGCATAGTGCTATGCACTCAAGCTTTTATTAAAAAATTGGCTTGAGAAAAGATTTCCAAAAAATTTCGGAATTTTTGTATGGACTTGTTATATTTCTACTGAAATTTTTCAACAATACTGCCAGTATTCCTACAAGGTGTAAAAAAATTATTTTATTTTTATGAATATTACTATATTAATATTATATGTAACATTGCAATAAGAGTTGTTTTTTCGCGAAAAACGCTTAGTTTTTGCACTAGTTGCATAAATACGTATTTTGCACTCTAGTGCTTCTAATTTTATTTTATTTTTTTAATTAGGATGAATAATCATAAAAAGGTGACTTACGCAGAAGATTTACACAACTAGTGGATTAGAATATAAATTATTGAAGATGCATTATTTCTATATTTTGGCCTCTAACCTTAAGCATGTGTCACAAAGAGTAAACTATATTTGGGTTGAGATAACCCACATCTTTAAAATACTATTTCATTAGACCTGATACATTAATTTTTGAGACACCCTATATATGTGTATATTTTGAGACACCCCTTATACATGTAAAAAATAAAAACAAGTCATAAATTGAAGTCGAGTTTTTGCGAGGTTTTTTGGAGGAGATCCGAAAGGTATTGCTCGAGAACGAAAAATAGAGAGTCAGAAGCCATCGGAGTGTACGGTTTAATTTGGTGAATTGTTTTGCTTCTGTGTTGCAATATGTCATTACAAGTCGGTAAAATGAAACTTATAATATTGTAATTAGCATAATTTGTACCATTATATATTTTATACTCATTGATAATTCATATTTGATGGTATAACATGTGTATACATTTTCATATTATTATTAACATAATTTGCATAAATATTTGTACTAATCTCATTGATAAATAATATTTGATGGCCTAACATGTGTATACATTTTCATATTGTTATTAACATAATTTGCATAAATATTTCTTCTAATCTAATTGATAAATAATATTTGATGGACTAACATGTGTACCTATACATTTTCATATTGTTATTAACATAATTTGCATAATTATTTCTTCTAATCTCATTGATAAATAATATTTGATGGCCTAACATGTGTATACATTTTCATATTGTTATTAATATAATTTGCATAAATATTTCTTCTAATCTCATTGATAAATAATATTTGATGGACTAACATGTGTATACATTTTCATATTGTTATTAACATAATTTGCATAAATATTTCTTCTAATCTCATTGATAAATAATATTTGATGGACTAACATGTGTATACATTTTCATATTGTTATTAACATAATTTTCATAAATATTTCTTCTATTTTCATGGATAATTCATATTTGATGGCATAACCTGTGTATATATTTAATGAAATCGTGTTATCCTGTGATCAACACTGCTTTAAGTGAAAACATAATAGTATATTATGATATAAGTGTATAAGAGGGCCTTTAAAGCACGCGCGACATATTTCAAAACACGACGCGCAGCGGAGTGTTTTGTAAGTCGCAAGGGCTTTAAAGGCTCTTATACACGTATATCATACGCTATTTTTTATTACGAATGCATCATAATCTCAAAAATGTTTTAAATATTAAACTTAAGGGATTAATTGACGAATATATTAATCTGTCACATTTGACATAATCAAATGTTTCTATAGCAACCTTTAAAAAAGTAGGCGCATCATAAGCATCATTTTAAGCACGCTGCAGCGTGCTATAATCGTTGATTATTATGCATGTGTATTAAAAAATGTATTATTTGCTGTCTTTTCGTGCTAGGGTTTTAATATTAGAATGAGTGAGAGAGTACACAAGGGCCTTGATGAATCTATACTACCCATATCCTACCCTGACGGGAGAATATCCTAGTTATAAATATAATGATCCTTCTAGAGTAAAGTATAAAACTATACTATGGTATTGTCCCATATTTGCAACTAAATAGCTGGGTAGCCTCTGTAATCCAGGACCTCAGTACCTACCAGCGGCGTCTGGTTAACTAACAAAAACCTCTTCAGTTTTAAATGTATTGTTGGTGTGGAACTGCGAATTGTGGTACGGGAGACAGTAATTTAATTAATTAAAATACTAATAGATTATACAGCATAATTCGGTTTAGGAATTTAGATCGAGGGTTTCTCTGCCGCACTCTTTCCCCTCGTGAATTCCAGGCTGAGTCCGGCACGTTTTTCTTTAATAAATTACGCGTATTAGGAATCTGTGGTTTCATTTACATGACGCACCTTTCCTTCAAGTTTCCCTAAATGTGTTCCGTTGAAGCGCATAATGAGTGAGTAAAATTGTGCAAGATATAATAATAACACAACGTAGGTATTGGTCCTCTTTTTAATCCATTTCTTTTTAATCTAATTTGACGATCATTGGCAAAATAAAGGCAAACCACAATTTTACTTATCGGATTCAACTATGTTGAATCAACCCGGGTACGTTATACTACAGGGTGATTTCTAGTCGTTTTGATAATATGTAAAAATTTAATTTGTTAAATTTGATAACGCTCCAAGGGCGTACTACATTTGACATTCATCTCCGTATTCTACGAAAGCGTAGACCTGACATACTAACATTGAAAAATATTTTCAGGAAAATTTACACTTTTTCTGTCAATTTACATCTTTTTTCTCAATTTACAATTTTTTCTGTAAATTTACACTTTTTCTACCGATTTCTACCATTCGCGTCTAGGCATATCAATTTTGAGCCTTCACGCATGCGTACGTGCCAATTTATATATTTTTCAAAGTTGTTTTATTCCTGTTTTTTCTTGATCTTAGGCATACCTTGAGTTAGTTTAGGTTAGTTTTGTTTGGTTGCGCCTCCGGACCGCGCGAAGCGAAAGGAGGGCCATGCTTCAAGTGATATATTAGAACGATAACACTGAGCAGCTGCCAAACGCACAGGCAATTTGCATTTTTCGGACCTGCGCGTTTGGCAGCAGCGCACTGTTATCGTTCTAATATATATCAGCATTTTTCTCCGCTCGCTTCGAGGACGCAACCAAACAAAACTAACACAAACTAAGGCATGCCTAAAATCAAGAAAAAATAAGAATAAAACAACTTTGAAAAATATATGAATTAGCACGTACGCATGCGTGAATGCTCAAAATTGGTGTGTCTGACGCGAATGGTAGAAATCGGTAGAAAAGTGTAAATTGACAGAAAAAGTGTAAATTGTCAGAAAAAGTGTAAATTTACAGAAAAAATTTAAATTGAGAAGAAAAGTGTAAATTGACAGAAAAAGTGTAAATTTTCCCGAAAATATTTTTCAATGTTAACGTGGCAGCTCTACGCTTTCGTATTCTGCTAAATAGATAATATTTTGCAATATTTTATTGTGCCATGTTGCCAAGTTTATTAAAAATCTATTTTTTTTTTGTTTTGCATGGCTAAATTTAGATTTTTCAAAAACAAGTTAAATTTGATATACGGGCTAGTAAGAAAAACAAGCAAGCTGATGATGGTTTTAAAACACTGAAAAGTTGTTTATCTAAAGAGATGGATTGTTGGTAAAAAGACAGTATAGAAATGTTTTTTCGGCTTTTAAAAATATGTATAAATTAAGTAGGTTTTCTAAAAGCTAACATTTAATTTTTTTCAAAATATCTCGAAATCCTAAACATTTAGAACAGCTCTCTCAGCATAATTAAATTACTAAGAGAATTACCAAAATCTTTCCTAATTATTAAAAAGGCAATTTACCCAGAAGGTTAGCGCAGGAGAGCGTTGCGTCAGCAATAATCTTTTTACATACCTACCCTAATTACAAAGCTAGTGGATTAGAATATAAATTATCGAACATCCATTTTTTCAATATTTTCATCTCTAACTTTAAGGGTGTTTCGTAAACAGTAAACTATTTGGGTGATTTCTAGTCACTTTGATAATGGGTAAAAATTAAATTTGTTAAATTTTACAACGTTCCAAAAGCGTAATGCTTTTGGCATTCATCTCGGTATTCATTACATAATAAAGAAAAGTCGGCTATGCAAAAAGCACATGCATATTCTGTTAAATAAATAATATTTTTCAATGTTTTATTGTGCGATGTTGCCAAGTTTATTAAAAAATGAATCATATTTCTTTGTTTTGTATGGCTACATTTAGATCTTTCAAAAACAAGTAAAATTCAATATGGCGGTCATTAAGAAAAAGAAGTAAGCTGATGATGATTTCAAAAATCTGAAAAGTGGTATCTGCAATTTGTCTAAACTGCTTGTAAAAAGTTGCTCCAGACATATTTCTACGAATTTTAAAAATATGCATACATTTTTTTAATGGCAATATTTAATTTTTTTCAAAATATCCCGCGCCACTAAATTACTAAGAGAATTACCAAAAACTGTCCTTATTTAACTATTCTTCTATCTCTTACGGTATCCGAGATCCTAATACATTAACCACAACTGTATATTACAATAGTTTAAATCATTACCAAGTTCCATAAAAAATAAATTTAGGTAAGTAGACGTAGGTCTATAAATTCCGATACTAAGTCAAAGTCAACAAACCGTGCATACCCGGTACTGGGTACTATTCCGATGTATTCAAGTTTCCCGGTATTTAAAGTATTCAAAGCAATCTCGGATCGTGGTAAAGAATAGCGAATACACCAATTTTGCTATTCCTCACACTTAGTTTGCTAAGGGATGCGTAACGTAATAATGACCCTTCATTTTCCAATTTGCCCATGAGGAAGTCGAAATGCTAATAAACATACTTAATGCGTTGATAATTTGAATACAAGATTATATCATCGATAAAACTACTTTTTAAATAATTAGTAATTGCTTCATAATCTTGAATATAATTGGCGTTAGAAAGGCCAATATTAATAGCACTATAAATTTTAAAATGTGATGCATACGTTTATCAATTTAAGCTTTAGCCACAGACAACACTCGTTTTCCAAAGCAATAATTTGTTCAAATACAACCACTATAACAATTTCTAATAGTATATGTGCACGTAACAATTGTTTATCGTTCCCTGACCTTAGCCATGACCACGAAAACAGTTTCGCATCGTACTCACCCATAGAAAGTACCATTTAATGTACCAGTTGTTACTTCATACGATTTTATGCATACGACGTAAAGATGGAATTAAAACCGCTCGCCGACTCTTCCTATTCCCCTCAGGCCGTTCACTTAAGAAGAGTTTTCGTAATTTTGCGGTATCGAAAATAATGACGGAACGTCAATAAAATGTTCCCGTGTCACTTGTCAATAAAAACTTTATTAAATATGAAAACAATTTTATTTTATGAAAAAAATAAATTTCAAAAAAAATTAACCTGGTCAAACAGTGACAAAGTAGCAAATCCAGCTGAATCAAAATTGTGAAGAATACAACAACGGATGTTCAACTCAGAAACTTATGCGAATATCCCAATGTTGCTATATTCAAAAAATGCATATTATGTATGTCGTATTTAGACACCCAAAATTCCATCGGTCGACCCGATTGGCTGTCAATAATAATTGTTACATCCCAGAGAGAGGCCAGTAGTTTCGGGCTGCCAAACCACTGTGTAAAGAAATCATCGGGTATGTCACGTATTTTTTTATGGAGAACGCCTTTAGTTTTTTGGCGTGAGATTCAGCCATTTCGTATTATATTATATAACGAGTGTTGAAAGTATTACTTTTTAAACGAGGTTATTTAACACTAGGCGCTAACGGCATTAAATGCACTCTTGCATTTAACAACCGTACTTTCATACAAGTAATGTACCACTATACGACCACAAAAAGCACTCTTTAGATTCTTTAAAAACGATTAATATCACACACGTGTTGAAATCCACTTTCCAATACGTAAGTTGATTTGTATTTCTCACATCTGCCAGGTCAAATGTCAAATCAAATATGCTGTCAAATTGACAGCATCGGCCGTCTATTCAAATAGAGCGAGTCCTATTGAAATTACTTTTCAACGTGTGTTGAAAAATTTTTCAGCACGCGTGTGATATAAGGTATTTTCCAGCCATGTTAACTGTCCATTGGTCATGGATTGGATACCTTATCATATTTTGTTGTCTTACCTTACATTGTCTTATTTTATAGGATTTTTTTGTTCATGGGTTCTACATATTCATGATACGGTGAAAGCAAGTGCAAGTGAGTACTTTCACACGTAAGTTTTTTTTCTCTCTTCTTATTTCTAATATCTGTGTAGGAAGTATAGGGTTGATTATGCTTTTCGCCAGGCACATGTCACATGTCTTCTACTTCTGGACATTTTCAATTCTCAGTTCTTATTATTATCGTCGTCAAACTTGTTAGGAAGTTTCCTTCCTATCGTAGGAGAGGGGGAGTTGTCACAGGTCGTTTTGTCTGGCGTATATCGATGCGTAAATAACCCTAGAACTTGTCGCCCTTTATGTGGTTCCGAGCGCACTCATGGTTGGTAGCGAAAAGCCCCCGTAGATAATCTGGCTTCGACGTTCTCTCGATCGAGAAATTAATTAAATCCGCGTTGCTAAACAATTCGATTTCCAACCAATTGAATTTGGCGCGTGAAAATAAAGTCTATGGACTTCTATAATGCTTCCGGCTCTCGTAGCATACTGTTTTGGATTGTTTGAGGGGTTGGATATCGCGCGCGCAGTTAATTAATTACGCCTGAATAATTGGAAAATTCTATTAATGGAGCGGCTTAATTTGACTACTCTGTGTAGTTTTTTTTGGTGGATGCCTATACATCGAAATCTCATTTTTTTTTCATTTACATCAGTAATCGTAGGAAATAGTACCAGTTTTCAAACGAAGTTGTTATATAGTACGAGACGTTAGCAGAGTGCGGAAATCCTAAAAGCGCACTTTCAGACGAGTAATGTACACTATCTTTCTTACGGCCACCTACGAAAATGACACAAAAAACACTCTTTAGATTCTTAAAAAAAAGGATTAATATCACACGCCTGTTAGTTGAAATCGACTTTTCAATATGTGTGAAGAAAAGTACTCGTCACGTCATCCACAACTGTCAAGTCAAAATGTCAAATCATTATTGCTGTCAAGTTGACATCATCGGTCATCTATTCAAATAGAGGCCTATTTAAATTACTTTTTTCTTCAAACGTCAGTAAATCCGTCATTACTCGACTGTGTAGGCGGCAGTGAAGTTTCGTTTTTCCTCCGCCGGAGCTTTACTTTTCACTTTTCCGCCGGCGGAGGTAAAAGTGTTATCATAGCAACATAGATACAATACAAACAAATATCAAAATAAGCGTCAACAACTCAAGAGTTATTAAACTAAAATTTGTATTTATCACTCAATGTGTGACTGCATTTCTAAAAATCACTAATTTAGGAACAAATTGGTTATTATTTAATCGAACTTACCCAATAACTGCTTATCAATACGGAATTAAAACGCAATCGAACACACAATTTTAAAAATATAATTATTGTTGACAGTGTCCACTGACAGCTTTATGTTACATTACTATAGCAACAACCTGAGCCTATTCACCGACACCGCACCGGTCTAAGCCGCCTTGCGAACCCACTTATCTTTAATAATAATAATTATTACTATTAAAAAGAGACTTTTTGCATTAATTTGTCGACATTTGAAGAAAAAACAGCATATTTTATTTGGAGGAAAAGTTACTTTTCATGGCTTGCTCTCTATTACCAGCCTCACTCCGTTCGGCTGTTAAACACGAGCGCGCCATGAAAAGTATTACTTTTCCTCCATATAAAATAATATACTATTTTCTTCAAACGTCAGTAAATCCGTCCTTACTCGACTGTGTAGGAGGCAGTGAAGTTTCGTTTTTCCTCCGCCGGAGCTTTACTTTTCACTTTTCCGCCGGCGGAGGTAAAAGTGTTGTCATAGCAACATATATACAATACAAACAAACATCAAAATAAGCGTCAACAACTCAAGAGTTATTAAACTAAAATTTGTATTTATCACTCAATTTGTGACTGCATTTCTAAAAATCACTAATTTAGGAACAAATTGGTTATTATTTAATCGAACTTACTCAATAACTGCTTATCAATACGGAATTAAAATGCAATCGAAAACGTAATTTTAAAAATATAATTATTGTTGACAGTGTCCACTGACAGCTTTATGTTACATTACTATAGCAAAAACCTGAGCCTATTCACCGACTTCGCACCGATCTAAGCCGCCTTGCGAACCCACTTATCTTTAATAATAATTATTATTACTATTAAAAAAAGACGTTTTTGGATTAATTTGTCGACATTTGAAGAAAAAACAGCATATTTTATTTGGAGGAAAAGTTACTTTTCATGGCTTGCTCTCTATTACCAGCCTCACTCCGTTCGGCTGTTAAACACGAGCGCGCCATGAAAAGTATTACTTTTCCTCCATATAAAATAATATACTATTCAACGTGTGTTGAAATTTTTTCAGCACGCGTGTGATATAAAGCACTTTCTAGCCATGTTAACTGTGCTTTTCTCTCTATTCATAAGTAGTCGTAGGAAAACGTGGTTCAATTTCCGGAAAAATTAAGCCTTATTCATTGAAGAAAGCAAAAAAGTATTAAAGTAGATGCCTACAATCTCAATTATTGTATTCAAGTACTCTTACGTTAATTTTGTTTAAATACTTACAGACACTCAGCATGATAAATTTGACACGTTAGTCGTAAATTGGTGCTTCGTTAATTTACAGTTTTCCCTTATTAGTGTTGATTCTCATTGTCGAGGTTTACGATCAGATTCGTACGGTTAAATTTAACAGTTTCTTAAGTCGATTGTCTTTATGTGCGGTAAATTAATGAGAAATTTATTTATGAATATAGTTAGTATTCATGATAGAAAAACAATCGCCAATTTTACTTTTGGAATTTTTTTTGTATTCATGTTCAGGTTTAACCTCGGGTTTAACGCATTCATGCCGATGCGATAATTTACGACACCACATAGGCTAGACTACACATGTTTAAATTTCAACAGTTTGCTATTACATCCGATGCTTTTTTATTAATATTTATACAATAGGATACTTAAAAATTTCTATATATATACGACCTACGCATTAAGAGCCGATTTTGATTTACTTATGAGTTTCAGTAAAGAGCCAAATAACGCTACTGAACGATAAGGGTCAAAGCACTTGTTTATAATAATAACAACTTAATATCACCGTAAAATATTATTTGCAGAAATACCACCCACGCTCAAATTCCCAAAGACGATTTTCATCACTTTATTAAACATTAGGCCTGTCTTGTTACACTCAACAGTGTAGGTGGCCGACAGTCTGTCCAAGAAGTACTTAACAGATCTTTTTATTGTTCCATTAAAATTAAAATCACTGGTAGTATAATCAAATTGTTTTCCGCGTTGGGTACTTACGCGTTATAGATACAAGATACTCAACCCACATTCAGTTATTCAGAATACAAGGCTCCCAATTATTTGTGCTTGCGAATAAAAGGGTTGTTAGTTATTATTAATAAGTATAAAAAAATATTCAAAATATGTCGCATATTTTGCAGCAGATATCCAACGTTCTTCAATTATTATTTTTGTCGGGCTGCTTCAAATTGCCTTGGGGGGTGTAAAGAACAGATTTTAAATGACTCGCAATGGCATTAAATCTGATGGGGACCTAGCTGTTCACTTCAGTCAACCTATCCCACTAAAATTTGGTACTACAAACCTTCATTTTGAATTATCAATAATATCGGCGCAAATTTCTTAATTAATGCTATATGGATGCATAATTTTACAAACCTATCCCGTACAAGTTTTTAAAACTCCCCCTCTCCCCTTAAAAAAATCAACCAAGGACGTTACTTATAATATAAGTTAGTATGCGGTTCTCTTGTTCGACATTTCGATTCTTCGTGCTTTCTTTTCCCTTGCGAACTGATCTCCTTAAATTCTGAGAAATCCGCTGGCCAGTCTACTAAGTAGTTTTTTATTTTACATTTGACATTAATCGGTTCAGTTTACGGCGGGGAATTTAGGAATCCCTATATGAAAAGAGGAAGAGCATTCATAAAAGCTGCACCGATTGGTAAAAGGCAATAAATAGTGAGCGGAATTTAATATCGGCTCTCTAGAAAAGGTAATAATCTAACTATTCAGAAAATTGAGCCATTACATTACATTCTATATATGGAGGAATTATTTTTCTCCGTGCGTCCGTCATGTTAATTGGGGGAAGTTTGTGTCTGTATAACATCAAAAAAAAAAAATCATTAAAATCGGAGCTCGGGTTTGGTTGGCATAATTTTCAATTTAAGTGAGTGGGATACATAATAAGGGCGATATTAGAAAAAAAAATGCAACAAATCCTAAGAAATTGACTTTACCTAAATTGTATTACATTTCTAAACAGGTCAGTATCAGTATAAAAAAACTCGTTTTGAAAAACTTTATTTTATTAAATTTTGTTCTTGTTGGACTTATATTTCGTATATTTTCGTTAAAGTTTCTAATATCATAACAGATATAAAAAAAATACTAATAATCAAACAGGTGTCTTTCGCTACTGATATATTGACAAATACAACCCGCAGAGGAGTGGAACCAACTACGGCTAACCAGCCGTGAAGTTACCGCGACCATTGGAGAAACAGTTGTCCCAGTCAAAGTAACAAAGGGATGCCCCTAAGAAGGAGTCCTGTCGCCCATGCTTTGATCTCTGGTTAGCAGGCTTTGAAGTTCAAGGTTTCGCAAATGATCTAGTTATAATAATAATAAGTAAGTACGACAATGTTCTCTCAGAACATATGCAAAGTGCACTCAACCTTGTCAGCACATGGTGTACTGCAGGAATGACTAAATATCAACCCAAGCAAAACCATAGTGATCCCATTCAGAAAAAGAAGGAAGCTGAACCTTATAGCACCCGCTTTGGGAGGGACAACGGTAGAGCTTCCAAAAGAGGTTAAGTATCTTGACTAGAAACTGACCTGGAACCCACACCTGGAAAGAACTATCAAAAAAGCAGCGGCATCGGCAGCGCTCTGGGCCTATCGACGACTCTTTGGTAAAACATGAGGTCTAAAACCCTCCATCATCTGGTGATCCTATAACACTGTTGTAAAGCCTATTACAACCTAGGCCTGCTTAGTGTGGTGGGAAAAAACAAAGGAAATAACAACACAGTAAAAGCTAACAAGAGTACAAAGGCTTGCCTGTCTGGGTATAAAAGGGGCTATGAAAACCACAGCAGCTCTGGAAACCTTACTTGACCGCCTTCCGCTGCACATATGCATAGACGTACTGGACCAGTACGCAGTCACTCAGACACAAAAACTGAAGTTAGGAAACCTGACTGGTCACCTTAAAATTCTGGAGAACATCCAGATAGAGGCAATGACCAAACCAACCGATACAATGGAAACAAACCTCCATTTTGATCGCTTCTTTGAAGTGGTAATTGAAGACCACAATTAAAACAACTAGAGAGGGGATTACTTGTCTGGTACACAGATGGATCAAAGATGAAAGGAGTGGGATCCGAAGTTTACGAACTTAGGTATGGAATCTCTGCACCCTTAGGAAACACTCCCACCATCTATCAATAGCCATCTCTGAATGTGCCAAAAAAGGCCTAAGAGGTGTAAAGATCTATATCCTATCAGATAGTCAAGTAGCCTTAAAAGCGCTAGCATCTAGTAGAACCAACTCCCGGCTAATGTGGGATTGTCGGATGGCTGCAGATTCAACTGGCAAACGGAAACAGACTCACCTTAATGTGGGTACCAGAGCACGAGAGTGTGGAAGGCAACGAAGCCGCCCAAACTCAACTCAAAAAACTGAGATAAAACTGGTCGTAGACCTTCTAACTGGACATGGCCGGCTGCTTAAATGGGGAAACCCTAGGAAACCAAATCAGACCGTAAACTTACTTTAAACCTAATCTAGTTCTAAATTCCAAAAACCTAGGTGATGGCAACGGTTTCGTCATCATATCAGATGTTTGACATAATTTATTTCAATTACATTTCTCTTAACTTGTTTTCTAGAAAAATTATATTTAATATCTATATATGCTTAGGCCATCCACATGACTTAATAGATTTTTAGCAATACTAATACAACCATTGTTATCTGCATAAATAATAATTGAATTTAAAATATTTATATTAATACTAATTGCCTTAGCTAAACCATATTCCATCTTTCTGCTTCTGTTGATGAAACGGCCACTAAATTTTATCGTTTTCGGTTCCAACATTTGCAACAATTTTCAAATAATTTGTTGTACTTTTCTGTTACTGCTCTATTCACCACCCCAATCAGAGTCAATAAAACCTACGAGAATCGCAAAACTCTTTTAATACTTTTCCAGAGTTCTTCATTATTTTTATATATCAATTCACAGCTACACTTAAATCGGGTTTCCGATAACATTTCGGCAAGGTGCATCATATGATTTTTATCAACATTTGACGCCATTTACTTTCAAGTGGGCTATTGACAGGTTTACAACCGTAATGTTAAATTTTCTTAAAATAGTTTTTATGTATACACTTTAATCTTTCACTTAATTTTTTTTTCGTGAGTTATTTTAAATCCTAGAAATACTTTAATTTCTGTTAAATCAACCATTAACAACTTTTTCACCACATAATTTTAAAAACTAGTCATTATTTCAATACTTACTGTAACCACTTCATCACCATATAAAATTATATAAATATTCTTTGATATGTCACACCTTATTTAAAATATAAATGCACTCCACAGGGGAGTTTTAAAAAACTTTTCAAACTTTTCAAAACAGCATCTGGCTACCTATTTTACACCATATAAGGCTTTATTCAATTTACACATTCACTTGATTAAACTTACTCTTGATTCCTTCACTTGAGATCTTCATCGAAAGCGCACATGCTTCAGTAAGAAATGTTGGAGAAGCAACAGATTGTACTGGATTCCGTAATTTAGACAAATTATAGGTATTATTATTGCATAATTACCTTGAGTTCAGGGCGACAGAATCTAGGACAACCATGAATTCGTTGGTGTTATTAATACGCATCCATGATATTTCTTCTTCTTCTTTGTCAGCCATTATCTGCTATCCTGCTATTCTTTTAACATCATCCAACCATCTCCTCTGCGGCCTGTCGAAACTGCTCTTTGTTTGGCGTGGTCTCCAGTGTAAAAGCCTTGATATCCATCTGTCCACACTCAGTCTGGCAACAGTTGGTTGCCACTTAAGCTTAGCAATTCGCTGTATTATGTCCACTACCTTCGTTCTTCTTCTTATTTCTTCGTTATAGATTTTATTTCGTAAGTTAATCCATGCATTGCCCGTTTCATGACCCTTTGTATTGGCCTAAGGTTATTGGTGTACTTCTTGATTAAAGCCTTTGTCTCAAGACTATATGTTGCGACAGGTAGGATGCATGTGTTAAAGACTTTTCGTTTAAGGTGTATAGGGATGTCAGGGTTTTTAACTACATGACTCAGTTTTCCAAATGCTATCCATGTCAGTTTTATTCTTCGTTTTATCTCCGCCGTTTGGTTTTCCTTTCCGATTTTGATGACATGACCAAGATATATATATTCAACAATATCCAAAGTTTTGTCTGCTATTCTCATGTCTTTCTCAGTCCTGCTCATTATTTTTGTTTTTGATAAATTCATTTTTAGTCCGACGTTATTTGCAGCTTCAGTTAGTTGTTCTAGCATGTTCTTAGGCTCCTGGATATCTAAACTAATAACCACTATATCATCGGCAAAGCGTAGATGATTTAAAAAGGTACCATCAACGTTTACACCTTTATTTTCCCATGGTAGCATTTTAAAAACGTCTTTTAAGGCCAACGTAAAAAGCTTTGGGATATACGATCACCCTGGCGAACTCCCCTGTTAATTGAAATTTTTTCGATTCTCAGGTCCGTAATTTTTACACGGAAAGTAGCGCTTCCTTATATATTCTTAAAAAGGGTAGAATATCTTGAATCAATCCTTGCTCCATCCATCTCACGCAGGACAGCCCATGTTTCAACAGAGTCAAATGCCTTATGAAAGTCTATTAAAGCGAAATGAAGTGGTTTATTGTATTCTGTTGTCTTCTCTATTAACATTTGAATGGTCTGCAAGTGATCCATAGTGCTGTATCCCTTTCAAAATCCTACCTGTTCCATTGGTTGATAGGTATCTAATTTACTTGTTAGTCGGTTTGTAAGGAACCTTGTTAGTAGTTTATAAGGATGGGACAGAAGGCTGATAGGTCGATAATTTTCAATGTTCGTGATGTCGCCCTTTTCAAAAATAAACATTTATTAAATACCACCTGTAGAATTTGTTCCATAAAGTCTCCGGCTATTTTTAGCATTTCGCAGGTTACTTTGTCTTCACCAGGTTCTTCATTTGTCCTAGTGCCACCCTTATTTCCTCTCTGGTTATATCCGGAATTTCTTCTAAACCTACATTACAAATGGTAACTTTCTGAGTATTAGGATACAGCAAAACAGAGGTGTACAAACGAGAATAAAAGAAAGTCTCGATCTAAGACCTTTCATATTAAAGTTATCCTCAATTACGGTTTTAATTGTTCTGCTATTATAGGATCTCACATCTCTCCTTACTTCCTTCTGTATTCTCTTGTTGAGCTCCTGGTACTCTGTTGCATCTCTGGATGTTGATTTCCTTTCTTTTATAAGTTTTAGTGTGCTTGGCGTTAGCTTATTGTCTCTTGGTGTTTTAACTCTGGAACAAATTTTCTTATTTATTGTGTGGATGTCTTTGCTTATTTTCTCGGCGAGATGATTCAAGGTCATTCCCTCTATGTTGACAATGGGGTTAAATTTATGATCTCCAATTCTTTTTGAAAAGCCTCTTTGTAGACGCTTATTTCATTTGCAGTTGGAAGAATTTGCTTATTTAGTATAGTCAATTTGTGCCGAAAATTGGGGTATTAAAGAAATTTGGAATAAAAAGTTAAAATTTGGTGAAGTTGAAGTTTAAATGGTGTTGAACATGATTCAGTCGAGTCCCGCGACGTCCCGGCTGGGGAAATGCCGCCATCTTGAATTTTAATCTGCCATATTTAATTTTCGTCGGCAGGCTTTTTTCTTTTCCATTTGGTTTCTGAATAATATTTTGTCCACTGTTTTTTATTTCATAACTAAGGTAATACCTCTTTATTTTCCTTTACTTAGAAATGGGGAATTTTTGGCGATTTATACGAATGTATACAAATCTTTTAAAAAAACAAAGGAAAAATCTAGAAATAAACACCTTATCATTCTAAGATATTATTAAATCTTTTTAATCTACCTATACTATATAATAATTATAGCATTTTGGCAACGCTGCTGGATTAAGAAGGAATTATAAAAGTTGCAGGGAAGTCCTTTACTAATCCAACGTTACATCGAAAAGACAAGGTAGTCAATCTTGCTTTTCTATCTGCCACCATAAAGGTTGGCGGACGGTAAGCAAAGGTCAACCAACTTATTCTTTTTCACCGTATAATTTGTGCGGTGAAAGATGACGGTCAATTATCAGGAATATTTGCAATATGAGGTTGCACGAAGGCAACAAAGTGAACACATCAATATTATTTCCAAAATTTGTCCTCCCGGTGAAGTTCTCCCAGAGAATCCTTTCTACAAATTGGATGGAGGAGATCTCTTGCATTGAGTTCCGTGGCCAAGTATTGATACTGCAATGTATAGTAAAGTATGCAAAAGATATGTCATCTACGTCATAACAACGTATGGACTTAACACTATCGTAGTGTTCGACGGATATGACAGCGGTCCCACAACAAAGGATGCAGAACATCAGAGAAGAGGAAACACGTCTATAAGAGGCTACAAAATTGAGAGTTCTAATCCGATAAGGGTGCCAGGGAAGTAATTTTGAGTTAACCAAGAAATAAATCTGCCTTCATTTTACTTCTTAAAACTTATTTGGAGGCTGTCTTTTGCAAGCGAACGCAGATGCAGACTGTATCATTATTAGGGCGGCTTTATCAAAAGCACAGAAAGGTTGCAAAGCCGTAGTATAGTTGGTAAAGACACGGATCTTCTCGTCTTGATTATTGGGCTTTCACCTATTGAAACCAGCATTTTTATGTTGATACCTGTAGCGCGAGCGCCAAGAAAAACACGTAAAATATTCCGAGGAAAAACTTTGGCATCAGACCTTGCCGACATCTGCGGGTAATACTTTTTCTTCATGCGATGACTGGACGTGAAACAACGTCAGCTTTGTTTGGAATAGGAAAGAATCGTGGCTTTAAAATTTTAAACACAAAAGAAGAAAATCGAAAAAAACTTTCGGTTTTTGAAAAAGAAAATGTTGAGGAAGCTGGCGAAGAGTTTTTGGTAGAGTTATATAGGGGGTCTAGATCAGACGGTCTAAATAAATGTAGATTTAAAAAATACGTCTCATCAGTGGCAAAGTAGACCATACAAGGTAAGTTGGATCTAGCTACACTGCCACCAACCACAGCGGCGGCTAAGTATAATTTCTATCGGATTTATCACCAGGTTCAACAGTGGTGTGGTGTGGATCTTGACCCCAGTTATTAAACTATTACTAAGCCAAGTTTCAACTTTTTATTCTGAATTTCTTTATTAAAACACAATTTGACTGTACTAATTGACAAGTTTTGCTCTTTCAATTCTGAAGTTTAGGGAAATTGTAGCTCTAATCAACCGGTGGTCGCTTCCAGTATCAAACTGATTTAAACTGTTACGTTAGTACAGATATTCCTCTTATTGCAGGGAATGTAACCAATCCCATTTTTTATCGTATCATTTGGATTTCTCCATGTCCATCTCCTTTGTTTGGGTTTCTTAAAAAAATGTGTTTAAACAGTATAAATTTTCAGCTGTAAGAAACATGTCACCGCGTTCATTGCGTCTTCCCAAACCGAACCTTCCAATATTATCTGGATCTCCCTCCATTTTCTCTCCGAGTTTTGCATTAAAGTCGCCGATGATCATTGTGAAATGTGTTTTTTCTTTATTCAGTCCGTTTGTTTTTGTTATGTCTTCGAAAAATGTTTCCATTTCTTCATCTTCTGACGAACTTGTCGGTGCGTATCCGTGGACTATTTGTAAGCTATATCTTTTGTTTCGTCGAAGCAACACGTAAATAACCCTTTCGGAAACTGAAACACATTTTGAAACCAATGGAACAACTTTTTTATTAACAAGAATGACGACACCTCCAACCCCGCGATTAGTGTCGGAGTTGTTTTGATAAAGCAGATGGCCTGATCTTAATAGAGTGCTTTTCTCTCCCTGTAGCCGTGTTTCGCATAAACCAAGTATGTCCCATTTGATATCTTCAAGTTCTTTCTCTAGATGTTCAAGACGTTCAGGAGTATTCATTGTTCTGATGTTATACGATGCTATATATAATTTGGTTGTGACTTTGTTTGCTTTTATCGGTAAAATCGAATTTTTGTCTCTCCCAGAATCCACGAGGCAGCCTGAATTATCTTTAGCTTGAGATTCTGTGCCAGAAGCACTACCCATTTGGGATCTGGGGTATTATCGTATTTAAATTCGACATCAGTATTTTAACTTTAAAAGGTTTTGGCATTTATGCACCGCGCTTGCCTAACGTGTTGGCGAGTGGGATTGAGTGTTGCATTTCCTCAACTCTCTGTTTAAACAGTTATACCGCTATTAGTCGGTCGTCAGACGAGCAGGTGAGGTTGACATTTGGCCAAGTTTCTTCTCCCTTTCTTACCTTCGACCCTTACACCCCCCACCATGATATTTAGATAATAGTAATTGTTTAGAGGTTAAGTCAGTATAATATAGACAAACCCTGAAAGTGAATATTTATAGATGCACATTTATGTGTGAAGGAGACATTTTCCCATTAGATTCCTATTAGTGTATTATCAAGTACTTATGTTTAACTAATAAAACCTTAAAACTGCGCGAGCTCTCTCCTTCAGTATGCAATGATACTGTCGAACCTAACAGAGAACATCACAAGATATTAGTCATGCATCGATTGAAAGGATGTACATAAATTTCACCCGTACAAAATACATTTATAATTAGAAGATGATTTTGAAGAAAGAATGGAGTTTTCCGATATTATGATGAGGAAGTCCGATGAACACCAAAATATCTTTAAGAATATAGTTTCTATAGATGAGGCAATCTTCATGTTGAATGGTGCTTAACTCCGGGTATTTATCTGACGAAAATTCGCATAGGATGAGAGGAGTAAGGAGTAAGAACACAACATCCTCAGAAACTAAATGTTTGGGCTGGTTGCTTGGAACAAAAATTATTATTATTCAACAAGATAGAGCTCCTCCTCATTATGGCCGCCATATATTGAAGGAATACATGGATAGAAGATTTCCCAGTAAATGGATGGGTAGGAGAGGATCCATTGAATGGGCTCGTGAGAAATCTTATTACCAAAGAGTCTGCAAATGTGATCCAAAATGCTGTAAAAAAATTATTTTCAAATTGCCCACTGCCAAGCAGCACAAGGAAAACAATTTGAATATTTGGTTAGATGAAAGCCACATTTATAAAGCTCTTATGTATTGTATTGTTTTTATTACTGTATTATTTATGTCTTTTTTGTTTTTAGCATTTGTTTTGTAAGGATGAAATTTATGTGGAGTTCATTCATCATGTATTGTACTTTTTGTTAGTTTTGTGCAAATGATTATTTTAATAAAAATAAATATTATTCGTTTTTATTTTTTTAATAAAAAAATTTTCTGCCAGACAAAAAGACAAATCTGGTAATAGAACAGTGTCAGTTAGCTCGACACTGGCATTTTGACATTTATTACCTATTTAAAATTTACTAAAGCATACACAGAGAGAGGCTTCCGTTACAAAATATAATTACCTTTTCCTGGGACCCTGCTGCATTTAAAACATTTTTTCATCAAAACATACTTTTATTTGCTCAACAAAATCGAAAAAAAAATAAGAAAAAGTGTTAAGTAAGAAAATTAAAACATAGTGTCAATACCTGACAAGCGGGGGTCTAACAACGTAGCAGATATCACCAACTAATGCAAAACCATTTTCTACCCCTACTACGTTTAAAATTTAAAGCACTTTGATACAAGGGCTTACAAGAAAAAATGGACGTTGCCACACTGTATTAAGCTCGGCGTCGTTTGTTTCAAATGTGCATATAAATCTTAAGAAACAAAATTTTTCTGGGATGCGTAATAAGGTAGATATTTCAAAAAAAAATCATATGTGTAGTTCACACGCAGTAGAACTGAAACCTTCATAAAACTAAACCAAGCTGTCACCCATCCAAGTACTAACCACGTAGGACGTTGCTTAACTTCAGTGATCGGACGAGAACTACTTTTTACTCTTAACAAACGTGTAAGAGCTGTATACCTGTTCTTTATCTTATTCTCTCGCAGGCTATATCCTATAAATATATCTTTTTTTACTGTCGCTTTTTTGTTTCATCGAGTCTCAAATCACACTCATACTAAAGAAGTTTTCAATTTAAACAAACTAAAGCAAGTTCCGTAACAAATAGAACTTACCTAGATTTAATTAGATTTCTCCCTAAAAATTGATAAAACCCCAAAATTTACAAATAGCGAAAAATAGGTTTGTATACAAAATTCGTGGCTTTGAAAAATTTACAATTTCTATGTGGTTTTATGGTTTTCTAGGAATTTCAATTAACATTTAGGTTATATAACAGATACGTAAAAAAATATATTAAACTCGATGACGTCCAATATACATTTTAAAAAATAAATATGGGAAATATTTCCAAAAAACTAACAAATTTGCCTAAAAATAGAATTTACTTGGATTTTGTTAGATTATTTCCTTAGAAACTGATAGAATTTCAAAATTTATAGAGAAAGCAAATATAAACATTTTGGAAAAAGGCTAAAAGTTTTTATCGAATAAACGGTCGCCTCCCAAATATTTTTAATATGAGGAGGTATCGAAACAAAGTCTACATTATTTAAAGTTTCCAAAGTACCTACTACTGTAATGCGATTAACCTAAATGACACACCCATATTTTCTTAGCAAGTGTAACAATGTGCGCTCTTAAACACCACAATTTGTCTATAGAATGCTCCTTTGTAGTCTTTGTTATCATTCCACGACGACCATTGTGAAGAATATCTTTGCGTACGATAAAATGGTAAATAATGTCTATCTCATTTCTCTATGGATCGACGACGATATCAACCGCACCGATCTAAATGGCATACACGAATACCGCAAATGAAAAACGAGTTGTAGAAACATCCGTTATAATGTTACATAAGGCATCAATAAATACGTTGTTTATCTTTCGAAACTAACCATAGTATGTGATGATAGATGATAGATGTGATGAATTTATAGGTCGACAAAGACCAATCATTGCTTGCGATGAATCGTTTCAAAGATCCTAATCCAAACGAGAAGAAATGAATAGAGACTGTCGCCATGCCATCGTTCGAAAATATAAATATTTAATTTGGATTTCATAAGTATAATAAAATGACCCATCAAATCATTATTAACTTCGAAAGTTCGTAATGTTGAGGTTGGATAGTTCAGTTGGTGACGTTCATAGTTTGAAGTTCAGAGTTTGAAGTTCAGAGTTCATTTTATGGCATTTGCAGACATCACCAAGAAGTTGAGAAAGTTCTTATTTGATTGGTTTAAACTCGTAACCAATAGAATTCCGCACAGAATGGTGCCTAGACTGTATTTTGTGGTCCTGAACCATTTTGTGGCATCACGAGTGGGCACGTAATGAATGAACTCAGAAATTGGGAAAAAAGGCGGAAATAGACACATTGGGCATTGGCCCAATGTGTATTTGTCTTGTCTCTCACTCGCCTAACTACACAACAAAGCTTCTCAAACTACCAAAAAATTACATAAAACTGGTCGTAGACCTTCTCACGGTAGACATTGCGCCTGGAGGCACCGTACCACCTCAAGAAAATGGGAAAAACTACTGACGAACAATGCAGATTCTGCCAAACTATGGCTGAAACGTCAGAGCAACTACTCTTCTGCGAATGTTAGCCACTAACTCGCCAAAAGTTGAGGCATCTCGAAAATGCCCTTGTGGCACCTGGAGATCTACAAAAGCTCAACCATCGAAATATTCTGAGGTTCTCAAAAGAGATAGAAGGGTATACACAAAAGATCAATTGTGATCGACGTGTTAAAGGGCAAATCTTGCCGAGCGGCTCCTCCATACCATACCATAACATCAATTGTTAGACTGCAAATAGAACATTGTTTGGTGCCTTATCATATGCATAGAATTCAAGTCAAAAACTGGAACTTAAAATGTGGAGGAGTGGGAACAATATTACATATCCAAATGGACTGCCTTTTAAAAAGTGAATTGTGACACATTGTATATTTCGTAGTGCCTTCCATGGCACTAAGAAATGATTATGACATTTTTTATTGTTTTGCATAGCTTGCGCATGATTTGCTCTAATGCTAGTTGTTATGTTTTTATTTGTTGATAGGAACAGGGAAAGGCCGATGGTGTCATACCAGACGCATTTGGCACATAATGCCATAGCAAAAAGTCTTGAAAGTGTGTACATAGATGGGAATGCCGTTTGAGCCAAAATAAACGACTGGTGTAAAAATACAAAAAATCTAAAATGTTTGTGCCGATTTGGTAAATTGGGATTAAAACTGAAATATATTTTTTATCTATTCTGATATGATTTTCTGTTACTTTATTATGTATTAATTTATTGAATGGTTTATATATGTATCCGTATGTGGCCACTTGGTGATTCAAAAGTACGTATTATACATGGTGTTATTTAAGTACAAACTTTAAAGGGAATTCCTTATATGATTTTAGGACAAAACGTTCATGTTAATTAATGCTTAGATTTTCGAGGTACAGAATGTTATTTTTTATATAAGTTTGTTTTTCGTTTTTAATTTACTTTTCACAGTTTTAGGGATGATTAATTTAAATTTAGCACAAATAATACTTTTACCAGTATCTATGTTATTAACATTTAAAATAATCTACAGGGCCCTCGTTTTTTTCATGGTGATGGCCACTTGAGGCCTCTAAATTTTTTTATTTCGGTGTCACTAACTATAGTAGAATAAAATTAAATTTTCCATTTTTTTCTTCAACTCATCACTCTCTTGAAGTATTGTATGGTTCATGAGATAACGTTCTTTATTACCTTTCGAAATAATCAACAAAGTGCTAACTAAAGCTAGAATTATGGTAATTTAAAGAAAAAATTAACACAGACTTCAACGCATTCATTGTGCTCCTCACCAGTGACTGACGGGCATTTTTTTGCGAAATAATTTGTAGGTCGTAGGAGATAGTGAAGAGTTGAAGAACAAAATAATGAATTAGATTTTATTTTCAATTCAATATCAGTGACGTGGTAATAAAAAAATGGGGAGAGGGAGCTTAAGTGACCAAAACAATGACTACTTTGTAGATTATTTTAAATGTTAATGACGTTGTTTCATAGATACTACTAAAAGTATTATTTGTACGAAGTTTGAATTAAGTCTCCCTAAAACTGTGAAAGTAGAATTAAAAAACGAAAAAAAAAAAGATATAAAAAATTAACACCCTATATCTCGAAAATCTAAACATTTAGGCCACATATGTATATGAACTTTTTTCTTAAAACCATTCAAGTAATTACCCCCTTAAAGTTTACCTACGTACTTAAATGTCACCCTGTATTTAGGCGCTGGTGAGGACAATCTATAATCTTCACATCGGAAACGAGGAGCCACATCGATTAAGCTTTAGCAATTTCGGCACTTTACCACACTATTTTTAGTTCGGGTTAGTGCACTAGTGCTGCTAAGTCACCGTATCACACATGCAAATTATTATTATCGTCAGTGTGATAATATCGTTTTGACTCTTGACGTGTCAAAGGTAAACCACCTTCAGTTGCACTCATCATGCCGATTTTTGCCTTCAAAGACCATTCGAGATTGTAAATCTTTTTAACGACTGTTGCGGAGTTTAATGACTAAAACTCGTTGCACTTCAGACATAAAACATTGTATATTTTTATGGTTCAGAATCATGCAGTTGTTATTATTGTTCTGGTGTTGGTAGATTTCTGGCATATTTGTAACCATATTGACATTTAATAATCTGATTAAATAATAGCTAAGCATTTTGAGTTCTCTTACCTATATGATTATGTTACCAGCCTGATTTCAGGGTAAACTAGTTTAGCCTATGCTAGAATGTATTAGCTTACGAAAACATAATCTATTATAGAAAAGAAAGGCTACTAATCTTCATGTTCCTGGTTGTCGATTGACCCAGGTACAGGTGGGACCTAAAATATCTGCATTATAATCATCTAACGTCTCTATGAAGAACATTGAAAATTTTGTTCCGTTTAAACAAAGATTGAAGACAATACTACCCGTTCTACAGATCGATTGAGTTCGTTACCTTCAACTTTGGTTCTGTTTCTGTGTAGGAGCCTTATCAATGTTTTTATTGTACTGCTTATGTGCATTATTTTAAATGATTATTGTATGCTTTCCTTAATGTTTGATGTATGATGCTCACTGTACTCACTTTACCTTTCAGTTTTAAGTTTTCTGACAGTTCTATGCATGTTTTTATGTCTATGGAAATAAACTATTTGAATTTCAAATTAAATGCTCTTCTCTGCCATTCCTAAATTTTCTAAAAATGTATTGAACTTTTTGAGGTGACGTAAGACATACATTGAACGAGCAAGAGCCCGTCCCAATATGTACAGGGTCATCATTTATATTTAAACCAATTTCTAGAATGAAAACAATAAAAGATAGAAAAAACCTTAAATACAAAAATTTTAGGATTTTATTCGAACTATAAAAGTTTGCCTAAAAAAATACATCAAATGAAAGTCGGGAAGTTAACAATTGAACATGAACTTCCTTCCTGGCAGAACCTACACAGGGTTTCATCCGCCAGGCCTATCAGACTCATATGTCTCTTTAGTCGGCAGTGTCCTGTTAGTAGTCCCGGTATGATTCTTATTGACTTCCGATTATAACTTAACAAGTCTGCTATTAATTTTGCCGAAGGTTTGCTGATGAAATCTTTGGCATGTCTATGTCCCGGTAGATTAAACCACCACCTCTGGGACGCTTCTTCTATCCCTTTGTAAATGGTTGTCTTGGCTATGGACCTTGCGACTCCGCAAAATGGTTCTGGTCCTGTTAGTGGCTGGGACGAGCCGTCTCGGGCTAATTCGTCTGCCATCTCGTTGTCTCCATGGCCTTCGTGTCCTGGCACTCACGCCAAGGTCACTTTTCTATTAAGCCTTCCCATTTCGTTCAACAGATTTATACAGTCCAATACTAACTTTGATATTACTATATTGGAAGATACTGCTTTGAGTGCTCCTTGGCTATCGGAGTAGATAACGACTGTCTTGTTACTCACCTTCCTCCTTATTATTTCCTTTATACAGATGATGATAGCTGTAATTTCTGCGTGAAATACTGTGGCGAGTGTGCCCATAGGTATCGAGATTTTGGTCTCTGTCCTTGGTTTGTAGATTCCGGCTCCTATTCCTTGGTCGGTTTTCGAGCCGTCTGTATACCAGACTATGTCTGCTCTTATGGGTGGGCCTTTTATCCATAGGTCTCTGGGTGGTATTTGTGTTGAAATATCTTTTCAAAGCTATACTGCGGAGTGGAGCGGTCCGAGGGCGTGCCTAGGATTTTATCCTCCTTAATCTCGCAGTATAGTTTATTGTTTTCGGTGCCGTGCCCTCTTATTAGTGTTGTTTGAACTTGGGCTAGTCTGTAACAGACCGATTTGGCTTCGCCTTGTATGAGAACATGGAGTGGGTGTAGATTTAATAATACCTCCATCTGCTGTTGGCGTTGTGCTCATGGCTTTGGTAACACAGAGGCAAGCTAGTATCTGTACCCCATTTAGCCTTCTCATCGCCTCTACCTGTCTGGTTTTCATCCACCAGGTGATTGCTCCATATGTTATCATGGGTCTATCCATCCTTGTGTATAACCATGGAGTAATTTTCCGGTTCAATCCCCAGTTTTTCCCACACATTCTTCTACATCTACCTAGAGCCATTGTGACTTTTAGCGGATGTGCGTGTTCCATGTAGGTTTTTGGTCAAAGATGACTCCCAGGTATTTGGCCTCTTTGGAGAAGGGTATAGCTTCTCCAGCTAGCCCCATTTGCTTTAGCCCTGTTAAATCTCTCCTTTTGGTGAATGCCACCACTGTTATTTCCTGTGGATTAACTGACATTTGTCCTTCTCTGCACCAGGAGTCTACAATGTTAAGAGCTCTTTGGCTTCTTTTCGATATGGTGCCCGTGAACTTTCCTCGCACCACAATCGTGAAGTCATCTGCGTAGCCCAGGCAGTGAAAGCCTTCCGCCCGAAGTTTTTGGATTAGACCATCCACTAGAATGGCCCACAGTAGTGGGGATAATACTCCTCCTTGCGGACATCCTCTCCCGACTGCCGTTTTTTAAGTGTTGCCTAGCCATAGATGGATACGATGGTCCTGTTTTTAATGCTGGCCTCGATCCATTGACGGATGGTTCCTGGGACTTGTCTTCCTTCAAGGGCTCTTCCGATCGAATAATCGAATCTGGTGACGCGTGGTTGAAGGCGCCTTCTATATCGAGAAAAGTGGCTAGTTCTATTTCTTTATCCTCTATGGATTTCGATAGCAGCCTACTCAAATCGTCTAGGGCTAAGTCCGTAGATTTTCCTGCTTGGTATGCATATTGACAGTTTGCGTAGCGGGTTGGCTTTTAGAGCACTCTCTCTTACGTACCTATCGATTAACCTTTCAAGGGTTTTCAGCATAAACGTCGCTAGGCTGATGGGTCTGAATGACTCTGGTGTCTGGTCCGGTATCCTGCCTACCTTCGGCAGGTATATAACCTTCACCTGTTGCCATTTTGTAGGTATGAATCCTCAAGCTATGTAGACTATGAAGATCTTACAGAAAGGTGGGACCAAACTATACTGTCCTCTCTGTAGAAGTACTGGGTATAATATCTCATCTAAACCCGGCGATTTGTACGGTTGAAATTGGCTTACTGCCCATCTGACCTTAGACGGCATTATGATGTCCGCAGCTAGCCTTCAATCTTGCTCCGTTGGCCTTCTCTTAGGAGGCTCTTCGAGCACTGTGGTTTCCATCATCTGAATTGACGCTGGAAAGTGGGTTTTAATGAGAAGCTTCAGACTTTCCTCGCATGTTTTTGTGCATTCGCTGTCTTCTCCTTTCAGGAGTTCGACTAAGTTTGTAGAGTTTTCTTTTGCTAGCAGCTTGTGTATCTTTGCACAGGTGCGGGTCTGGTTCACCCTTTCGCAAAATATCCTCCATGAAACACCTTTTGCCTTGCGGATTTCTTTGTTGTAAGGACTACCCTATATAGGTCCCATTCATTTCTCTTCTTCGCCTTTGTGAACAGCCTTCTTACGGTCTTCCGAAGCTTATTAAGCCTCTCGTTTTACCAGACTGTGTCACCCCCTTGTTTCCAAGTCTTTTCTGGGCAGTTCTCATGGCATACTGTAGCAACTGCTTCCGTCACCTTTTCGACTGCCGTCTCCAAACCTCTCGTGTCTTTTGTATCTACTGTGATTCCTTGGAGACCTTCGCTGAGGGATTGTATTCTTGCCAGTTTGTGTCTCTTCGGTTTCTGAACAATACTTCTTTGAGCACGGGAGTCTTTATGTCAAACCTTATGTGTCTATGATCTGAGCACGATGGTTCTTGTGACACGTGCTAGTTGACAATTTTTTCACTTATCCTATTTGTACAGATAATCACGTCCAGGACCTCTCGTCGGATTGCGGTGATGAAAGTGGGTTTAGAGCCCCCTCTTAGCTATTTCTAACCCTGCTGAAAAAATAAATTGGTGTAGTAACTCACCTCTAGCGTTTGTGTCCGTGCTGCTCCATAGAACTTGGTGTGCGTTCGCGTCGCACCCGGCTACTAGTTGTAGTTTTCTTTCCACGCAGTAGGACATAACATCCTTTAGGACCTGCGGTGGACACGGTTTCTCCTCCCCAGGGAAGTAGGCGGAACATACTATCCAGCTTTTGAGCCCCTCTTCCGTGGGGGTTGTTAAGATAGCTTTAACTAAATCCCCGGAGCATAGCCCCGGAATTAGTGTACAATTAACTCTATTATTGTAAATTATTCAGGCTCGTGGTCTTTTAGCCGACCTGTCGTACAATAATTTACCTTGTTTTGTTGTTAGGCCAGCCACTTGGCCACCGTGTAACCAGGGCTCTTGTAGGAGGGCGATGTCGATGCCTTCTTTTCCAAATCTCCCGCATAGCGTGGCTGAAGCAGCCTTGGCATGCTGAAGATTTACTTGCAAGACCCTTATTTCTCCCCTCACTTTATATGTGGAGGTTGGGTTGGTGTGGGTTTATGTGTTTTTTCCATACTGTTCCCACGAGTAGCTAGGGAAGTATGGGTCGACCTGATCAGAGCCCCGCATAACCAGGCAAGGCTAGTTACAAGGAGGTGTCGCCCAGTGCCTCCAGGGGAACGTTAAAAACCGCGCTGCGTTATCCCGGCGCGGCGGCCATGCAGGCCTCGACATGTTGCCTTACATCTTGACTTGGGAGAGTTGATTCACGGCAGGGCTTTCGCAAAGGCTTTTGGGAGTTTTTGAGCTCCCTCACCGTACTTATAGCCACTGTTAGCCCGATCCGTGAAGACCGGGCCATTACCCCCATCCACCACCTGGGGGATGCGCCTGGTAGCCACTTAAGCCCCAGGCATTTAAGTATTGAAAAGCATTTTTCGAATCCTGCTTGTGGTGTACGCTAAGGTAAGGACATAGTGGTAGGCCTTAAAGAGATGACTGTGAGCCCGAATGTATAATCTGTATTTATACAAACATTAAAAGAATAAAGCAAATATTGTTTACAACGTGAATGTGAAAATCATTTTTGTTTAGAAAGTCCTAATTTATTCCCTGTCTCTAACCCTCTATCATTTACATCATCTTCATCTTCATCGTTTGATTCAGGGAGGTGGTACAATCCAGGCCATTTTCTTCTTAAATCATTTAATTTCTCCCGCAAAACTGCCCTATCCCTGTCATATTCATTCCAGCAATTTACTTAATTTATTTAAAGTATCATCGTCTGATATTAGTTCAGAAAAATTATTTGGATCCTAACATGGAAAACCAGCATGCCTCGAATACAATCCCTCAATTTTTTTATGATGCGATCCATGGCCACATCCTGTACTTCTACCACAAATTTAAAAATAGCAATAGCCGAAGGAGTATCATGTGCTTCTTCCCTGTCATCTTCTTCTTTTTACGAGAACGAATCTATTAAATCACTTTCATTTGCTTCCGGTCCTGCATTTGCCAAATTGACAAACTTGTTAGTACTTTCTTATACTTCTTTCATGTTGCGTTGTTCCTTTTTCTGTGCATCATAAGTTGAATTGGCCAGTCTTTGTGCTTTCATAATATTAAGGCCATCCGTTTGCAGTTAGCTTGATGAAGGTCCTGCTACTATACAGAAATATAACTGAGCAGTTAGAATTGTTTCAAATTTAGTTAACGATTGAATTAAATTTGCTGCAAATTGCTTCTTGTTTCATTATTGAAGTTTTAGGATAGGCTATCATGATAAGCGCATCTATAAATACAATCTATAGAGATGAAGACGGATCATATAAAACCCAGATATTTTATTGAAGCAAACCTCCTTTGACCACCATATTGTATCTATCAACAAGGTTCAGGACGCGACTATTTACGGTTATTTCTTTCAGGTATCCATTCTGTTGTATGATTCACGGAAGAATACTGCACGAAGACCAAAGAGATTAACAGCTGCTATAGAAACTGAAGATGTTTCCACCATGACTAACTTTATTCGCTAGACAACTATTTTTCTGTATAAAATAAGAAGGTATATTTTAAAATTTTTTGAAGTGTTGTACAAACGAAAAAAAACGTATCAAAATCGGTAGATCGGTATCACGGCACCCTGTTTAGACTAATAAGGATGACGGAAAGTGTTGTTTATCGCGCAATTAGTAGCATTAATATGGTATTAACGAAACAGATGGCCTAGTGTGTTTTATGTGTCATTATGCCTTAGAAGAAATTAAAGATATTTGCTCTCCTAACGTAGAAATTAAGCCAATCAAGGACAATGAGCTAAATATGCAACATTTTTTTAAAATCGAATTTCGAACTTGTTTTAGAAAGTTTTTCGTTTTACTAATTATTTCGAATCACTGATGAACTTTAAAAAAATCCTTGTTGATGGATTTTTCAGGTCGAAACGTAGGAGAACATATTCCTCTAATACATATCAGAACTTTTTTTAAATACATACTCGGATTTTCGTTTATTATTTTTAAAGCTCTGTCATCCCAAACTGCTTTGAAAATTGACAAACATATTTAAAGCTTGGGTTAGTTTGGGTTAGTGTCTTTTCTCTAATTTAACCGCGAATTTGATCGACCTTATATCTGACCAATTTAACTAGACTAATAGAAGCCAATGTGGATATATGGACTAAAAAATATTTTCGAATATACAGGCTAAGCCGAAAACACCTGACATACCAAACTTAAATTTCCATACGACGAAACAAATAACTGTCTTATCATAAGTATTTACTAACGATATATGATAGTTAGCTAAAGACCCTGTAAATTTTGCATTCAAAGTTATTTTTCGATTTGTTATATTAAATAGGGGTTTATTGTTATTTTTTAGATGACCCATCAAATATATTTGACATTGATAGCTGTCACATTTGTGTACGATATACACCATTGACAAGGGATTCCCTTGTCAAAGATATACACATATTGTTCCACTTTGACAATTTGACATGTCATTTGAGAAATACATGACAGCTGTCAAAATTGTCCCTCCATTGTGCATTTTTGCGGTTGCTCAGCCTGTTGTTTGTAGCATATCCCTCTTCAACTGAAAGTATTTGGGTTTCAAGGCTGCATAGATGATCAACGCATGGTATACAAAAATATGGCTGTAGACTGGAAAATATCACGCTTTTCTGAAAAAAAAAACGCTATAATAAAGCCAGAGGTGGCCGAGTCGTCGTCGTTTAAACTTCATGAATTAATCATAAGCGAGCGCGGACTTATGCCCTTCGAAGAATTTAACTACGATCATTTAGAAATGCAAATTTATGAATATTATTCATTGGTTCCCAAAGGTGATCGGCTCCGAGGAATTATAATATAGTTTTTTGTGTTTTACGATGTCTAATGGGCCGCATTAAAGACGTTTACTTAAATTAAACCCGTACAAAAGACAGTTTACTAATGGCCGAATGAAGATTGCACCTAATCTCGCTATAAATCATGGACTTAAATTGATTGGCAAGAGATATACGGGGTGCTTGATAAGCTCAGTTTGCAATCCACTGTAATTTCATTAATAGTTAATTACCTATTAACGGTTAATTGTTTATACTTTAGAGGCCACTATACTTTGAACTTCGATCGGTCACTTTAAATACTCGTTAAATTAATCTGAGTTTAAAGTAGTGGCCCTAAAACTAAGAATTCTAATTGTGGATGAATCAAATATACAACCCTATTCACTGTTCTGCATTTTGAAACATTGGTCGCTCCCTGATACATTTTAGCACTTGTGTGCCTATTGTAATGTGTCACCTATCACCCATAAGTTTTTAGAGAAGAAAAGGAGAATATAAACAACGAAAATCCAAACCATAGAAATATAGTGAATTTTACAAAGGATCTAAGTCAGAACACAAAAACCTGATCCGCCCACGAAGCCAAATGAGAAGAAATAGAAGCAGCACCTTCGCAGAAATCAAAGCAAAGAGCGGGGAAATGTCTAAAGCAATTAGAAAGGAAATCCAAAACCTGCACCGCAATAAGAAAAGAACAAAATCATGAAAATATGAAAATGAAATGAAATTCCATCTTGCTGAAGGAAAAACCAAAATAATCAAACTAAAAGGCAGACAAGGAACATCACTTCAAACCGAGACGAAATAATAAGCACAGTGGAGGAACTTACCACGAACTATATAAAAGCCGCCACCAAGAACCTCTGAACCTTGGCACACTAACACAAAAACAAGGGTCTGAAGAGATGCCCGATATTACCACCGAGGAAATCAAAGGAGCACTGTCAAAGATGAGAAACACTAAAGCTCCTGAAAAGGACTAGGTGACTGCAGAAGCAATAAAGGCGGGAAACTTTTATTACAGAAAATACGAATACCTGATCCGCGCGCAAAGTCAAATAAGAAGAAATGGAAGCAGTATCAACAAGACATCCGAAATCACCGCAATAAGAAACAATAGAAAAGAACAAAAACATTAAAATACTGGGAAACCACCTTACTGAAGGGAAAACCGAAATAATCAAAGTAAAGGCCAAACAAGGCAACATCACTTCAATCCGAGACGATATCATAAGCGTGTGGAGGAATTTTACCAGGAGCAAGGATCTGAAAAGATGCCCGATATTACATATTACCACCGAGGAAATCAATGGAGCACTGTCAAAGATGAAAAACAATAAAGCACCTGGGAAGGACGAGGTGACTGCCGAAACATTAAAGTCGGGAGGCCCTTTTTTATTGCAGAAAATACGAAATCCCTTCAAGCTCTGCATGCAGGAAAGCACCATTCCGGATAAGTGGCATGAAGCAACCAACCATCTATAAAAGGAGACAAAACGAACCTGGAAAACTACTGCCCAATATATAACTCTCTTTAATCAGTTTTTGCAACCAAATAGAACTCATAAGCTTTTCTTGCCAGTAAGCTTAAATAAGTCTTTCGTTGGGCTTTCATGTTCACTCCACTACATATGTAACAGGAATTGTTCGGTTTGTTAAAACAGGATGGCAGAAGCATCTTTTATAAGCAATCAAAAAAAAAAGAAATAATAAAAACAATATGACAAAATGACAATTACTATGTCTACAGGTAACCAAGCTATGCCTTCACAACTGCTAACTAATGAATATTTGTATCTACTTGAGGTAGGTATTAGCTATCATGGAAAGGAGGCCTGGACCAATGTGCATCGACTCACTCAGACACAAAAACTGAAGTTAGGAAACCTGACTGGTCACCTTAAAATTCTGAAAGACATTCAGATAAAGACGATGACCAAACCAACCGATACAGGCAACAAAACTCCATTTTGGTGACTCCTTTGAAGTGGTAATCGAAGACCGCAATACTACAGGGGAAAGACTAAAACAACTAGAGAGGGGATCACTTGTCTGGTATACAGATGGATCAGATATGAAAGAAGTTGTGGGATTCGGAGGTTATGGACCTAGGTGTCGAATCTCTGCACCTTTAGGAAACACTCCCACCATCTTTCAAGCAAGAATTAAATGCTATCAATATAGCCACATCTCTGAATGTGTCAAAAAAGGCCTATGAGGTGCAAAGATCTATATCCTATCAAATAATCAAGCAGCCTTAAAAGCGCTAGCATCTAGCTGAATCAACTCCAGGCTAGTGTGGGATTGAGGGATGGCTGCAGATCAACTGGCTAACAGAAACAGACTTGCCCTAATGTGGGTACCAGGGCATGAGGGTGTGAAAGGCAACGAAGCCGCTGACCAGCTTGCATGGAATGGTGCACAGAGGGTCTGAACCATTCTATGGCATCACTAGAGGGCTCGTAATGAATGAACTCAGAAGGTGGAAAGAAACACATGTGGCCAATGCATCTGCGCAGAGACAGGCCAAAACACTCATCTCTTACTCGCCTAACTACACAAAAAAGCTTGTCAAGCTACAAAAAAATGAGATAAAACTGGTCGTAAACCTTCTCACTGGAGGTACCACCTCAAGAAAATGGGGAAAACCACTGACGAACAATGCAAATTCTACCAAACTATGGCTGAGACGTCAGAGCACCTACTCTGCGAAAATGCCTTTATGGCACCTGGAGCTACAAAGAGATAGAAATTTTCGTGTAACATAGAAGGGTATAAGATCAATTGTGGTCGACGTGTTGATGGGCAAATCTTGCCTAGCGACCCCTCTGCCATATCATACTATACCATATAAAGGTATTAGCTAGCTATTAGAGTGGTTGTTCGTCAAAGACGGTAGTGCCAATCCAGGATATGTTGGACAAGTGACATTCAACACATAAAAGTGGCATCCCTCACGTAACTAGTAACTACATAAAACAGAGAAATCATTCTGAGACACGGGATACGTACAGGGTTTCTGGTTATATTTAGAATGGTAGCTAAAATCTTTCTTTTTTAGAGTTAGCATAGCATATCAAATTTAAAAGTTTTAGGGCTTTACCTGAACCGTAAAAATTTGCTAAAAAAGAAACAATTGACGATCGAGTCTGTAAAAAATAAACGTTAACTTCGTTATTTTAAATGGCACACCCCGTATATGGTTCATTTATCGGATAGTCCGTTCGTTGCTGATTTCGTATATATCAGGGTTGATACCTATATCTTCAAAACTAACAGAGAAAAATTACAAAATCTATGTCATAAGATCAATGCATTAGACCAACACATTATTTAATATCGTTCTCTTTCTAACACATTGATCTTATGGCACAGTTTTTGTCATTTCTTTTCTCCCAGTTAGTTTTGAAGATAGGATAGAGGTATCAAACCTGGTATATTCGAAATCAGCAACGAACGGACTATCCGATAAATGAACCATATACGTGGTGTGTGGTGTGCCATTTAAAATAACGAAGTTAATGTTTATTTTTTATAGACTCGATCGTCAATTGTTTCTTTTTTTAGCAAATTTTTACGGTTCAAGTAAAGCCCAAAAACATTTAAATTTGATATATAACTCTGCAAATAAAGATTCTAGCTATCATTCTAAATATAACTAGAAACTCTGTACCTATTTATATACGAACATTATAATGATAGGCAACATTATTGACTAATGATGCATTCGATAATTGAGAGACAAGATCAAACTTATAATCTGCCATGCAAAATTGTATTTATCCGATATCCATTACGAGACATTATATTGTGTTTCTTAGAAGTTGCTCGCTAATTAACCGCTAGGCCGTAATTTAGCGATGATCTTCCATTAATTAAGCTGTTAACATAACATTGTAACGATTTACATTCCCTCTTATGAGATAAATGCAACCTGACTACACGTATGGCCAAATTAAATTACCTTACATATAGCTTGTTAAACACTTTTTGATTACTTTTGTTGCCTCGATGTTTGTTTTTCAGAGCGTTTTATATATGCATAAATATGAGTATAAAATAAAGAAACTAGACTTTAATAGTAAGAGCAGACCTTTTTCACCACCAAAGTTATATTGTAATTTTCTATAGGATAGGACCGCTTCGATCCTGGCACAAGTGCTAATGAAGTGATCCCAAAGAATCTGAGAATCTTAAAAAATGGAAAATAATTGTGAAAATGTTTAGTAAATACAATTACAAGGTCCAAAATAGCAAAACAGTAAAAAGTTTCAGCGTAAAAATGTTCGAATTCAAATTATTCAAATGAGAACTTTTTTAAGCGCAAACTCAAAGTGTTTAAAATTATCAATATAATTTTTCTAAGATGATTTTTTGTAATTTTATATGAATAGCATGGGTTAGTTTGGGTCAGTTAAGTTTTGCTGTTGAAAAACAAAGGCATGGTTGCTATTTTTATGGACTATTAATTTTTGGTTAGTTGATATTTTTATAAATTGTTAATTGTTGGTCAGTTGAAATTAATGCTGGTTCGGTTGGGTTACATGGGCGTAGGCAGGATTTGCTCCAGGGAGGGGCAAGATAGGGTTACCAGGTGAAAAGTTGGAAAAGTGTTTCATCCTCTTTGAATGCCCATCGTAGGGGTCGTGTGAGGCCTATTTTTGGGGTGCCACGCCCATTGTTCACTTAAAAGTCGTTAAAATCGTTAAAAAACAAAAAAATCGTGGGGCCTCTTGTGACCAATTTATGGGGCCCTCCTGAAAATTTTGTGACGGTATAACACGGACAAAGGGCAAAGACGGACCGGACAACTGACCTTGCTAAAGTGCCCCACCATGACTACGCCTATGTTTGGTTAGCATGGGTTAGTTTTTTTACACTTTTCCGAATCATATAGAAGTTGGGTCGAAATCCCGTTAAAATGCTTTTCTGTTTCGAAAATATCGGGAAAATTGAGGATCTTGCAGCTCCATTTTTTGTCGATTTTTACCTTATACATGAGTCAATGTTAGAAAAATATTCTGCATCGACTGGTGCAAAAACGAGCCGGATCCAACAATAAACATTATCATTTTGTGTAAGTAAGATGCAGTTCCGAAGCTGCCGCTTTTTTTCTGTAGCCATCCAGTGTTAAGTTGGGCAAGGAAACAGAAAGGGCCTGTAGAGCTGCTTGTCCTTGGAAACATGGAATATCTAAAAAGCGCTTGAATAAGGCCTCAAAATCGTTTCATACTGGAGAAAATGTATTAGCTTCCCAACGTGGTGAACACCAAAACAGAGTGAATAGGCTTCGAGAAAGTCCTGTATAAATAAAGGATACACACATTAGAAGCTTTCCACGACTTGAGTCGCACTATAGTAGACAGAAAAGTGCTTGATTTTATTTGCCTCCAGACTTAAACGTCAAAAGAATCTCTGAACTATACTTGCAAAAAAATTAACCCGAGTATTGGCAATGCTGAGTATAAGCCCAAACTTTCGTCGACTTTTATTTTAGATACTTGAAGAAATATTTAAATTACCGTTTTGGATGCCCTCAATAAGAAGTGTGATGCACTACATAACAAGCTAAAAGATGCACCCACTGATGAAAAGGAAAAAGAAGAACCGCAGATTCAGAAAACTCGCCCCGAGACTAAAGCTACTACATTTTAGCCGATCTAAAAAAGAGAACCAAATTGTGCACGGAGAACGAAGGAGTTGAGGTTCTAACTTTCGATTATCAACAAAATCTTCCTTTGCCCAAGGTTCCTTCAGCCGAAGCATTTTGTAAGCGTCAACTTTGGACTTACAACTTCTGTATTCAATCGGGTAAAAGCAGTAAAGCTCATTTTTTCATATACGATGAGACTCCTGTCAGAAAATCGTTGAATAAGGTATCATATTTTTATATTATTATATTAATAATATCCTTCCAAAAACAGTTCCGATAACGCCCACTCAAAATAAAAACATGGACAATAGTATGGTTTTTCGATTTGACCTACACCTATTCAAAAGATTTCCTGGTGTAATCCAGATATTTCTCACGAAAAAATGGTAAACCAGAATATGATTTGGAGCTTTAGTGCTTATTATGAAAGACAAATTTATGTGAATGACAATAAAGAAAGATTCAAAATTTCTATGTATCGCATATTTCAGTATAGCAAAGACAATGAGGACGTTAATAGTGTCAGTGTATCTATTGGTATGCCTGTATTTTTCATTTTTCTATGTTGAGACTACCTGAAAACCATCCCACCGACCAACTAACTCTTCCAGTATATAGGAGATCTTTACCCACCCGTCGAACAAGCGAAATATAAAGCTGATACAGCTAACCATCAACTTTGTTCCTCCTGGACCTTTACCGAGAACTTAACAATGAAATTTGAAAAAATATACATATTCTCATAAGGCATACTGTTATTTATACAATGGGAAACATCTTGTTGATCTGTGCTGAAAATTGAATTTTTAATTTTTTTTTTAATTTACCACAAAGGTGAAAATGGAGCTGCCTCCTTTTGCTACAAGATCCTGAATTGACAAATTCGAAAAGTGTAAATTTTATTTTTTCTCTTGAAAGCTATTTTTTATGGAAAATTGGATTACTTGACGAAAATACACACGAACTCCACAAGACGACGCTTTAGGAAATGGTGATGCGTTTTATAGAGGGTGAGATTTGAATGGAAACTGAGATGGAAACTTTTGGCCACATAATATTTTATTCCTGGAAAACGTGCCATGTTGAGTAACCAAGAGGGAGGTACGAGTACAACATACCAAAATGCAGCTTTGGTAATTTTTAAAATTTCTAGTTTGAAAAATCTATTTTAAGCGTAACAAAACCATGATTTGTAAACCTCAGTATAATAATCTAGGCATATCGTCCGAAAAGCTTTTCTGAAGATGAAGTGGAAGAATAATTCTATGGAGATCTGATAAGAGCTACATAATTTGACTTAGAGATTTGACGCATTATCAGCAGCGACTTGGATTGGGCAAAGAAGACTGACGACGCACAATATATTGGACACTACGGCTTAGGTAATAGAAATGAGAGAGGAGAAGTATTGGCAAATTACCTAATAATGAAAAATATAAAAAATATACGAATCAAAAACAACCAAAAAGGGCATGGCGAAGCCCGAAAAAATGAAAACGATTTTATACAATAGTAAAATATGTACTTGTGCATTAAACGGAAATGATCACTGGCTAGTAAGGGCAAATTTTAAATTCAACATCAAAAGCGGGCGAAGAAAGCTGGAGATATTCGAAGACAGAAAGAAAAAGAATACCAAAAAAATCTGCAAGCTTGACTAAGAACAATGGAAACACTACCCCAAATGAATATAGATAGCATCGTCGTAAAGATCACAAAAGGCGTAAAAACATCAGCTAAAAAGATATGCTTCCGTATACAAAATCACAGAGATTCGATGATGTCTGCCAACACCTCAAAAAATGTTAAAGATTTCAACAACCTAGTCAAGAAAGAAACATGCAAAGATGTAAGAAATTACAATACTAAGATCATAGAGGAAGCCATCAGCCCAATTGTAAAATGAAAACAATCTTATAATTGGAAAATATTGAAAAATGTTGAAACAGTAGAATTAATAGATATAATAAAGACGAAACTAGAACAGCGCTAAGAAGAACAGATGTCCGGGAGAAGATAAAATCACCACAGAAATGTTAAGGCTCCGTGGAAAATATGTAGGAGACGCAATCGAACTTTTATTGAATAAACGTATTCACAAG
>MU181954.1:188672-238251 GCA_016904865.1 Pissodes strobi
CATTTATCCTCAAATTTCAACCCTCTAGCTATACTGGAACATGTTTAATTAAAGGGGCGTTTCACTTTGATAAGCGTTTAATTTTTTCTGACTTTACCCTCGCTAAATAAGTCACTTAAAAAAACAGTTTTTTAGTCACAATGTACGTATTGAAAGACTCAATGCTTCACTCACTATCCTGACTTGCCCCCGATGGACTTTTGATAAGCCTGTGTAAAAAATATAGTTATTTTATTACTTAGATGTTAATTATTACAGCGCACTTTAGCGTTATTTTTAGAGTTCGTTCCATCGAGTATCGTAGCATTGAAGTCACAAAAAAGGCATGCTCTGAATTTAAAAAGTATTCAGAATGTGCCATTAAAAAAAATTACCTTGCTTGAGTTTCCGAAAAATCCAAAAATCTAGCAACAACGTCATTACTACCACAAAATCGGTAATGATCAACTATGTCGATGCATCAAATTTTAATAAAGTCTAGTGCCTGGTTCGCGAGTTATTTAAATTATGCCAGGTTTTTTACTCCTTCATCCTGTATGTATATACAGGATGATCCAACAGTACGTTTAGGTATAATCATCATCATATCAGCCTATTTCGGTCCACTCCTGAACGTAAGCCTCTTCCAATTGTCTCCAGTGGTGTCGATCTTGGGCGGTTTGGATCCAGTTTTTCCCCGCGTGTCTCTGGATGAGCCATGGCCATTGAAGGATGGCGCTGGTCCACTTGACACTGTCCCTCGCCACATGCCCAGCCCATCTCCACTTATTCCTTGTTACCGTTTCCATGACGTCTGTGGCTCCTGTCCTTTTCCTAATGTCATCATTCCTTATTCTGTCCCTAAGGCTAATACCCAGCATTGAACGTTCGATGGCCCTCTGACACACTCTCAGGCGATTGGCACTTTTTTATGTGAAGGTCATAGTCTCAAGGCCATACGTCATGACCGGTAGGATGCAGCTTTCGAACACCTTCTGCTTTAGATTAATTGGAGTTCTAGGATTTCTTAGAGAGGTTACCATACTTTGCCCAGGTGAGGCGCACCCTTTTTGCAATCTCCATCGTTTGGTTTTCACTCCCTAACTTTATTTTATGGCCTAGGTACACGTATTCATCCACTGTTTCAATATTAATGTTGTCTAGGGTGACCTGGGTGTTATAAGGACTCATGATCTTGGTCTTACCTAAGTTCATCTGAAGCCCCACTGCTTGTGATGCTTCTTTTAGCTCCTTTAACATGTTGGTCAGCTCCTCATGATCATTGCTAAACATGATAATGTTGTCTGCAAAACGTAGATGGCTCAAGTACCTCCCGTCAATGTTAATGCCTTTTGACTCCCAATCCAAGGTCTTGAAGACTCCTTCCAAAGCCAAGGTGAAAAGTTTTGAGGATATTGAGTCTCCTTGTCTAACTCCTCTGTTTATGGGAATTTTTCTGTGTTAAGGTCCTCCGTTATCTTCACGTGAAAAGTGGCATTCTCGTAACAGTTCTTGATAAGAGTGGAGTATCGCGAGTCGACCCTAGCCTTATCCAATTCACCTAACACTGCCCATTCTTCTATCGAGTCAAATGCCTTTTGATAGTCGACGAACCCCAGGTGAAGAGGGACATTGTATTCCCTACATTTCTCCATTAGTGTCCGCACAGTCTGGATATGGTCGGTGGTGCTATAACCTTTTCTGAATCCCGCTTGTTCTATGGGTTGATAGAAGTCTAGTTTTTGACTCAGGCGTCTGGTCAGGATCTTGCTAAGTAATTTGTACAAGCTAGATAGGAGGCTGATGGGCCTGTAATTTTCGATGTTGCTACAGTCTCCTTTCTTAAATAGGATTATGACCTCGGCGTTTCTCCATGCTTCTGGGATGCGGCCCTCCTCCACACACTTATTGAGCAGGATGGGGATTGCTTTTTTCAGTGTTGCTCCTCCTTCTTTCAGCATTTCTGCCGTAATGTGGTCTTCTCCTGAAGCCTTGCGGTTTTTCATATATCTCAGTGCCTCTTCTAGTTTGGATGTATCGATCTCCGGTATTTCCTCCGATCCCACATTTAGAATTTGTGCTCTGCTATCTCTCTGGTAACCTGCGTCTGGCATTTCCTGTCTGTAGAGCTTTTGGTAGAAGTTTTGGATGATGGTCACGATATCTTGCTTCTCATACACTACTGTTCCCTGTTCATTTCTCATTTTTCGTATGGTCTGTTTTCCTCTTGTCATATTCGATCGCAATTTCTTCATGTTAAGGTTGTCTTCAATAGCTTGCTGTATGAGATGGGTGTTATGGTTTCTTAGATCACTCTTACTTGTTTGTCAACGACTCGGTATTCTGGCGAATCTGCATCCATCTCTCTTCGAGTCTTTTGCAGATTTATTGTGGTTGCACTAAGCTTTGATGACCTGCCTTTTTGTAGTGAGCATACTTGTTTCACTGAGGTTTGGATGCTCTTGGTTATTTTCTCGGATAGGATGTTGGTTGGAGGTTGGAGTTTTCGTCCTATGTAGGAGTGATATTTATCTCTCTCGTGTTGGAGTAGAAAGAGGATCGCTGATGATTTTTTCTGGATCATCTTTTTTCTTTCGAGCCGAGTATTTATGCATATTTTCGCTCTCACAAGCCGGTGGTCACTTCCTGTATTAAAACGATTTAGAACAGATACATCCGCACAGTGTTGTTTCGCTGTGGTTAGGATATAGTCAATCTCGTTCTTTACCTGTCCATTCGGGCTTCTCCACGTCCACTTTCGTTGGTTGGACTTTTTAAAGAATGTGTCCATGCAGAACTCCTTGTGCATGAATTCTAATAGTAACTGTCCCCTGTCGTTTCTCGTGCCCAGGCCGTATGAACCAATGATGTCCGGGTCTCCCATCACTTTTTTCTCTTCAATCCTAGCGTTGAAATCGCCTATGGTCACAGTGTGTTTTGTTCGTCCCAAGCTCTTTGCAGTCGAGACATCTTCGTAGAACTGTTCTATTTCATCCTCTGTGGAGGTTGCTGTCGGTGCATATACTTGAATGATCTTTATGCTGTGTCTTGCATTTACCTTTAGCTCGATGTAAATAACTCGATCTGATACAGCTCTGCTGCTGGTGATTTGGCGTTTGAGTATGGTGGACGAGAAGGGCTACTCCCCCCAAATGATGGTGGTCGGTGGTGTTCCTTTGGAAAAGCTGATGTCCCGACTTAAGCACGGTAGAGGTCTCTCCCGGCATTCTTGTCTCGCATAGTCCTATGATGTCCCATCTAATGTTTTCAAGCTCTGTTTCTAGGGCCTCCAGATGTTCTTCTAGTCGCATAATTCGGATGTTATATGTGGCAACCAGTAAGATCTCTTTTTTCCTTTCACTTCGTATCGAACTTTTGCCTCCCCCAGAATCCTTGAGGCAGACTGATGTTTCAGTGGGGATTGTGAGCATCGTGCTCTACCCGTCTGGGGTAGTTTTGTTTTTGAATCCGACATTTCCATTGGGTTGGAAGGTGGTTGGCATTAAAACGCCAGGCTTGCCTAGCGGATTGGCGAGTAGGTTAGGATATGGGAAGGGTTAATTGTTAGTTGAAAGTATTAAAGGTTAGGGCCTGACTTCCCGGGGATCATCGGAGGTTGAGATAATCAGTAGCTAGCGTAAGGCAGAGTTCGCCACACCCTGTAGCAGTCTGTCCTCTACCGGGATCGTAGAGAAGTACTACCCGCTACCTATTTCCATTACAATAGGAATTAGAAACGCGGGATTAGGCATTGCTTAGCTATATAATTAAAATTATTTCTGGATGATATAGATACATGGTTGCGCATAAGTCTGCCACAATCCTAACGTACTTTTTTTAATGGAACATCCTGTATATAAGTGATTTTTTTAGTTCTGCCAAAAATATTAGATATAATTGATATAACATACCCTATTCTTAAATTCAACCGTTTTCAAAATATGGACGTTTGAAAGTTGTTATTTTACACACTAGGGCAGGCTGTGAATTCTAAACAGCAAAACGGTTTACACTTTCCTATTGTTGCAAAGGGGGCCAACAATTCAGCGTCGCAGAGTTTACGTTTTCCCTAACTTAGGGAAATTCACACAAACTGGCAACATTGCGGCCCACCCTTCTAACGCAAAGTTTCAGCTCTCTAGGGCTTCAAATAACGGAGTTAGGGCCTTTAATCCGGAAATTGTGCGTTCTATTTTTGGACCTACGCGGTAGCGTATACGTAAATTGCAGACGTAAATATAAATGAAGTTGCTTTTCATGCGTTGGGTTATTGGTCGAGCGGGAGGTACAGGCATGAAGTGTTCAAATATTTGAGGACGAAAAATAACGGGAGTATATCGTACATTTATATTATAGTCGCCCTATGGCGAGGTCCTATCGCGTCTGCAGTTTACGTATATGCGACCCCCTATACCGAAATATTACGACGCAGACTTAAAGGAATTTTACCGTATTCCAGAAATCGAGACGATTCTACACTGCTAGAATTATCCAGGACCTTTGCAGCGGCTCTATAAACAAAACGACCCGGAGAGTAGAGGGACGCAGCACGACAAGAGTCTAGAGCACCTACTAACTTTTCGATGCAAAAGTTGCGGACATGCGTAGTGGCGAAAAAAGAATAGGTATTATTATGGCTTTGAATGGCCCTACGCACTCTTCGCTCGCTACGGGGGTGTAGCCAGCAGAAACTAAACCAAGGCATGACCAAAATTAAGAAAAAAAAATTAATAAAAAACAACATAATCTTAAAACAAAGTAAAAAAAACATGTCTTGCGACCGACGGTAAGCATATATTGTCCTGGGCTGCGCGCGCATCACAATGTTCACGTCTCTTTTTTCACTTCACGCAATGCCCTCCGTTCGCTCCAGGGCGCAACCAAACAAAACTAACCAAAGGCATGCCCAAAATCAAGAAAAAAAAACGTTTTACAAACATAACCTTAAAAAACATGTCTTGCCACTGGAATCGAACCCGGGCCGCCGCGCGCCGCCGCCGTATCAGAAACACAGCATTTAACCACTGAGCCACGACGCGACGCCCACTGAAAGCAATCTCCTGGACCATAAAAACATCTATACGCTTGTCACAACACGTACACTGAATGGAGGCGAAATAAGCGAACTAATCGAGTTGTAAACGTTGTACGGAGTTTGTTAGAGTTTAGTAAGTCTTGCATTTTTTGTGATTAAATAAAGTGGTTTTTGTTCTAAGAAGACTCTCACTGATCAAAAGGAACCCAGTGGTGTGACACTATCTTATATTTTCACAGGTTAGGACACGAAAATCGGAAAAGGGGTACTTCCGGCTAAACCAGCAGATTATGAAAAACTAAGATAAGAAAGTGCAAAACCTTTTCGGTCTAAGTTAAGTCGTTAGTATTCTACAGCCTGTCATAGTGCGTAAAATGTCAATTTTCAAACGTCAATATTTCGAAAACATTTGAAAACATTTCGAATTCGAGTATGTTATGTCAGATATACTTAAGTTTTCGGCAGACCTATAAACTGCACTAATAGACAGGGTGATGCATTAAAAAAGGAAGATTGGTTTGTAGCAAGCTTATCTGTAACCCTGTATATTCAGAAATAATTTTATTTTGTAGATCACAACAATCGCTATAAATTTTCTATTAAAAATTTTCTTCTAACTCTTATAATGAACGAACGCATTGTTGTACCGCTTGCATACAATACAGGGTGATTCAAGATTCTGGAATAATATTGTGAACTACTACAAACATTTAAACTTCTAATTAATTATCACCCTGTCCTAAGTTTGAACTTGAACTTGGGAAATATAAACATTCAAGATAAATTATAAAAAACGAGAGCGAACAGCGCAGGCAATTATGGACCTTAAAGGTACAATGGTCAGCAGATTTTATTATATAAATAGTCAGGCGGACCATCAGCCCGACAGGCTTTTGTCTCTCACCTATTCCGCTCTAATCTTGCTCCTGTCCACAGAAACGTGGCTTAATTATTCGACCGATATCCTAATCCTCAAACCCAACTCAGAGGTGCAGCTCACAGGAACGTATTTCTTGGGGGAAGGTACTAACCTCGAATCTGCGATGTCAAAATTCTAAGTCAAGTGGTTTTTAAAGTTAACCGAAACTAGGAACACTTAATTAATTATCTTATGAAATAGCCATTTTGATGATTTGACCATCTGTTTCGACAATATCCTTTTTGTAGTGTTTTTTGGAAAGGATGAAGGAGGTCACAGATATGGTTAGTATCAAGTGAGTTTTAGGAGCTTGTCAACAGCATTGGAATTGCCTTAGACTGTTACTTAAAACACTTGGGTATTTCTTAATTTTATAAAATACATACCTTTTATGGGTGTAGTGGATTCTAGTTTCAAGGTATTCTATAAGTATTTCTTGGGGTAACTCGACTTTGTTCATTAAATTCCTAGACGATTTGTCCTTGCTCTTCTTTGAATATATTGGCTTCTGGAAACGTTTTTCGACGTTCATTTAGTAACTCAAACTTTTATCCATTTAGTGTTCTTGTGTTTTAACTTTCCCGGAAGAAACGGAGCTGGTAAGAGCTTTTAAAGTGTAATCGGTGATGACAACATACATGAAAACAAACTCACAATATTCCATTTCAGGCCCTTATTTTCTTGAAAATCGTACACTTTGCTTACTTCTTTAGATTCGGAGAATAACTTTTTCAGATTTAAGCGATAATACGCATAATTTGTAAATGAAAATTACGCTTAATTGGTTTCTAATGAACTAAAATTACTTTAAAAATTATCAAGTCTTTAGTCGCAACGAACGTATTAATAAGATACTCAGTGGCCCGACCGCTTCACTGATAGGCATTTTTCTGTTCTAAATTTTCTAACCGTACGTTGTTTCTGTTTCCAAAGCTGTGTCAATGATAAAGCAGAAAGTTAAACGAGCTATAAATCAGTCAAATTAAATATTGAAGCCAATAGAACGTATACACACTACTTCTAAAACTAGATAATTTCCGCCAAAGTGAATCGAGCGACCCATTTTAGATATAAAAATCCAATAAGGTGAATCTCTGCGACGAAGGAGCGGTTCTCTAACAGGAAATCATTTCGTTCTGCAAATAAGGACAGCGAAATAGGGAATGCATCGCTAAGGCCTTGTTTACACGGAAAACATTTAAACTGGCAATGTTTAGACTAGTGCAGACTGTTGGTAAAAGGTTTACTTTAAGAAGAAGAATAAGTCCATTGGGAGTTTGCAGTGTATACACTGTTGGTAATTAAATGAATAAGAGGTTCAGTATTAGCGTACACTTGTATAATTATCGTCACGATATTTCTCTATATAACGTAAAGAGACCTTAAACCGAATAACAGTTTCCTTAGCTGTTCTCGGCATAGTTGTCATTGGCACTTTTAGAACAAAACCAAATAAGCTATTGGTTTTACCACATTTTAAATTGAATTACGTTGCAATGTGGGTAGTCGATGTTTTATTTTTTATTTCTCATTTTCCGGGTTAAATTATTTCCTTCTTTTTCACTTAGTTCTTTAGAAGTCCAACTAAACTAATAATTTTATTAGTCATAGGACACGTCAATATTTACACACTCAGAGTCAGGTGAAAAAAACTTTTTTCCCATATAATTGTGTATACATGTTGCGTTTTGAAATAGACAATGTATGGTAACCATAATTTGTCACTCTTTTAATACGAGGGTGGATAAATTCCCCCTTGTGACTACGCCTATGCCATTACCTCCGATTATTACTACTGCTTCTGTGCTAACTCTATCAAGATTAAGAAATGTTTGATCAAGTCGTAGATATGCGCTTTTTCACGTTACGGGCAATTACTAGAGCCGCCAATTTATTAATATGTATTTTATATGGCTCTAGGTAATATCTGAACATCTTAAGCTAATTACCGCAGCGTCTAATGAGGAGGATACATAATACCCAATAAGTCAATAAATAACAATTATTGAGAAATAAGCTACTACATTTTATAATTGCCCGTGTAACATTATTTAATTGGCATTAAAAGTATTCGCTGAATGTCGACTGCAGGTGCGTTACACATCAATTAAACATTCAAATAGATAAAAAACCGGAAACTGTAGCATCGTTTATCTCTATATTTAATATTCAATGGATATAACTGTAAGACATCCTAAAAAGAATTGACAAGCTGTGCGTAGAGGTGGAGTCTGGCCCTTATTATATTATATTATTCGCGTTTATAACATTAGCCTTAGAAAAATGACAGAGAATGAATGTCATCGTCTAATATTATGACATTACTGCCAATTTTAAACATTATATAGATTTTGGCAAATGAGAAAGCGCGGTTGCCAGAAGGTAAATTTTTCAACTTTATTCATTTGTAGTTAAAGTCCATTCAAGGCTATTGCGCTGTGACGTCAGAATTTCTGACGTCAAAAGAAAAGATCCGTACGTCTTAGATAGACTCGTACGTTATTTTTTACACTAGCCAAAAGATGTCTCTGTACCTGTTTTCTATTCCGGAGCACGTTCCGTGTTTATCAATTTTACATACTTATGACAATATTAGCCGCGTTCGTTTTTGTCATCTTTTCCTCGACTTGCTCTGAAAATTTGACAGTCACGAGTTCTGTGTATTTAAAAGGAAAACCCAAGTCACGTGCCTGTCAAATTGTTGGAGCAAATCGAGGAAAAAGATGACAAAAACGAACGCGGCTATTGTTTTAAACGTCTGGGCATCTGAATAATACTTTTGACAGTTCGTTTAATTTAAAATAATAATATGCTTTTTATCGTCTAAAATCCGTTTAAAACGATTTTAAATGGCAAAATTGTATATAATACCGCCCTGGCGGTAGAATTGGTTTGCGCATTTCCGTCTCATTTGCCGAGATTTGTCCTCATATCGCCGCGTAAGATGTTTACACATCAAAAATACATTTTTTCTAGAGATATCATTTTTTATCAAATAAATAGAAAACAAATATTACTTACATTGTGCACAGCTTTCCAGGGTAAAAGTGGCCTACCAGCATCTTTTTCACATGTGAAATAATGCACTAATGTTAACATTAAAGCTTGCTCTTTCTCACTGAACCGGTGGGGCATCTCAAAACGATTTTTATTAGCAATTATTAGCGTAAAACACAAACCAACTACCAACAAATCAATAAATGAATTAAATCTGTTATTTTCGTTATGATATTTTGACATTGACGAAAATCGATGTCAAAGATTCCAATTTGACGGACCAATTTAGTACATACGTTCATTGCATAAAGAAAGATGGAATGATATGACGTAACAGCGCAATAGACTTGAACGGACTTTACAATAAAATGTTTCATTGGTTTACTCTTCTAGAATCGGTAAGTACCATTTGCAACACGTTTTTCTTATTGAAGTTAAAGGTAATTCTCTCGGAGAGTCGTATTGCAAATGCCCGGCCCCGGTAGTGGGTCGTTAGAGCGCCACCAGTTTTTCCCAACTAAACTGAAAAAGCTCCGTGGGTGTTGTGCAGGGTGGCTAGGCCCGCTTATTAAATGAAAAGGTACTCAATCGCAACAACAAGAGAACAAGAAAACACAATATATAATTTAAGAAACAATCTATTTGCTACTAAGGTTTTTTTTTAATACACAGCAACAATACTACGGTAAAACGGCAAGTTAAAGACAAAAGAATGTCAAATGACTACTAAATTTGACTAACAATTGGTACACTATGGTGATTGTACGGAGACCAATTCTGTTGTTAACCCTCGGTACAGTATGCCTTACAACTAAGTGCGCTAAATACTACAATCCGAAGTGATCACTTTGATTTTACCTAAGCTAATTACATATATGTATGCGTGCGCTGGTTGCTGCACCAATTATACAGGTAGCAATAATAATAGGTAAAATGGCCACACAATAATTAAATCAATGGACCCAATAAATGGATGAAAACAATAAAATTATCGAAACTGTCTTAAAGCTCGACTGTCAATGTTTGATTTATATTAAAAAGAGAGAAAATTCAGAGCGATTATATTAATCGGTCAGATAAACAAGTGAATAAATGAAAAATAAAATTAATGAGAGCTACCTTAGAGCTTGGCGGTTAATGCTAAATTTATATTAAAAAAAGGAAAATTAATCAGATAAACAAACGAATAAGTGAACTAAAGCTTCTGTACGATACCCAGATCCGGTCGTCGAACTCTGGTGGAGGCGCCGGGCACCTGTAGATAACTCAGGTACTGCTACTCGATGGCCCCGAGGGAAAACTAGCCGAGGACTCGATAGCTCGGTGTTAAGATGGGCTCTAGTGTAGCCTGGAGCTAGGTAGATAATTTGAACGGGTAGTCCGGTAATTGAACTGGTAGCCCGGAATTAGAACCTTGCAATAACCCAATACGCATTAGACAAAGCCCCCTTACTTTAATGAAAAGAACTATAGCCCCCCTTGCATAAATGTATTTTCTTTATAGAGCAAATTCCCCCCAAAAAAAATCAATGGACTTCCAATGACCATCAGCAAATAAAAGAAATACTAAAGTACAGACAACATGAATGTTAAAAAAGATAGGTATGAATCACCCCTAAAAGAAAATATGAACTTCCCCATATGATCAAAACTAAAGTCACATTGAAATAAAAATTCAGACTTGATAAAATGGAGTAGATAAGATAACCCATGGAATGCAAATGGAGGACGATGTACAGAAAAAAGTTAACACAGATAAAGCAATTAAATCGTTAATTTAGACACAAAACTGTAGCAATAATTACCTCTATAGTGTGTGAGGGTTGTTAGAGAGTCGCCGGTCTCAGTTTGGTAAGAAGAGCTCGGAAGCTTTTGGAAATAAAGGAAAAGGCAATTAAAATCATGGCGTCCTCGTGCTTCACAAGCAATAGAAAAAAATTAATTCCAGAGAAAATGCTTACCTAGTGCAGTAGTTAAATCCCGATAAATCGGTCGTGTCAAAACACAAACAGAATCCACAATATATCCCCAAAGAATGGGCAGTATTAAATCACAATACTAAATGTTGAGTCTGTATGACTGCACTAACAGCAAACCTTCTTCTCGCCTCGAAAGGTATTGTTAGAAGGACTCTCTTTTCGTTTCAGTCAATTTACCTTTCTCCTTCCACGAGATTAAAGAACTACGTCAGAACAGCAAGTAGGGAGGAGCTGAAACATGCCGAGTGATTCGATACAAGGAATAATTTTAACCTAATAAACGACTTAGTTCTAGTTTATTATGATGGTAAAACGACGGCGGGAGCCACAATTAACGCGCTGAAATTAAATGGTTCAAGAAATGCCAGAGAGTATTCCCCAACAAAACGATAAACTTTTAAAAATTTAAATCGACAGCTGCAATTATCAGAAATAGCCCATTCCTATTACTCGGAACCAACAACCGAATGTTACAAAAAGTGCAGCACGCCGGGTGGAAAGATAAATTTAAAGCAGAGGTCTCAAAACGATCTCAGAAATGATCGGCCGGTGATTGGAATCCAGCAACCAGGGATTCCAAAAAGTTATGAAATATTCAAACCGAAAATAAAATATGAATTTGACGAGTCTAATAACCGCGAGTCTAATAAAAGCGGGTTTTATTAACAAAATTCTTAAAAATATAAATCAGTTCGCTGGCCGTTCTACTAAAATGTAATATAAATTAAGCAAAGCTATCCTAATAACGATAATATCCTATTTTAGTGATTGGATCAAACCTAAACGATCGATGCTTCGCTTATCAACTAAAATAAATATAGTCACAAAGTGTTATAAAAGCTAATACAAATATATCGTTTACCTAAATTTAGAATAGAGTTAATTTACATTAATAAATGCGGCAATTTCAAGCTTATTGTCAGCAAATCGAATCAATAAATTTAGAATTAATTAACCGATGAGTGAAAAATACAGCACTTTTTTTTGCTAAACTAACTGGAAGTGAATGAAATTTAAAAATATTTGACACTGGCAAAATCGGACTGTTACACATTTATTTATTAAGTGCGCAACAATTGCCATGCAAGAGGTTGCCGAATACTTGTTGTTTTAACGATTTTAACGACTTTTGGGTAAAAATTGGGCGAGGCACCCCGTGTTAGACACCATCACCGCTTGCGGCGGCGGCGGCGGCCTTTTTGATGGTGGCGCCAGCTGCCTTTCCACCCTGGGCTCTCCCGCTTTATAAACCCACCAGTCGCCACTGATCCCCCCTCCCCCCAAGGACTAACTCTGAGTACGCCACTGCAATAGCAAAGTTTACGGAGTAAATATATGTTGCCAAGCTCTAAGTTGGAACTTTGATGCATTGAGATCACAAGGTTGCCCCAGGTACCTGCATATTCTGTAAACTTTGGACTTTGTACCGTCAATACCGTGAACAACTGTGTATGCGTATACATCGGCGGTGGCTGGCTCCTCGAGCGGGACGAGTGGGAGGGGGTCTAGCCGGTTTTGCGTGCTTCGAGAGGGAACTTATATTTTATTTAGTAAACTTTGGCAATAGTATGGCACCGCTACGTCAGTCGACCTTAGAATGTGACTCCATGTTGGGTGAAAACAAAGAACCATTTGTCCCGTCTCTTCTAGGTTAAATGTCTGGTTGGATTTGTGAAATAATAAGAGTCGACTTTCCTGAGGTTAGATTTACACGTTAATAGTAATGTATCAGATAATATGCTTAATAAGGGAAATAGTGCTATTAATAAAATGGACAGTCAAAATATAATAACTGGAAGTGGGGCAGCTTTTAAAGAACCGATTAAATATAAATGCTCAGGGGCCACTTATTGTCATCGTAGAAAGTGAGAAGAGAAATGTTGGAAATATTTTGTCTTCACACGTATGAAAAATATTCGTCAGAATAGTTGATATTGACGAAATTCCAAAAGAAAGGCTTGTTTGTATAAGCTAGGCAGATGATGAGACTCGAATCCGCGTAGCCAATAACATTTTAAATATTTTACAAAATTTAAAGCCAGACACTTCCATTAGCATTTCAGTCCTATGACTTTGCATCAGCAATGTCCGGAAAATTCAATGGATGTCAGCAGAAAATGTCTGAACTAATAGGTCATAATGAAGATGATTTGAACATCATCATAGACGACGAATTGCACCAGAAAAAAAATATGGTGGATTTTTGAAGTGAAACTTCTTTAGCGAGGGTAAAGTCAGCAAAAATGCTTATCAAAGTGAAACGCCCCTTTAATTAAGCATGGTCGAGTATAGCTAGAGGGTTGAAATTTTCAGGACATGTAGCCGGGGTAAAATGAGAATCCTGTACCTCCCCGGACATCCAAAATTTTTCGAAAAAATTGAAAAAAAATTTTTGGAAAGTTAATAAAAGTATTATAAAACGAAATAAGAAAAAACATTAATAAAAAAAAAAGTTAGAGAAACGCGGTTTTCGGCGAAAAAAAGGCGAAGCAGTACAGGCTACGAAGTCGGGAATGGCAAAAATGGGAAGAAAAAATGCGTTTTGAAAAAAAAGTTAATAAAAGTATTATAAAACCAGATAGGAAAGAATATTAATAAAAAATATGAAAAAATGGTTCGGAAAGTTATTAGGAGTATTATAAAACGAAATAAAGAAAAAAAAATATAAGTAGTAGTAGTAGTAGTAAGGGTGGGGGGCCGAAGCCCGGTAAGTAGGCCTATAAGTCCCTTTTCACCATCCCCGATCCGCCCTCCCCTACCTGGCTACTTCCAACACCCGGCCCGCACTGAAACGGCCCGTCACCTTGATAAAGGTGAGGACGTCCTCCCAGTCCAGATCCTTTAGATCTTCCCGAGCAAGTGTTGGTGCTCCCAGTATCTTCCTCCTTAGGCGACTCCACCTATCATAAATTCCTATATAGTGGTATGAGGACTCCTCCCCTGTCCCACAGTTCAGGCAGAGTGGGCTGTCCCTCACGCCGATAAGGTGCAGATGTCTGTTTAGGCTACCATGCCCAGTCAGAATACCTACCAAGTTCCTGATGTCCTCTCGGCTCTTTTTTAGCAGTCGCCTTGCTCTGGATCCGTCAGGATTTAGAATCATTTCCTTGGCTTGTCTGCATCCTTCTTTTCCTCTCCAATTGTGCTTTGTCTTGTTCCAGGCCCAGTTATTTAGTTCCTGAGAGATTTGCCTTTTACTTAAGCCCAGACCAGGTTCTGGACCGACGAGGTGGCTCATTGAGCCTTGTCTTGCCAATTCATCGGCCCGTTCGTTGCCCTCGATGCCACTGTGCCCTGGAACCCATCTGAGTCTTACTTCCTTGCGCACAGCCAATCTGTCTAGGGCGTCTCTACATTCCTGAACTAGCTTACAGCTTGCCCTGGGTCTTTGGATCGCCCTGAGAGCGGCTTGACTGTCCGAGTAAATATATATACTCTCTACACCTTCTGTTACTTCCGTCTTGGTTGCTACTTCCAAAATAGCAAACACCTCCGCCTGGAAAACAGTGGCATATCTCCCCAGCGAAGTGCTTTCTCCTGATTTAGTGTTGTCTAGGTATACACCGGCTCCGGATGACTGTGTATTAGCCATCCATGAGCCGTCAGTGTACCATGCGTGTACGCCGCTCGGCGTACGTACCTGGCCTGACAGCCACTTTTCCCTTGATGGAAATTCCACTTTGAAATTCCTTCTCAGTCTTAATCTGCCATCTGGAATATTGCCTTTGGTCGCAATTATGGGTAGATCCTTACTGATTTTGGCGGCAATAGTCGTATGGCCTTTCCCTGTGTAGTCCGTTCGCCATAGGCCACTGTCGATCATCCTTTGTGAGCCGCCATTGCCTCTCTCTCAATCCAGATCGGGAGGTCCGGCAGCCCCAGGATGATGTTCAGTGCTGCTCCGGGAGTTGTTCTCAATGCTCCGGTAATACCCAAAGAAGCCAGCCTTTGCAGTCTGGCCAGTTTCTGGGCATTAGTGGCTCTGGCCACCGCTGCGCTGGCCACCAGACCACGGATCCGTAGGAAATCCTCGGTCTTATCACAGCAGTGTACAGCCAGTGGAGGATGTAAGGTTTTAAACCCCACTTCCTACCTACCGTTCTCCTTAGTTGCCACATAATCGCGGTTGTCTTATTCACCACCTGTTCAACGTGTGCCTTCCACGTCAATTTACTGTCTAAAATAACTCCCAAATATTTGACTTGTTGACTTAAGCTCAGTCTCGTCTGGTAGAGTATGGGATGTATAAAACCTGTTAGATTTCGTTTCCTTGTGAAGAGAATGAGTTCGGTCTTCCCTGGGTTTACTGAGAGACCATTCTCCTCACACCAACCTTGAACTATCCGACACGCCACCTGCATACGCTCGCAGACCGTTCTCACGAACTTGCCCGTGATCATTACTAGCCCGTCGTCAGCATATGCTTGTGCGTAGAATCCCTCAAGATTTAACCTTCTCAGGAGGCTGTCCATCACCAGGCACCACAAATGTGGCGAGAGGCAGCTGCCTTGTGGGCAACCCCCTCTTACCCCGGCTTCGACGCGAACTTCTCCCAGCGTGGCGCTGATCTTTCGGTCTTCCAGTGCCGTTTTTACCCACTTGACCAAATGAACTGGTGTTCTCTTGGCCTGGAGGGCTTGACAGATAGTTTTCGTTTTAGCCTTATCGAAAGCTCCTTCTACGTCAAAGAAGAGCGCTAGCGCCATTTCTTTGTTTTCTATTGCCTTTTCAGCCCTTCTAACTACAGAATGGAGAGCCGTTTCAGTCGACTTCCCCCTTCTGTAGGCGTGCTGATTATCATGTAGAGGAGAATCAGTTAAGATCTCTTCCATGATGAACCTGTCAATCATTTTTTCCATTGTCTTCATTAAAAATGAAGTTAGACTTATAGGCCTAAAGGACTTGGGATGGGAATAGTCTCTCTTCCCTGCCTTGGGGATGAAGACGACATCCGCTGCTCTCCAAGCTTGTGGAACGTACCCTAGTGCTATGCTGGCAATATAAAGAAAAAATTAGGGAAACGCGCTTTTTGGCGAAAAAAAATTAAAAAAGTGTCGAAACCGGGGGCAAAAGTTGAGAAAAAAAAACAGCTTCAAAAATAAATTCCTTATATCTCTTTCAGAAGTTTCACTTCAGTTGTGTGCTTATAAAGGTGAGGCACATATTTTTTTTTAAACAATTTAGTTGTGTTTTGAATGTTTTAATAACATTTCTACAAACAAATCTAAAGAACGTAATAGGAAACCTTCATCCTAACGCAAATTTTTCCAGGGAAAATACAAATTTAGTTGTAGCAGTGCATTCGTCACCAAAATCGCCAAGGCAGCAGCACAAAAGCTGGGAGCACTCTATAGAGCAAAAAAGTTGTATACGTCTCATCAGCTCGTACTGCCCATTCCTGGAATACTATTCCCCCGGCTTGGCACCCAAACACTTGCTCATGATATTGGACTCCATACGGAGGAGAGCAATCCGTCTTGTACATGACCCAGAGTTGACTAAAGACCCTGAGAGCCTTGAACATCGAAGAAAAGTGGCGGACCTATCTCCTTACTATCGATACTACTACGGAAGGTGTTCGAACGAGCTGACACTTATGATTCCGCCCAGAGTTGTGCCAAACATCAACATACGATTCAGTTGCGAACACCTAGGACGTGGCTCCTTTATCTAGTAACGTCTTTCCGGAAAATACAACCTACAGCGCTTCAAGTCCAACGTCCACCAGGGGCGGATTCAGCATTTTCTTCAAGGGGGGGCGCAGGATAAGAACTATTAACAAGGATTTTTTAACCATTTATTTTGACTTTATTTATGCGTCAAAGTACGTACCAAAAAACGTAAAACAATAAAAATATCTATTCAAAATGAAAATTAAACAAAAAATATAACGAATTTTTCATAATAAAAACAAACCAAAAAATAAAACAAATTTCTTCGTGAAGCATGTATTTTAAAACTGATTTTATTTTTGACTGTTTTAAAGTTAAATCCCTAATGATGTTAAATGAGTCAAATAATAAAATCAATTTTTGTTTTTTTTTGTTGCTAAATCTATCTATAATGTTTTCTACGTTAAGTTCAATATTTCTATAAACGTACATAAGGCCAAGACCATTAATCTTGAGAAATTGTAGAACGAAGATACGTTTTTAACAATCTTAAGGTAGAGAAACTTCGCTCTGTAGTTGCAACAGAGACTGGTTGACTGCTTAAAATAATCGGAAATTCCTTGCAAATAATAGGAAATTCCTTCAATCCCACAATCAGAAGTATTATTAATTAATTTTTATAACTGTACCTCACCTGTTAATAACTGTGTTAAAGAAACCTTGCCAATATTGGAGCCAAACATGTCGAATATTTTTGACAGCTTTTCAGACAGATACATCATATCAGTAATAGAAGCAAGTTTTTTTTGGAAGTAATACACTTAACACAAAAGAATTTAACACTTTTTCAGAAAACCTCTCTTTCTAATCTGCTATTACGAAATCCAAACAAATACAAAATACTACTCTTCTCCAATAATGATTTGGTGTTAAGTCATTCGGATCTAAAAAGTTATCCCTATGGGTTTGTCTTGATGTCAAACGAGGCATTTTTAATTCTACATCAAGAATATTCATAAGCTTAGATGCTTCTAAAGTTTGAAAATAGGCGTCTGCATTTGCCCTTTTTGAATTTAAAGTTTCAATTAATAATTTTAATTTGGTTGTAGCTGACTCTATGTCAATATTTTTAGATTGTAAATATTTGCTAAATGGTTGCGTAACTGCAAAGATATCTGCAAATGTATATAGCATTATGATAAACTCACAATCACAAACTGCTTTTAAAAAAATATTAGCTTTGGTTGCAGAGTTGGCGTCATTCCAATCGGAAATTTCTTTAAAAAAGCCACAATTTGGGGCAAATCATTTTGAAACTCAACAATGGAATCATGTCTTTTATCGGGTCTGACAAGGGCTTGACAAACTATGTTGTAAGTGTTTTTTTTTTAAACAAAGGATCTTTTTGCGAACCTTGAAAAAAATTTACAATTTTAAGGGAATTGTCCGCAGAGCTCTTGTGGTCTAATGTGGCAAATGTGTGGGCCCAGGTTCGATCCCCGTCGGTCACCGTACTTCTTTTTTTTTAAGTTATTTTTATTTTTTTAAAGTTAGTTAAAAAAAGAATTGTGGTTTTGGTGTGACTCCGGGCTTGGTTTGTGTATGTCTTAAGAAAAAAGCAACATTCATCATTCGTATTATTTATTATTCATTCATAACTCGCATAACTGATGTCGATAAAAATTGGCGCTTGCGCAAATGAGGGATTTATGTTTAGCTGGAGATGCGAGTGTCAATACAATACTCGTTGGTGAATGTGAGTCGATCAGCTCCAAACAATGTTGTCAGTTTATAAAATTTTTCTGTAAAATTTTATTGGAAAATCTTTCTATAACAATTTATAGGAAATTTTGTCTATACAATTTTATTGTTTTATTATTCTCTAGCAATATGATTTTTTTTAATAGTTCCCAGGGGGGGGCGCGCGCCCCCTGCGCCCCCTCCCTGTATCCGCCCCTGACGTCCACCATCTTCTCCGTACACGCGCCGCTCGTTGAGTGGTACAGGATTTTTCTTTTGTGTGTGTTTATGTTAGCACTCACATAAACATAAAAAAAATCCACAGCATTCTTGATATCCAGCGTGGATCTCAACATCGAATACTGTGAGCAGAGGGTAGATGGCTTGACACTCTTCGATAAATTTGAGAAATGCACCATTAGAACACTCTACTCTTTGCACATTTTTTTTTCTTTACACCAATCCATCAATCGCTGATATTCAAGTTCCTAAATTTGCCGATATTTAGGTGGCAAGGGATTTTGAGACACTGCTTCTGCGCTTTCCAATATATCCGCAGTCCGCAGGTATATTTGCATCTAGTTCAGGATTCATTTTGAAAACTACTGCGCTCCGCCTCGCTACTGCAAAATGCTCTATTAAGCCTTATAATAGAATATACTAAGTCGTTGTCAAAATTTCATTATCTGCCTCCCCCACCCAATAATTTTTCTTCTTGCCGTCCCGGAGTTGGGGTGGTTTCTATAAGATTTGCTATTTTTGTATTTAACTCATGTGTTTTACATGTTCTATAATTGGGTTAAGTGACTATGTGATGGTCGCATGCAGGACAGTGTATTTAAATAAATAAATTATTATGGGGGGGCGGCTGTTTTTTCCCAAGACTAACGCTACGCCCGCGCCATCGCCAGTAAAATGTAAATAACATGTCTCTTTATAATTTAAAAAAATCTATCCGACAAAACTGATGAGCGTTCGAACAAGAACCAATTTTACTTTGTGGCAAACATTAATTTCATATTTTTTTTAAATGTCAACAACTTTTATAAATCTTATCTCGCCTCGTTCGCAATCCCGTCACATTTTAATGCGAGTACATTTCTATGCAGTAACAATCTTGCATGCAAACTCGATGCCTGCAAATTTTTACATTTTCAAAGGTCGTTCGGTTTTTCTGCCCCTCGGATCGATGAAGATGTCTATCTAAATTAAAAACGACGTTTTTGCCCCCAGTCAGTAGCATTATTGTACATATCAAATAACTTCGAGCGGTCGCCGCTTCGAAACTTATATATATGAAACACGAAAAATGAGATATTAATTTATATCTTGAAAGCGATTTTGATTTTCTTGTTTTTTGTTCGTTCAATCTTCAATCAACGCGATTTGATTATTACAAAAGGCAAAAGGCATACTTAGATTAAATTACCTACAAGGCCAATTTAAATACACTTTTGCTAGCTAGCTAATGGACATATTATAATGAAAGTATTGGGAAAAAGCTCTTTCTCTTTCATAAATTTCCATCAAAAAATATTATTATTCTGACTCTTTGCGACAACATTGTCGGCTAGAAAGATCGTCGACAGCTTGTGTATAGAGCTATTAGCATTTTTAGTTAAAACAAACATTACAGAACAAGTTTACAATATGTGAACTGTACTTAAGGCATTACGATCAGGTCTAAGAATGAAATATGCACCGGTATGGGCATATACCGCACTTACATTTGCATAGGTAAACTCCGGAATGGGTAAATGTGGCTGCCATTAGATTGTTGGTAAATATAGGGCTGGACTTTATATTTAGCGACGTTCTGTGTAAAATATAGATACTTATGCAAATCTACAATTTCTTGAATAATTAAGGACATCGGTTTTGACTCTGATATCTTTTACGTTGCATTTTTGTCACCGGCATTTGCAGAATATTGTCACAGTACCTAGCTCTGAGTGTCCAAAATATCTGCGCTCTTTCAGGTTGCGTAGCTCAGATAGGTAGTTGGGGTAGGTTTAACTTATACCTCGGTATTATCATAACACGGACTGCCAGCCTCTCTTTGCAGCTGGCTTGCCAATTTCCTTATGAACTGATCTCTGCACGTTGCAGTTGATGAACACATAGACACATTTACCATTAACGCGGGCGTGCCTCAGGGCGCAATACCTTCACCAAATCTGTTCTTCATCTATATTAATGATCTCGGACAATCGGACTACTGGGTGTCTCGGTTAATAGCAAGATGCCCTGGCATGACCACGTTGCAAATATCGCAAATTCAGCCTCGAAGAAGCTTGATGCGCTATTTCGCAACCAAAAAGATAGTCTGAAACACCGCAGACATGTGGCCCAGATATCCCTGTTTTACAGATATTTTCACGGTAGATGTTCCCAGAATTTGGCCCGCCTCATTCCGCACCCAGCAACGCCTGTCAGACAGTCACGAACGACAGACGGTAAGAGCGCACCCGTTCCGTGTACAACTGGAAACATGTAGAACATCGCTTTACAAAGACTCCTTTGTCTGGCGCAGTGCATTACTATGGAACTTACTCCGAGGACATCTGTTTCTCCCAAATTACAGCCTACAGCTATTCAAGAACCGTGTCAATCAACACACACCGCTTGTCGAGTGTCATAGGATCTCCCTTTAGTGTGTGTGTCATTGCCATAAAAAAGCAAACCGGTATGCATGTCTAGAACAAAAGGGTTATCTATACGTGTCGGAATAGCTTATTGTATCAAAATTGCTACACTCTTATTGTTGCCACCACATGTGACAGGAGGTACACTGAATCCACTCTTCGGTTTGTGGATTTTTTTTCTGTTTTTTCTTTCTTCCTTCTCCATGGCTAGTCTTTTTCTTCAAATTCCCTTTTCAATGGTGTAGACGTTATTATTCTTGCTATAATCTTCTTTTTAATTTTAATGGCGGTCTGATTTCTAAAAGGCCTAGAAAACGGTCTTATTTCTTCTATTGATACTCTCTTCTTTTTTTCTTCGTAGGCGTTCTTTGTTTTAAATTCTTCACCCTCAATATTTTCAACTTTTTCTTTTAATACTTGTGTGCCGCTTGGTACTGGTTTATTCAGATCCATTTCGATGCTAGGTCTTATCTCTTCTATTGACACTCTCTTCTTTTTTTCTTCGTATATACGCGTCCTTTGTTTTAAATTGTTCACCGTCAATATTTCGCACTTTTTGTTTTGATATTTGGGTGCCGCTTGCTCCTGGGTGATTCAGAGACATTTCGATGCTTGCCACATTTTCATCATACAATAAATTTCTTTTTCATGCAACTGCTTTTGATGTTTTAATTAATGTTGTTGGGTTTTTCTGCTTACTGCAAAGTTAATGAACGGTTTGTTGTCCTCAGTCTCGCTATCGGTATCTGAGTTATTAGCAACTGTATCATCATTCAAATTTGGCATTTTCCTTCGGTAGTTAAAGCTACTGAGAAATCTGATTCATCAAATATATTCCTATCAAGTGGACCCATTGTATCAGGAATCTATTAATGACATTACCGATAGCCTTTCCTATAAGAACGGCGAAATAAGTTAGACATATATTTAACATTTATTGTTTGCCTTGGATGGTTCACCATTAAAGAATCACATTCCTGACTGAAATAGGTCTTTAAGGGGCCCAAAAATTAAACGTCCATAGGCTGTAAACGGTAAGTGATATGAAGGAGAAATCCGTGTCATAAGTATTTTGGTGCCAACGAAATTATTTCTAAACAATTTCAATGCTATACTCTCATCTGAAAAGAATGGACTTTTTAAAAAATACAGACAAGAGCATAGAAAATTAATAGAAATTCTTACAAGAAAACAACACATTTTTTGCCCCCGTTCCTCGATCATTACTTGACGGTTCGTCATAACTTCGATCTTTCTTGTATCATGGTACCCACTCATCATTAATTTGTCGATATTCTTTCCTTTTTGATACATAAAGTAAACGTTACAGCTATAGTTTCACTCATTTGCATTCACTAAAACCATTTTTAAAGGATTTTCCTTTAAAGATTCCAAGCAAATTGTGCAAAATACGGCATTTTTATTAAAGAAAAAGTCAGCCACTTACTTCGGATGCTATTACAATGGTAGAATGCTTTTGAATTTAGTCACCTCATCAAAATTTGACTTAGAAACAATTATATTCTGCAAAATCTTTGTCTGAGTCTGTATGTTTCATAACAATTTCTGGAGGTTTTATCCACAATACCGAAACAGAATTTTTGCACTAGAGACGCGTTTCGCTAACGATGTTCGCATCATCAGGAGACGAAAAAACATTTTAAATTCCCAATAAAAAAATAAATAATAATAAGAAAAAATGCGCTAAAGAAATGAATGTGAAGTTATATTGTGTCCTGGATGTCAAGAACCATATCAAGACCCACCAACCGAAGAGTGGATTCAGTGTACTTCCAGTGATTTTTAGGGACGTAGAGGGGGGCAGGGGGCGCGGCCCACACCTGATTAGTGCCTGCTACCCCCCCCCCCCCCCCAATGGCCCACCCTAAACATTTTTGAAAAAATATATAAACGTTCGTATTTCCCTAAATGAATAAAGCTTAATTTTTAAATCTTACGAAATTTATTACGAAAAAACATACGCTGCACAGACACAAGAAGAACTTAAAAATAATAGGGCCTAAAAAAATCTATTACCAGAAATCTTAATATAATATTACAAAAACTTAACAAAATTTAGTACGAAAACATAGAGGCTGCCTGCTGGCAACACTGCACGCTGGCTTGAGCCCAGTCGTCAATTCTCAGTATCCGCAGTGCGCGCATATATTTTATTCTTAAAGATCCTAACGAGTCCTACCGCCTGACGAGTCCTGGGCTGCGCGCACATCACAATGTTTACGTTTACATTTTTTTTCACTTCACGCCATGTCCTTCGCTCGCTTCGTGCGCTTCGGGGCACAACCAAACAACATTAACCCAAATTAACCCAAGGCATCCCCAAAACCAACAAAAAATCGTTTTACAAACATAACCTTAAAAAAAAGCAGGTCTTGCCACTGGAATCGAACCCGGGCCGCCGCGCCGTATCAGAAACACAGCATTTAACTGAGCCACGAGGCCCACTGAAAGCAATCCCCTGGACCATAAAGACATTTATTTGTCAGAAATGTGTTTATGTAAACATTGTGATGCACGTTCAGCTCAGGATTCGTTAGGCGGTAGGACTCGTTAGGATATTTAAGAATAAAATATATGCGCAGTGACCGTAGTTATGGCCATTCGCACGGCCTCTCTTAACCCAAGATTAAGTTAAGGTGCACCTTATGTGGTGTATTTTTGTTGCAAATACACCAGATAAGGTGCACCTTAACTTTAATCTTGGGTTAAGAGAGGCCGTGCGAATGGCAATTAGTTATCCATCATCCATAACCTAAATGTTTGGCTAGAAGTTGCTCTGTCATCTATTGCTATAAGTTATGAAGAAGCAGTATTTTATTTGTGTTTATGAGTAAGGTGCTTGTCCAGGAGAATCTAAAATTTGGTTGATTTCTTTCATTGAGACGTGTTTTTTAATCATTTTAACGACTTTTGGGTAACAATTGGGCGTGGCACCTCCTAAATTTTCAGCCTAGGGCGGGTTTCCCTTCGGCGGCACCTAGGGCGGGTATGCATTCGGCGGCACCTGTGGCGAGGTTTTTCGGCGGGCCCCCTAATTTTAGATGTGCCCCAACTGGCCCTACCCAAAAATAAGGTTCTGTCTACGTCCCTGGTCATTTTCTTATATATAAAGTGTTCGAAATGTGTACCACTTGTACTTGAATAAAAAATAAAAACTATTTTCATATATTCCACACATGTCCATTTTTTTATTAGCTTGCCGCTTTGTAGTAAATCTCATAAAACCTGTTTTTAATAAAAAAAGTAAACATGTTAGACTCTTTATTATTTTTCCGTCTTTATTTGGATCCCTACACATCCATTACTTAATATTTTTAAGATCATAGAAAAATTGCTCTTTAAAGGTATAAAATAGTATTTTGAGATGTTTTTTTCAAGTTTCTTTGCTGACATTGTAAAAAAATATATTTGGGGGTCCCTGCGGGACCCACACTGCTCGGGGCCCTACGCTTCAGCGTACTAAGCGTACTGGTAAATCCGCCACTGATTAGGCAACAGTGCAACATTCACGTTCGTCTTACCAACGACGACGTTGCCAATTAGCGGAATTTAATTGCACTTTGCGGAGAGATTTACGCAATTACCTACGGATATCGTTTTTTTTTACGGAAAAATGTAAATTTATTCACAGGAAAAATATGAGTTTAGCGGTTTAAAAATTCACAATATAAAACGAAAATGAGCGTTTCCTCATAATTTAACATTTTGACATATATTTGAATCATTTGGTTGATTAGAAGATATGTGGATGTTGACATTTTATATAAATCATAATTTTTTTTTGCTTTGTATTTTTAATTCCCCTTAAATTATTATTTTAGTTTGTAGGTATAATTTTGTTATCAAGATACATTTAGTTTTGTTATTTAGTTTTTTTGATCTCTGGGGGAAACTGTAACGTTGTTAATGTTACTAATTACAGTAGTGCGATTTTTTCGTTTTACTGGTCGATCTGTGTTATCGATGCTCTCGCTACCTTACTTCTCGCGACCTTACATCCGGTGTTCGAACCTGCTCGATAGATACATCCCCTTGGAGCGCCACTTCACAGATGTAGTATATATTCTTTTTTTCCGTATCGGAATATATCGTTGCTAATTTTGACCCTCAGTTCTATCGGCCATATCGTCTAAAACGTTGTGTGATGAACTAATGTGGTGACCCCTTTTTCTAAAGGTGTGTTGGACACGAGTGTTTCTATTTAAGATGGTTAAAGTTATTTATCATTTAACTAGGGTCCTTCTGTGGGATAAAATTTCTTTTATGAGATAGAGTTCCTTCCGTGAGATAGTATTTCCTCCTTTTGATGCTGACTTGGCTAACTCCGCCGTCAGTTAGCCGTACAGCGGTCTTTTTGTCAGGGTGACACAACCACATGGTTGGGGCGTACTTCACAGGAGATGCCAGTGTCTACAACTCTACCACAAAAAAGTAAAATCGATTTTAATTTATTTAAGGGCCTTAGTTCTCAATATAGTCGTTATATATCATTTTAATTAATGAATGTATAATTACACTACTGTAGGTCGTTTGCTTTCCTTATCATATATGGCTTATCATTATATGTCATTTTAATTAATGAATTTATAATTAAACGACTGTAGGTCGTTTGCCTTAATTACCGTGTATAGCTTATCGTTATATATCATTTTAGTTAACGAATTTATAATCAAACGACTGTAGGTCATTTGCCTTAATTTCCGCATATAGCTTATCGTTATATATCATTTTGATTAATGAATTTATAGTTAAACGACCTTAGGTCGTTTGATGTCTGTTGTTTATATTCTCGTTAATTCTCATTTCATTTATTGGTATGGCTATTTGCTTAACGAACTTACCTTTAAAAAAGCTGTAAGTTATCTAATTTTGTACATTATATATATCTACATATTTTCATAGTTGCTACGGAGATACTTAATTTAATATTTATTATATCTGATACTATCTCAGTTAGATAATTCATTTGGCTAGTGTCAGAATAGCTGATTGAGTTATTTTTTACTGTACTTGGCTGTAAAGCTCATGGCAGTAATCTATTTCACATAACTAACATTTACAAATTTAATTTATCGCCTTTGTATCGGAATCGACTTGAGCTCAATTCGTTTACCTATAGATATTTAACGGCTGTATATGTACATATTTACCTCACAGGTTATTTTATTGATTTGGTATTATTGTATGGTCTACTGATATTGTCGCTGCCACGGGATAGATTTAGGTTAAGTTTGGTTAATAATCATTTCATTTATACCTGTATATATTTACTAGCTATACCTATACAATAAAATTTGGGTAATATTAATGTTATAAGGCAAAGTTTAACAAGTAGGATCTTATTTTACTTTGACTTGAGCAATATCGGTGAAATACATTACAAGATTAATTGAGGTTACGCCATAACCTCAAATTTTAATTTGAGAATCTTGATGTTTATTTTGGTAAATTGCAGTCAAAATAATGACTAATTCGTGTATCCTCAGTTTTTCTACGTTCTTATACAGGGTATTTTTCTAAATTTTATTATCCAATTTTCAAGGATCATAATCATTGATAAATTTCTAGCAAAAAAAATTAGTGGCGCCCGCTCCTAACTGACAAGTCATAGACCCACGGCTTAAAAAAAAATTGAATCCGCTGAGTAAACCTGGCATATGGACCGCCTAATGAGCAACCAACAAATAAGGTTACATATTATTTGGCATCCAACCCTTAAGGCTGGTTACAAAACAAATTTTTGGAGTTGGTCGTTGTATCTCCTCACTCTTTTCAAACCAGTTGTTCGCCGGCCGGTCTAGGATTCTAAGATGTTATCGATTTATAGATTGTTTTCTAATAGAAGAAACTTTAAAAATTCGATTGTGAGCTATGAAGTTGCGGGAGTAAAAGTTGGTTATCGTTGATTTTTGTTGATTGCTTTTAGTTTTCGTCGTCCAGTACATTTTAATTACCTAGCGCTTGAGCTGGATATACTAGCAAACGATTACAGCTTTACTTCTATTAACAAGTACAGCCCGATAATATCGATTGCGATGAATGCGATGTTTCGTGCGCATCAGCTCAACCAACAAAATAAAAATGTAGACATTGCAATCGATATGATCGGGGGGCGTATCTAGACACTATTCGTCCAACGAACGTAGATTACCATTTAAAATCATAAAATCCTGATGGTACCTATAGTAGAAAACAAATCTGGCAGCGCTTTATGTAGCCCTAAATATAACTCGCGTCTACATACAACAGATTTTCGACCTTCGGACCTGCGCATTTGGCAGCAGCTCGGTGTTGTCCGAATATTTCACTTCACGCATGGACCTTCGCTCGCTCCGGGGGCGCAACCAAACAAAACTAACTCAAACTAGCCCAAGGCAATGCCCAAAACCCAGAAAAAACAAAACAACTTTGAAAAATATATGAATTAGCACGTACGCATGCGTGAAGGCTGAAAATTGCTAAAGGTAGACGCGAATTAAATATATAATAACTGCCTACGTTTATAGGTATCGTTATAAACTGCCAGTGTAAATTAATGTATGTGCATCTTATTGCATCAACTCCATTTATCGCTGTCTGTAGTGGTCCCTCCTTCAACGCAAAAAGAAGCTTCGTTTCCTCTGTTATATATAGGTAATATCATCTTAATGAAACGGCATCAAATATATATGCGTATTATAACATCCCGGGTAATCACAAGGTAGAAAATGTACATAAAATGTCCACTTATACGTCAGAAAAAGCGCATTACGTGTGGTATCATTAGTATATGGTGCGCTTATTAAATAGCAAATCTATTATAAAAAAACGAAATGAGCATATGAAGTATGGTCGGTGTAACCAACTCTGGCACGACGCAGCGAAAAATGGGCGGACCTCGTTTATATGAAGAGATAATAACCGATTGTGGTAATTTAAATTCACTTTGTAATTATAGAGCTCAATTGAATTTTCAAATGTATATTATGATGAAGCCGATTCTTTACTTCGGCGTTTTTTTTTGTTTGACTACAGTGTTGCGTCATGGACGATTCGACGCGACTTTCTTTTATCTTAATTAATAAAACGTAATTTATTTTTACCTAAAAAATTGGTACTTCCTCGATAGGTATCCGAATTACTTTATTGTCTGTTTTCGAAGTTTAAAGATAACTAATTACTAGTGCTTCGGTCTCGACGAGACTAGTCTCGGTCTCGTCTCGTCTCGTCTCCAAATTCGAGACCCATACCGAGACGAGACTAGGAATTATAACTCGACACCGAGACCGAGACTTCAAGGTTCGAGACCGAGAGTCTCGTCACGCCAGTCTCGATAGTCTCGTGTCGCGAGTATTGAAATAAAAATAATTTATAAGTAGGATAGTACGAAAATGATGTTTTTTTTTTTATTATAGGTAACGTACAAAAAATAAAAAAATATTTAGGTACATGAAAATCAAAGAAATCTCGGAAAGTATGTACGTATCTAAAGTACAATTTACTAGTTGCCTACCTATATTTATGAGTAACACAAAAAATATATTTTCAAAACAGGTCTAAATTATAGGTAACGTACCTAAATAAAAAATATATAAGACTCTAGAAGCACGAAATAATATTATTTCGAATTTTGAGGAATACAGGTATCTACGAGTGTACATCGGGAATATCCTTCAGGTCACGGTATGTTTGAAAAAAAATGTCAGCATCAGTTTAATAAAGACAAATTAGCCTTTTAGAACAAATGTCAACGATTTTTTTAATTGCAACTTAGAACACTCCAAAACTTATAGCTTCTCAAAAATCGTAATTTCGTGGGACTCACTTCAATTTTCGATATGTTTGCTCCAGTAGTTCGAGAAGAAGAAGCAAAACAGGTTATTATTCATTATTTTTTGAATACTCCCATCATACCTGGCGAATTTTGAACACAATCCTTTATAATATAATTTTGTTCTCATTTAATGTTTTACTTTTTATTCTTATTAGGAGTTGGAGACATATGCAACACGTTTTTCCTATTGAAGTTAAAAGTAAAGATTTTATTGAAGAAAACAAACCAAGCACCGCAGGTTACATACAATACCCGGCTCCGGTAGTGGAGTCGTAGACCGCCACCAGTTTTTCCCAACTAAACTGAAAAAGCTCCGCTGGTGTTGTACGGGGTTGCTAGGCACGCTTATCAAACAAAGAAACTCAATCCTTAACTTAATAAAGAAAACACAATCTAAAATTTAAGGAACAATCTTTGCTAAGTTCTTTTTTTTTAACACAGCAACAATCCTACAGTAAAATTTGCAATTTAAAAACAAAGAAATGTCAAATGACTATTAAAGTAATTGATAAATAAAGTACAATATGGAGATTGTACGGAGACCAATTCTGTTGTTAACTCGGTACTGTATGCCTTACAACTAAATGTTCTAAACACTACAATCCGAAGTGATCACTTTGATTTTACCTAAGCTTATTACATATATGTATGCGTGCGGTAGTAGCTATACCAATTATAAATGTAGCAATAATAGTAGGTAGTGATAAACGGCCACAATAATTATATCAATTGACCCGATGAATGAATAAAAAGAATAAAATTATTGAAAACTATCTTTAAAGCTCGGCTGTCCAGGCTTGATTTATATTAAAAAAAGGAAAATTAAGAGCGATTATATCAATCGGTCAGAAAAATAAATGAACAAATAAAATTAATCTATCTTAAAGCTCGGCCGAAAAGACTAGATTTATATTTAAATATTAAAAGTAATGATTATCAATTGACCAGAAAAATAAATGGATAAATGAGGTTCTGATGGCTCTTTCAAGACCCATTCTATAGTGCTAATAAGTAATTAAACACGAAAAAAAAAAGAAAATAATACTGCTTCTGTACGATACCCCATTAGGTCCGAATCAAGCTCAGTTGTGGAGGCAGGAAGTACCTCTGGTGGAGGCGCCGGGCACCTGTAGTAAATCCCAAGTACTGCTACTCGATGGCCCCGAGGGTAAAACTAGCAGAGAACTTGTAGCCCGGTAATAAAATTGCAGCGGGGTAGCCCGGTGGTAGGATTGGCCCAGAGATAAGACTGGCCCGGGGATAGGACTGGCCCGGAGATAGGACCCTCGCTCGTGTGTGAGGGTTGCTGGAGATTCGACGGTCTCGGTCTTGTAAATGAGCTCGAAAAGCCTCTAGTGCAGTAGTTAAATCCCGATAAATCAGTCGTGTCAAAACACAAACAGAAACCAACACAATATCCCCAAAAAATGGTAGTATAAAATTAGAATACTAAATGTTGAGTCACTATGACTGCACTAAAGCAAACCTTCCTTTCGCCTCGAAGGTTATTTCTAGAAGAACTCTCTATTCGTTTCCGTCAATTTGCCTTTCCACTATCACGAGATTAGAAAAAAAAACGTCGAATCAAGAAGAAGTGATGAGCCGAAAAATGCCAAGTGATTCGATACGAGGAATGATTCTAAGATAATAAACGACTTAATTCGCGCTTATTATGGTAGTAAAACGACGGCGGGAGCCACAATTAATGAGCTGAAATTAAATGGTTCAAGAAATACTAGAGAATATTCCCCAACAAAACCATAAACTTTTAAAAATCTAAATCGACAGCAGCAATTATGGGAAATAGCCCATTCCTACTACCCAATGCTGCCAACAGTACCAACCGAATATTGCTAGGATTACAGCAGGCCGCGTGGAAAGATAAATATAAATATCTGAAACCAGCCGGAGGCAGAGGTCCAAAAAGTTTTATCAGAAGTTCTCAAAAGTTATGAAATATTTAAACTGAAAATAAAATATGAATTTCACGGATCTAATGAAGCCTAAAAGCAGGTTTTATTAACACAATTCTCAAAAATATAAAACGGTTTGCTGGCCGTTCTACGGTAATGTAATATAAATTAAGCAAAGTTATACTAATAACATAATATCCTATTTTAGTGATTTGATCAAACCTAAGCGATCTGTGGTTCGCTTATCAATTAAAATTAATATAGTCACAGAGAGTTATAAAAGCTAATACAAATATATCGTTAACCTATATTTAGAATAAAATTAATTTACATTAATAAATGCGGCAATCTTAAGCTTATTGACAGCAAATCGAACCAATAAATTTAGAATTAACCGAAGAGTATTAACCTCGATTCAATAATTCTCACCGCAAAATACAGCACTTTTTTTGCTAAATGCAGTATATAAAATGGAATTTAAAAATATTTTACACTGGTCAAATCGGAATGTTACACATAAATGAAAGGAAGCTAGGTTTGTTTTTATAATTTATTAAAAATATAAACGTGTTTTTAACATAAAAATACATCACTATAAATCTAGAAGCACGAAATAATATTATTTCGAAACTTGAGGAATACAGGTATCTACGTGTGTACATCGGGAATATCCTTCAGGTCACGATATGTCTGAAAAAAAAAGTCAGCATCAGTTTAATAAAGATAAATTAGCCTTTTAGAACAAATGTCAATGATTTTTTAAATTGCAAGTTAGGGCACTCCAAAACTTGTAGCTTCTCAAAGATCATAATTTCGTAACACTCACTTCAATTTTGGATCAATTTGCTCCAGTAGTTTGAGAAGAAGAAGCAAAACAGGTTATTATTCATTTTTTCTTGAATCCTCCATCATATGGTATCTTAACTATCTTAGAATTTCCCCCTGGCGAATTTTGAACACAATCCTTTATAATATGAATTTCCTTCGCCATTTTGTCAAGAATTTCAAAATTAAGATTTGGCCTCGTTTAATTTTTTTACTTTTTATTCTTATTAGGAGTTGGAGACAGAAATGATAGAAAGCTAGAATTGTTTTTATAATATATTAAAATATAAACGTGTTTTTAACATAAAAATACATCACTGTAAATCTAGAAGTACGAAAACAGTTTTATCCACAATACCAAAACAGCTTTTTTTGCACTCGACGCGCGTTTTGCTAACCATGTTAGCATCATCAGGAGATGATTAAGACTGCAGCAGTCTCAATCATCTCCCGATGATGCTAACATGGTTAGCGAAACGCGCGTCGAGTGCAAAAAATTCTGTTTCGGTACTGTGGATAAAACTCTGTTTTAGTGCATGTTGCCGAAGGTTCCAAACCCCAACATAGTGGCTAGAAGTACGAAATAATATTATTTCGAAATTTGAGGAATACAGGTATCTACGAGTGTACGTCGGGAATATCCTTCAGGTCACGGTATGTCTGAAAAAATATGTCAGCATCAGTTTAATAAAGACAAATTAGCCTCTTAGAGCAAATGTCAATGATTTCCCCTGGCGAATTTTACGACCGAGACCAAGACCTCAATAGTCTCGTCTCGTCACGGTGAGACCGACGCACTACTAATTACAGAGGCGTGCAGTAAATATTTATTAATTTTGATATAACAATAATATGCTCGATGTTAAATAAATATTTGCTAATGTACTACCAAGTTATCTAATATTGCGTTTTTTCTTGTTTCAGGCACGCCATCGTCTGCGTAATGTTGATCTGCGCCTTACTACCTCTCGTACAAGCCAGGCCCCAATCTAAGAACCACGACATGTTGACAAAACTCGGTCTACAGAAAATTCGTGGACCAAATACTCATCATCGAAAAAGACTTGCGGTAGAGTCAAGACACCACAGCAGATCAGACGACTCGCACATGTTCATCATCAAACTCCCGCCAAATCCTCACTATTACGCTTTAAATAAACCGAACCCTATGTTGCCGGACGCGGAAAAAATAGCCGTCGGCTTCAAAAGCAACGGAAAACCGGGGAAAATCTACCACTGGAACCTTCCGGTTCTGAAGAAAATTGTCGAGAGTAAACAGAAGAGCAGAACCAACGATGTCGATGATATCGACTTGGATAATCCGGAAAGCTGGAACGAGGTTATCGAGAAGCCCAGTCATCCGAACAAGAAACCGTTGAAGCCTTCGTATTACGTTCCGCAAAAACCAAAAAAATCCAATTTCATGAAGTATTTCCCAGGAAATGGCAAACCGCATTCATTTTACGTCATAGAAAAAAATAAAAGGGCGCACTATCATAGACTCTTACCTTAGAGTGTATATTTTAGGTGTTTAATTTATTTGTGGTTTGCGGCGAATGCAAAAAAGACTTATGCAATAGTATTTTGCGGATATTCATTTTGGATGTAATTTTAGACTGATATATATTAAACCTTACGGTTTTATACATATTAATTATTGATGTATGTAACTATTTAAGTCAATTGTTTTTATATTAAAGTTATTTAAGGAAGGCGCGGTGTGTTTTAATATTGGCGCACTGAGTCACTGATGAAGTTTTTATTTCTGTCGAAGAGGCCAAGTTTATAAAGAGGTTGCAAGAGCGCCAACTGCGGTAAGCGTAGTAATGCTGCAAGACGAGAAAAAAATTTTCATTCTCATATCGACCCAATCTGATGGTCCCTACACTACTAAATTTCTATCTCGAAAAAAGGTAAAGTAAAGAGTTACAGACGAATGTTGATTCTTGATTGTCACCTCTGTTGAAATAAAGAACACTGCAAAAAATAATATTAATAATAACTATCTACCTATCAATTAGAAGTTTCAGAATACTTTTATTAAAAATTTCGACCTGCGCCTTCCGGTTCCCAGCCCCCATCCTGCTCTGTCCTCCCATTCCCCGGTTGTTCGTCGCAGGTCTCGTTGTGACATGTAGGGTATATCAAAAAAAGAAGAAAAATTATCTGGAACGATTATTTTTAACTAGGCTAATCGAGCCAATAATACTACGCCACTGATAAGACAGTTCCTGATCAACTAGAGGCCTGTTCATTTGGTCTGCTCTCACTACTCTAAGCGGCTTGGAGCAGGTGATCGATGTTCATTTGGCTTGAGCAGCTGATATTTTTTTCTTCGCTGGGGATGGAGCAATGTGCTCGAGATCAGTTAGATCATGCTCTACTTGCACCTAGTTTGGGGGTGGAGCAGTTAGAGCAAAAGCAGAAAGATGACAGATAATCAACAAAAACCGCGGAATATAAAATAATAATATAACCCCGTTTTTTTAATTTTGAAAAGCTGAAAGGCATCGTGGTGTTCTTTGAGAAAAATATCCCTATATATAAAATATCCTATCCACATGCTATCTTAACAAAAAGCGCGTTCGTTTGGGGTAGCAAGCTAGGAAGTCGTCCGAGCAGGAAATATCTGCTTGGAGTAGAGTTATGGCATTTTGTGTTCTGCTCCAAGCCGATTTCTTTGATTTTCCGAGCAGGTTGAGCAAAACCAAATGAACAGGCCTTAGAATTGCCAATTTTGTATTCTGATTTAAACATAGCTGATTAGTGAGAATGCAAAATATAGGTTATCTCTTTCTATAGTGATAAATTAAAAAAAGATGAATATAATCTTGATTTAATTCATAAACTTTAGGAACGGCTAACTGAGTAGATGTTTCCCGGTCACAGCGCTTCAGAGTTGCGCGCGCATTACATTGATGACGAATACCATATCTTTATGGTCCAGCGAATTGCTTTCAAGTGATCTTTGTAGCTCAGTGGATGGATGCTGTATTTCTGATACGCGCGCCGTATCACAAGCACAGGATCTGACCAGTCCACTAAACGACCTGTTGACAGAAATGCATTGGACCGTAAAGACACGGGTAATTCTGATACATCATACTGTGCATGCGATAGGATTGACAACCTTGTTAACATTTGGGCTGCAGTCTATAGTTAGCCATACCTTAAACTTTGGTTTGTCTGAAGTAAACAAACAAGCCTTTAAGATATTTATTTTGTGGCTTTATAATAATAATGTCTAGTTACCTATTTACTTTGACTGCCTTTTGACTCTAAATATAATACATTTTAGGTAACCACAGCTATGTTTTAGGCTGTATCAGAGGTTTGATCTTAATGCCTCAGTTTTACTTAGGACAGATGATTAGAGGATACCTAGGCACTTTTTCTTTATAGCAATATTGAATATTAATTTAGGCTTGTAGGGTAGTTTTAGGTACGTGTTGAAGAATTAAAATATGTTTAAGCTTTGGTTTAAGTTCAATCACTTAGTTGGGAACATTGGCTATTAAATAATTGTGTATAATAGGGTTGAGTGAATTGAAAATATGGTGTTAACCTGTTGTGTTCCCAAATGTAAAGGGAATTATAAAAATTGACCCAAAGTGGCATTTTTTTCATTTCCAATCAATTGAGTTGAAAAAAGCTAAAGTAACCTAGTGATGCAAGTCTTTTTCTATTACACAGGCTCAAAATGAAAAGAATTGGTAACATCTTCATAATTCACTTTTCTTAAAAATTTAAAGTTTGTTTTTTAAACAAAACAGAAACAATTGTGTCAAATCAAAAAATGCCTCAAAAGTAAACATTATTTTTTTCGCATTACATTATCTTATTTAAGCAGTCTTAAGAAAATATCTAAGTAACTACGTATTCTTGTTTTAGTTTATAGGTATACACTTGTTTGCTGATGATACAACTATATTACAGGCTGGGTCGGATATTGATGGGGTTAAGATGAGGTTAGAGAGGACGCGAGCCAGGGTATCTGATTGGTTCAGAGCCAACTGCCTCACACTGAATCAGGGACTCACACTGACCTTTTCATTAAGTACCTCGGCGAATCTGGATAATTCAGAAAATCTTAAATTTCTCGGTGTACTGTACACATTGATGCTAGATTAATTTGGCATCAGAATATTGAGCAAACCAGTAAAAAAATATCCAAAAGCATATATATTTTGAGGAATCTGGTTGATGCTGTTTCTAAAGATGTGTTGGTAATGACATTTCACTCATTGGTACAGTCAACACAGTGAAATAAACAATGTTTATTTCACTGAGTCAACAATATCATACGCACTACTTTCCTGGGGTCATGCAGCTGCAGTGTCCGACATTTTTAAATTACAGCGAAGAGCTGTCCGATTTACCTCAAGGTTGCCCTATCAGGCAGATTGTCGACAAACCTTTAGGGAACTCAAAATTTTAACTGATCCATGTCTATATTGTGCAGTGTTTAAAAATTGCAAAAAATAATGGCAACGTTCTTATTAGAAACAATGACATACATGAGTATAATACCAGACATGGACAGAATTTTCGTATTGACTTCCATCGGATAGAAAGGTCCCGCTTCTCTGTCAATTACTTTGCCCCAAAGTTATTTAACAAGCTTCCTTTGCCTATAAAAATTTGCCACCAAGACCTTTTATGAAAAAAAAAATAACACCTCATCTACCTTCTAGATAGGGCATTTTATTCTATTGCAGAATTCTGTGATGCACCTATGACAATGGCAGATTTTTAATCTATTTTTTAAACTGTTAGTATCGTCTTCTGTTTGTCAAAATATGCAACAACTTTATACCTTTGCTATTTATTTTTATTTGTTTATTTACTTTATTATTTACATATTCATTTTTATTAATTTTAAGTGAGACTTCAGTATTTGTTTGTTTTATATGTACTTTTCCATAGTTTATATCTTGATTTTAATTGTACTTTGTAATGTTTAATTAATTTAAGTTATTTTAATTATAATTATATTCTGACGTATGCAAACATTCTTGTAATGTAATAGCATGAATAAATACTTTGACTTTGATATATTTTAAACAATCCACTGTATATTTGTAAATTAATAGCCTTAGTCCGTATTTTTTTTACTTCATAACATATTATAATTGTTAAACTACTTATTATAATAATTATTATATTCCTTGCTGTGATGGGTATGGCTCCCAAACGATTTTTTGTTGTTATTTTGGTAAAAAATATGTAATTTACTATTAAAAATAATTTAAGTATGAATTTTTTTTAAGTCAAAAAGTAACTAAAGTTGTTAATACTTTTTCCATTGTCAGAGCCACCTCCTTATTCGCGACGCCATCTTAGACTTAGATGTCAGGCCTTTCTTGTTTAGAAGGTGAGGCTGAGACAACGGTTGCTATATGTGCCCACGGTCACTTTGTAGCAGATGCCATTACTATGAAAAGAAGATATAATAACAGTGAGTGAAAGATAATTAGAGTAAAGCAGAGAAAATGTTTTTGTTATTTGGATCTGGATCATAGATTTATATATTTTTTACTATTTATTTAGAGTTTTTAGATTCACTTAGTGACACACAAACAGAGACAACAATATATAAATAATACGAAAAACGAGTGTTTTTCATGAAGGTTGTATTTTAGGTAATATTCTGCCTGTTCCTTAGTTTAGGAATAAGACCAGACTATTTTGCAATGGGAATATTTGTTTGCAGATAATAATGATATCAATAATGTAAGTATTATGGGTTTATTATTGTATTCGTTGATTAGTGTGCTGGTGCTAATCTTTTCTAGAGTTCTTGATCAAAATATGTGTTTATATTAGAAAATATTTTCATTAGAATCGATGAAATTATCTGGTATGTTTAATGTCTAGCTTCCTCCTAACATATTAGTTCTGCTCTAAATATTCTATACTTATATCTAGACTACAGTGAGCATAACGAACAAGATCCCTGTCAGTTTCATGTTTGTCATTCCACATGGTTTGATTGCAGCTTGTTGATTCTACAAACCCCCTACGCTTTCATCATATGATCTTTATTTATCAAAGGGGCACATAAATTAATTTGCATAGAGTACAGATACCGATACGTTTGGACCAATCTTAAAACTATGTATAAGATGTCAAGAGTACCAAATGGATCTCAGCTCACTGTTTGTACTCTATGAAAATTTATGTGCCCTTTTGGTAAATAGTTATAAGATTAAAGCCTAGAAGGGAGCCAAAGTAGTTTTATATATATTTCAGACTTTTCAAACCTTTAACTCTGAATTCGGAGAGAAAAAAAAAGTCTCGGCCTAAATTGAACTAAATATTAAAGAGTATTTTCCTCCAATGTTGCTACCACAATAAATTTGTACATATTTCAGGATAGTCAGATATGGCAGATATAAAGTTTACCCATCAGCAAATTGAAAGGTATAGTGATCGCATCAAAAACTGCCTTGACGATCCAAATTGCCGTCTAATTTTAAGAAAGTTCCTAAGATTTTTAAAGAAACCTATGCTAGTCAATACATTACAATTATGGGAAACAGCTAACAGCACAAATTGTTGGGATGAAGACAAAATGCTGGACTTAATTGAAGACATAGATGATTTTAATGAAAATCCTTTGCTTACAATAGCAGAATGTGAACATAAATTAGATTATACCAAAGGAGAGTGCTGCAGGATATTAGAGAAAGTTTTAGCTGCCTTCATAGCTTTCTTAATTAAGCACCATAAGTCAGGAACATGTTAATTTGTTTTATACTTACTTTGTTACACTGAGATTAAAAGAAAGGTAATATATTTTGTTAGTATTTATATAATTGTTCTTTGTGGATTATGCTGCCAGTTCAAGATAGTTGCATTTTTGGATTTTGAAGTAAAGTATAGTTAAGAGGGCTAATCAAATCAGATCAAAAATTATGTAATCAAAAAATTGCTACAAGGTAAATGGCAATACACAATTGGATGATGTAGCGTCAAACAAATAATATTAAACGTTTTTCCACCGAAGGGATAAAAACGATTATTTTAGGCCTTACCTAGGCTTGACCCTAATGAGATTACCCTACCTGCTTCTGCCCTTTTGCAAGTGACTTGGACCTTTGGTTCCCTTATTCGCAAGTCGTCTAAGCTCGAGCGCGCTGCATTTCACTGCCTCTCTTCGCGCCGTGACCCCCTCTCTTCGCCTCGCGGCGCGCCTCGTTGAGTATTTTGTCACTACCTTCTCATTTATTACTTAGTAAGTCGAGAAGAACTTGACGGGGTCAGGCCTAGGCAAGACCTAAAATAGTCGTTTTTATCTCTTCGGGGGAAAAACGTTTAATATTTTAGGCTCTGTGCCGTCGGGCTTGACCCTAATGAGAAGTGTTTGGTTTCTGACGAGTAATGATAGTGTACTGTGAAAGGGGGAGGAAAACGATATTTAGGTCACAAAAGAAAATATCTATTAAGAAAAGAGAAACATAAACGTCAACAAGTAAGGCCTATGCCATAGAGGGTTAGCAAACACAAATAAAATTATCATAAAATAAATTCCAAAGTAACTCGAAACCAACAAACAAATTACAAAGGCACAAATGTAGTGCTTATAATATTATCAGTCTTATGGCTTAAGGGATGCGTCATCACTTCTTTATAATAATGTTTAAACACATTCTGATCCCCCGACCAATTGCCACACTTGAGAATGGAATCCAGAGGCATATTAAGTTCCAATCTCGCTGATGCCACTGCGGATCTAACGCTACCCGGAGAAAATGCTGATGCAGCCAGAGCTGTTCTACCCAGCCATCAATTACTGACCGCGAAGCAGCGCCTACTCGACCTCGTGTGGTAGGATCTTCTTCGCCCCGCACTCACTGACAGCAGTTTATGTACCCAGAAGGATCAAGAGCCTTTTCTTTATTTGACAACAACTTCCACCCAGATTGCCGGTGATTGACCTTGTCTGTCTTGGATCCAAACCTTGGCCAAAAACATACGGAATTCTTATTTGCAGACATATGCTCCTGGTCTGCACAGAGAAGAGTTAGATCGTGGATACGACGTCCCGATGCTAAAAGCAGAATTAATGCCAATCTGCGTGAAACTTGAAAGATACTATACTCATCAACTTCTTCCTGTCTCATCCAGGTAATCAATCGACCAGATAAATCTGTTATGCTGGACTGGCTTCGAAATATCAATGGCTTTAAGTATATGCTTCACCAGGGGGCTAGATGATAACATGCTGGTAGAAGAGGGATTGGCCAAAGTAACAACAACAGATTTATGAACCTTAATTGTAGAAGGAGATAGTTTTTTGACCCTATGAAGATAGGATAAATACTGAGCAAGAGTCTCTGGATCAGGGTCACCAGGCATTTTATTGTGAGTTTTACACCACGAGAGCCATCGCTTCCACGGGGCCGAATAAGATTGTAGGGTGTATTTTCTCCACGCCTTCTCCAATAAGTTATGTCTTCTTTATTTCCAGTCTTTTGTGATACTGGACCACCCTGTATCTTCCAGGCCTCCAAAATGATAGCTCGAGACTGAGGTAGAGGGTTTCCTGTTCGAGCATCCAACAAGAGGTGGTGAATGTTCCGTAATTGATACGGCGGAGCTAGTGCACGGGACCGTAGATCCGACTTCCAAAATACTATTTCCCATTTTGGAACGATCAAGATGTATGTCCCCTGAGCTGTATTGAGGTGGTTCAAGACTCGAGGAATGAGAGATGGAGGGGGAAAGACCCATGCCAGGGAGAAATCCCATATTCTGGTAAACGCATCCACGAAAAACGCTCGATGATCCCTGACGTCCCTCGAGACGTATTGTTTTACCACTCTCGAGGCTCTCGAAGCAAACAGATCGATCTCGGGTTTTCCCCATTTTCTGAATATTTCTTGAGCTGCAATCCGGGAGATGTGCCAATCCGATAACCTTTTTTGTCGGGAAAGACTGTCTGCCACATCGTTTAGAACACCTGGTAAATACTGGACGATTAATTGCATGCATTCCCCTTTCTTGAGTAAAAGTCAAAAGACGTTTCACCATATCCGTCATAATTGCCGATCTTGTTCCCCCCTGATTGCGTATGTAGGAAACGACTGTGCGATTGTCCGACTGAACAAGAATTTACAAGAATTGTCTTTCCTGCCAGAGATTGCGAACAAACTCTTACAGCCGCAAAAACAGCAAATAACTCTCACATTCACATGCCATGACTGTTGGTGAACTTTCCATGAACCTTCCACAAGCCGATCTCCCACCTGGGCACCCCAACCCGTACTTGAGGCATCTGACGTCAGAAAAACCTCGGGTTTTCTCGGAAGAAGAGGAGAGGCGTGATGAAGATGTTGTAGCCACCATTGACGCTCTTTCAGTGCTGCGCTTGATATTAAAAACATTTCCTCGGCTTGTTTTCTGGGAGGAATCTGCTGCTTCTCTGCAGAGCTCTCGAATTTAGCCTTCCCAAAGGAATAGCCAGCCCGGCAAAATTCAGTTTTCCGAGAATCCTCTTTGCAGTGATCCAGTTCCATTGCCGACGGCGAAGCAGAAATAGCAGATCTTTTCTCAATAACTTTATCTTCCTTTGGGGCAGAAACACTTTGTCCTGGACAGTATCCCAATTTAGGTGTTAAAATGGATTTTTTGAGGTTCACAACCCAACCTAGATTTTGCAGAAAAGAGACTGCTGTTAAAACGTGACGATTGAGAATGTCCTGGTCCTGATAAGCCAATAGAAAATCGTCTAAATAGACAATTACCCGAAGACCCTGGTTGCGAAGACAGCTTGCGATCTAGTTGGAAATTCGAGCAAATGTTATTGGGGCAGTTGATAAGCCGAACGGCAGACAAGTCATCTGCAAAACCCTTTGACGGTATACTAGGGAAAGAAATCTCCTGTGCGAGGCTTTGATCGAAATATGAAAATATGCCTGACTCAGATCCAGCTTCACCAAGTAATCGTTCTTTTGAATAAGGTTGGGAACTGTCTGATGACTTATTAAACGAAGTCTTCTCGGGGAAAGAAAATCGGTCTTAAGCCTCCGTCGCTTTTCGGAACCGTGAACATTCGAGAAAGGAAACCTGAATGGTGAACGTATGGTTCCAACACCTTCTGGTGCAGCATGCATACGATTTCCTGATCGAGGCCTGGGAAAGCAAATCGGTTAAGCACTGGAGCGGAAAAAACGACCAGAAGAGGTTGTTTCACAAAAGATATCGAATATCCTGAAATGATTTTTAAAAGACTGTTGGGAGCCCCTGCTGCCCTCCATGCGTCTACAAAGTTGGCTAGCTGCCCACCTCTGAAGGTGGAGGGATAGTCACTTTCTCCTTTGGCGTTTCCTGTCCAAAGATGTGCCTTGTGATCCATCCCGGTCAAAAGGACGTTTATATCTACGTGCATGATGTCCCGAGGAAATTTTGTAGACATATCTTCCTCGCAACGAGGTGGGACTAGTGTAGGGCCTTGGACTATGATTGATTGAAGAACTCGGTCCTGGGTGAAAAGAACTGCCTCTTGCTGGAGCTCTTGCCGGTTGGGAAACCGGAAAAAACTGGTAATGTTGTTTCAAAAGATCGGCTAAAGGCTCTTCTCTAAAAATATGAGTTGCAGACGGAGGAATATCTTCAAGGAGGGATGCAAGATAATCATTACGTGGACTGAAGGTCTTTCTACGCAACTCGATCACTTCAGCCCGCCTACCACAAGTATATTGAAGAAGATCATCGGAGAACGATCTAAAGGCACTCTGAGAGTCCATAAAAATGCTTTAGAATATCTGCAGCCGCGCTAGGATGCTTGGCAGCCAACATTTTAAGTGCTTCCGAGAATGCCTCGCGTTGTAATAACAAGCCATGGGAGATCGTGGCTAAGGTAGTATCAGTTTTAATAATGCCCAACATGCATGAGCTGTCGATTAATCTTTAAGGCACTGAAGACCGGAAACGCCTGCAACTTCTTCTGCACATCAGAGTATCTACTACGGTTAAAAGAATTGGAACCTAAGCGCTGGCACTGTATACCAAGGGCTTCAATGTTGGACTTTGGCACAGCAATGAGCGGGTCTTGTTCTACGGTGTGGGGAGTAAAATTCCACTCTGGTTGAGGCATAACAATCTGAGGTGAAGGGGCCCTCCGTGAAGCAGGATTCTCTTCAATGTCGGATGAAAAATATGAGGCAGCGTCCTCGTCTGAACGAGAAACGTGCTCTGGAGACCTTGAGCAAGTTTCGTCATAATAGAATCCAGCATACCCCGCATCTCAGCATTACTCTTCTCAAAGGCGTCCAATCTGGACTGTCTTTTCTCCTTGGGCAACGATGCAGGACGAGACTCAACACTTTCCATATCGGATGCTGCGCTTCCATCTTCTCATTCGCCTCTTTGTGAGAGATGAACAAAGGCTTAAGATCAGCGACAGCGGCTACAACCAATTCGTGGTGGGCAGCTGAGCCTCTAATTCTAGACCATACAGACTGAGGACCTATAATCAAGCCCACACAGAAGAGCCACTCTAACATTTTAGTTTTTATTTCTTTGTACCTTTTTTTCGGACAGTGATGAAGCTTGCGAATAAAATGCTCTCGCTAAGCTTACCGTTGGCAAGGCAAACCGTATCTTATTTAATAATAGGGGTCCATATCACCATGCAAAAGTTCTCTCTTGGAAAGTGGTGGCACCTTCCAGCTCACTGGCAAATGAGTAGCAGCCAAGAGCTTTATCTTTTCCAAAATAGCATTGTCATTTGGACCATCAGCTCCCAGCTCGGCCAACTGAGACATAGATTGCAAGCTAGCTCCGGAAACCATCATCTGAAAACATTCGAAAAGAAGGGGTGAGTCGATAGCTCAACGAGGCTCAAAGCGTGGGCCGAAGGCTCGAGGGTGCAGGCCGACGCGACGGCCGGAAAATATGGGCTGACGCCGATGGCCCGAAAATATGGGCCGACGGCCCGAAAGTTGGAGCCGACGTCCCAAAAATGTGGGCCGACGCGACCGACGGCCCGAAAGCGTAAGTCGACGGTCCGAATCTGGGGCCCGACGTTTCAGAATCTTAAGCCATGTGCACAGATAACACTACCAAAATGGGACGTTGTCGCCAGTTTTGGACAATTAATATACCTAAACAGAAAAAGAAATAGATTCCGTACCTGAATCGAACCTGGATAACACTGAAAACTAGACACAATACAACACGATTCACTGAATCTCGAACGGTAGCGCCGTTAAAGTCACTCGTACTCAAGCAGAAATCGATAGCATACTGACAAAATACTCAACGAGGCGCGCCGCGAGGCGAAGAGAGATGAGGGTCTCGCGACAGTGGTGATTTTGGCTGCCATCAAGGTCGAATGTTACAAATGCATACTAACGCCATCTAGTGTAGGTGGCGTTAACTCGAGCGATTCATTCGCGCTATGCCTTCGTGATGCAATCAATTTGCAGCAAGAGCCGTCGTGGTCTAGAGGTTTAGATGGTTATAGGTCTCAATTCTGTGGCTATCGGCGGCGGCTCGGGTTCAAACCCCGTTGCTGTTTTTTATTTTTTTTACGGTTAAGTTTCTAAACAGTTTTTTTTCTTGATTTTGGGTATGTCTTGGGTTAGTTTTGGTTAGCAATATATATACAGCAGCTTGCATGTGTTTCCGTGAATACATTCACAAAGAATATCCCTTCTTTGAATTAATTTGATGTCTGTATCCGCATTTGTAACATTCGACCTTGACGGCAGCCAAAATAATTACCGTCGTGAGACACTCGTGAAGAGAGGGTCACGGAGCGAAGAGAGGCGAGAGAGGGATGCAGTGAAATGCAGCGCACTCGAGCTTAGACGACTTGAATAATGGAACCAAAGGTAAGAAGTCACTTGCAAAAGGGTAGAAGCAGGTAGGGTAATCTCATTAGGGTCAAGCCGACGGCACAGACCCTAAAATAATAATATCAGATAGTATCTAAAATACAAATATACAACAATTCAATGAGATAGGCATAATAATAAGCAAACAATATAATATAAAGAGTTTTAAACACACAGACAGAGGAGACAAATTGAGTACACATAACAGCAAGAATAGAGAATTCATGCTCTTTTTATGATTATTTCTTCTAAAATATACATTATTTCGATTGTGAGTAAAGTAATTACGTATTTCAGTGTTAAAAGTAACATTCTTCCAGAGGTATAATACTGGAAGCAACTGGTGCAAAATTTTGTATATATCAACCATTGTCATAAGCCCCAAGTAGGCATTCACAGACTGCCAGCCCAACAGTGCAGCATCAAACTGGGGTGCAACTATACAGCAGCCCAGAATGATTTTCATCCCCCTATTTTACCACCTCTGAAATGAGGTCTTAAATCTGCTATCCATCAAGTAAAACAGGCTCAAGCAGTTAATGAAATGAGGTTGTACTATGATCTGATAAACATGCATCTCCATATAAATTGTCTATTTCATGACACTGTAGTAAAGAAGAATAATTTTTTTTTAATATTTTTAAAAGCTATACAACTTATTTTAAATAATACTTTAAAAAACACTAACATTTAGAGAACAGTCACAAAATAGAATGACAACATATCATAAATAAGTTATTATTGTGTATCATTTATTCATTCATAATAAAGAATTTGAGGAATTGTTCAAATCCACTTTCTAAAAATGTACCAATTGAGTATGGCTCCAACACCACAAGTGAATCCAAAATAATATTTTACAAATAGTAAAATTTACCTCTACTTTCAAATGGTCAGGCAATTTGTTGGAAAACTTTTAGATGCATATGCCCGTTTCAGTCATGGAAAGCCTATGGATAGTTTATTTCATGATCTCATAACTTTTGTCTATATGTATTTGAAAAAGAAGACTAAAACACTCATATATGTACAGCCCCGAAAGGGTCAAGCCATTGAAATCTTTAAAATGACCCCTGCATGAATCTCGGTCTCAAAGATACAACAATACAAATGGCTCTCTTTTGAAGAAAAAATATCTGTGCTATCCCTCAGAAAAAGGCACCAAATCTAAGCAGAGAGTGGATGTTTGAAATATATACAGATCTAAGATCCGGATATCTTACCAAAACTAAGTGAGAAGCAAGCTGAATTCATTCTTTGCCAACTCGATACCTGGTTCACCCAATCCAGATTTTGATCTATGTGGATTCCAGAAATTTAGTGCTCTTGGCAAGCGTCACCCTCTGCGAGCCCAGCTAGACCCCTCCTAGAATATCATTCCTCTGCTTTATTCTGAAGCACAAAAACTTAGTTTTAAGTATCTGAATTGAGAACCAATCTGTTCGTCAGAATCTGATCCTGAGCAGTCTGAAGGCGCTCATTGGATAGATTTGAGCCAGTGACGAGATCGTTGGTGTCGTCGGCAAAGTTTACCAGCGGTGGGAGTCACCTCGTACTTTTTCAAAAACTAGATTGTTTACATAAAATATTGACAAAAGAGGACCAATAACACTTCCCGGTGATATGCCCATCTGAATATGATCCTCCCCAAAGAGGAATATCTCCATAACGACCCTTTGCCTCCGATCACTCAAATAGGATCTGATCCAACCAGATGCTGGTCCGCAAACACCATACCAATCGAGCTTTTCCACAGTAATACCTGGAGAGTTCCAGGAATATTCCCCCAAGTGCCTCCAAGATTCGTTCCACGAAATCATAGACAGCAGTGTCCATTAATCTTCCCTTGAGACAGTCATGCTGTGAAGTGCTAAATAGATTCTGAAAAGGGAAAAAAACTCAAAAGGTGAGTGCACATTGCCACCTGAAAGAGTTTTGAAAAGGCTGAAAGCAAGCTTATTGGGCAGTAGTTTTTAAGTAGGGGTTTAACAAGGGCTGACTTGAGATCTGGGAAAATTTAAGTTGTTGACAATGTGAAACACTGGAAGCGTAACCTCCTCTGTACAACCTTAAATGAGGTTTGTTGAGATCTCGTCAAATCCTTAATTGGTTTTGTTTTTAAGTTTTGATATAGTATCCAACATTTCCCGAATTGTGACTGGTGTTAAGAAGGAAATAAATGTTACATAAGGAGGCGGCCTGTGGTAAATCGTTTACAATACTGGAAGCTGCTTGAACAAAGAAGGTGTTAGTGTTAACATACTCCGTTTAGGTTCTCTGGAACCCAACAGTTCATTCTTGCCACTTTCTCTTATCTTATTTACGACCTGCCAAACACATTTTGATTTACTGCTTTAAAACAGCACAAAAAAAGCGTCTCTAATATTCTTTAAAAATATATCATTTGACCAGTGTGATCTAATATATAAGTATGTACATAGTACTTCTGTTGTAAAAAAACTGGCAGTTTGTATAAATGTTATCAATGCAACTTGTGTGTGTGTATAAAATAGGCGGATTCACGTTAAAAAAATTGTAACATAGAAATAAAATTGTGTTCCTACTACCAGCTAAAATATCAATATTAGAATCAGCTGCAATGAAAATTAAACATTTTTTTATAAAACATTCTCAATTTTGTGTTGAGTACTGAACTGGAGCACTATAGGTAGTTGGTATACACATAAAATAATAAATAAATAAATATAGCCTTTATTTCCAACAGGTTAGTACCCACTTATAGGAAATTCACAAATACATATAAATACTATGCTTAATGAAAGCCAACCACTAACCAATAATTAGTGCAATCGGATTAGTAGGACATTATACATGAAATATAACTCGCATATAAGGCACTATTATCAGACTGAGCACAATCAACGATCCAAATTCAACACGGCGTTAACTATACTCTCAAGAGAATCTGCATTAATGTCACATGTATTACATATACGGTTGAATACACTGCACATGAAGTAAAGGGGACATTATCTTAAAATATTGGACCTAGCCGTGCTGAGATGAAAGGACGGATTGTACCTTGCCCCCAGTCGCGGCACCCAAAAACAGATATCTCCCAGGAGAGAAACACGATCAAGCTTGGAATTCAACAATCCATATAAAAACCTGATTGACTGAACCCTTCTCCTGGTGAAAAGAGTAGGCTCAGCGAAACGAGCTAGTAATAAAATGTGATCGAATCCTCTAATAGGGTACACATTGTCCTCTTTAAAAACTAGGTACTTAAATAATCGTCTCTGCAGAGATTCAATGTGGCCAATGTGAGTAAGATATGATATATTGGGTTCCATACAATTGATGCATAATCGAGCTTGGAACGTACAAATGTATAATATAAAATTTTAATCGTAGAAGAATCATTGAAGTGTTTACGATTACGGATAATAAAACCGAGCATTTTGGAGGCTGAAGCCACCATCTGGTCAATATGAGGTACAAATGTTAGTTTGTTATCGAACAATATGCCAAGATCGGCCATTCTCTCGGATCGATTCAGCACGGCTTCGCCAAATGAGTAATCATAAAAAATAGGATTATTGCTGCGACTAAAACTCACTATGTTGCACTTAGAAATATTCAGTGTCAGTCTGTTAACCCTACACCAGTCACTTATGACCCGCAAATCCTCCTGCAGAATGACACAGTCAGCAACACTACATATTCTATGGAATATCGTCAGATGATCAGCATACGAGAGCTTATCACAACTAATTGAGTTAATAAGATCATTAATGAAAAATCAGAAACAGGAGCGGCCCCAGGTTAGACCCCTGGGGTACTCCCGAACCCGCAGTGAATGATGGTGATCTGAAACCCTCACACTCGACATACTGCATCCGGTCAAGTAAATACGATCTAACAAGGTCAATCAATCTCTGCGACATACCCAGGTTCTCTAGCTTAGCGAGTAGAACATAGTGGTCAATCTGATCAAAGGCTCTCTGAAAATCCGTATATATCACATCCAACTGGCCACGTAAATCCAAAACCTCACATGCTTTGTGTGATAATGAACATAGATTGGTAACGCACGATCTAGAGTCAATAAAGCCATGCTGATATTCGGAGAGCAAGCTGCGGAAAGATGGAACTGTGGAGGGGTCTGGTGCAGATAAGGTAAGTTCTTAATAATGGGTTTTTTGGAAAAATTTTGGTACCAATCGATTCGTTTTTTTATTTTCTTTCCAAAAAAGTGAGGATCATCGAGATATTATCACGTTTTTTTGGTAAAAAATTGATATTAAATGTTCGTAATGTCGGTGCAATAAGCCATATTTCCATGACAGACGCGTCGTTTTTAAAGCAATTTAAGCATCAAGTAGGCTTTGCAAAATGCGAGGCAAAATGTCAAAGTTAACAAAAGCCAAATTTAAAACCGTTAATGTCGATTTGTTGACAGCGTTTCGAAATCTTTTTAAAGATCGTGATCGAATAATAATAATGGAAATTCAAGGTTCATTCGAGCTATATAATCGTATTAAATTACAGCGATGCAGAATTATACGATTTTTTAGTAGGTAAAGTATTACTAAGGGAGAATTTAAGATGTAAAAATCGGCGATGCCGAAGACAATGCACACTTAGAAACCGGACAGACAAACCATTTGGAAAAACATTTTATTGCAACGGATGCCGTAAGCAATATTCAGTATTGTTAGGATCGTTTTTTGAAAAATCGAAAGTACCAATTCGGCAGCAATTATGTCTTTTTTGGCAATGGTCATGCGGAATGAGATCGGGACTAGCAGCGGCAGAATTAGGAGCAGGAATGACGACGAAAAGTGTAATACAAGTATACAGATATTTAAGAGATATTTGTTCTTGGTATTTGATAAGAAGAGGAGATCTGTTTCAGCTGGGTGTTTCTTTTTCTTTATTATACAGGGCACGCTAAATTTTGCGTTTTTATGCTTTAAACTGTTAAATTCAATAAAATACACATTTTAAACTATTTTTGATCGTGGGAACCCATATTAACTGATATTTATATTATACAGCTAGTTTTTAATCATAGAACGTTTATTAAGATTAATTATGTTGCCTACCAACTCACTAAAACTAACCCAAATTAACCGAAATTAATGAAAATTATGTTTGAGGCTGGTATGAAGAATGGCGCAAGCCATCCTTCATGTAAGTGCGTAGTATCTAAAACATGCCGAAACTAACCCAAAGCTAACCCAAACTAACCGAAATTGTTTCTCATAGGTTTGTATGAAGAATGGCTTGCGC
>MU181954.1:253938-371372 GCA_016904865.1 Pissodes strobi
CTAAACGAGGCAACTTGTTTTTGTTAAGAAATATAATTGTTTGCAAAACATTTTTTATTTGTTTTATTAACTACAGGTTGAAGGGCTATATTATAAGCCAAAAAAGGCAACTTATTTTTGTTAAGAACAGCTACACTACACAACCACAGCTACACTTAACAACAATAAAAATAATGACACTATTATATTACAGATTAATTATAAGAGGCAATCTATTTGCAATATTATTTCTTTTTATAATTGCACGATTTTGAAGTTGTCCTTCATCAAAGTCTTGTAAGTTACGAGGGTCGTTTTGTAGCTCTATTCTCCGTTCTTCCTCAATATCAACTAAATCCTCAAATAATTCTCCATTTAAAATGCAAATATTATGTAGTACACAAGCACCCATAATATTCAATACACATAAATCTTGCCTAATGGTCTCCAGAAATTTCAGCCTGCGGAATCGACCTTTTAATAATGCCAACGAATTTTCAATTTTTACTCTGGCTTTGCCCAAAATCGTATTGAAGTTTTTTTGTCTCATTGTTAAATGCCCATGGTCTTTGAAACCCACAATCAAATTAATGTTGAGCTTGTAGGCTAAGTCTCCAATTAAGTGAGAATCATTAAAGAATCTCACTTCTTCTCTTCTTATAGCTCTATGCAAAGGTGATCTCCTATACAGCGTATAATCATGTAAAGATCCAACTTCTCCAATATAAACATCTGTAAACAACATCCTATGATCGCAGACAGCTTGCAAAAGTACCGAATGAAAGTTTTTTCTATTTATATAAGAATTTCCATCAGTTTTAGGAGCGATAATTCTTATATGGGATCCATCGATACACCCTATGATTCCTAAAAAAAATAAATTAATTAACACCTCATATTTTTATCTGGAACACTCGTTTTTATCTGCAAGATGTGTGTGTGTGTGTGTGTATGGATGTTTTTTTTTAAACTATGTACACCTTCTTTTTCTCTTTTTTCTTTTTTTTTTGTAATTCGACATGTTCTACAAACATTGGTTATGTAAACTGAACAAATAAAGATTTGAAACTGAAACTAATTTAACACATGCTTGCAACTGTCTATGAATGATACTCCAATTATGTTGTCCCAGCTTCTTCCAGATAAATTATGCTACAAAAACTTGTCATCCAAATCATGAGTATATCAAATGAGAGTTAAAAATATTTTTAGTAGCTATGCCACTTAAAATAACAATTAGTTCACTTTTTCCACAAAATTAGATTAAAATGCCATTGCGACCTTACACTTGGTTTCCTGCCGGGCATTTTAACCATATGCATATATACAAATTTTTTTCAGCTACAATTAGAACAATGGAAATCTTTATTTTTGTCATTATTCATATGAACTGCAGATATTAAGTCTAAATATGATAAGATTTGAACTATTTTGTTATGAAAAAAATAATATTCAGTTGGGTGAAGGTATAATTATTATTTGTGATCAGTTTCTGGAGTTTACAGCATGCTCACATTTTCATATTCAGAATTTGTACTAATTATTGAGAGAGGGGTGGGAGAGGTCTCAGTTTCAAATCCCAATGAGAACTGCCAATGACTAATTTTAATATGGTCCAAAAAGTTACTAAAAGATATTCTTTAACATAATTATTATCCGCTTTCTGTAAAATTAATAGTGATATGCACACATTCGATTTTTGAAAAATATTACCTGTAAATCCATTTGCACTGAACTGCTGAGATATATCAGCTTGTCTTGCTCTATCTGGCCAACAAATAATCCTGTACCGGTTATTCACTTCGAGTAGTAACTTGCAAATTCGAATTAGAATTGCCCAGCATGTAGATTTTGTTACACCAAATCTATTTGCCACTGATCTACAAATAACGAAAGTATTTAATTGTTATTTATAGTAGACAAAACTAATAAACAACACCATTATCCAACATATCATAAATAAATATCAGAATAATAACTACCTAATATATGAATGACCCCATAGATGAGGTGCCTTAGAAGGGTGTCTGTAATTTGTTTACCCATAAGGCCTGTGCAGATAGGCCGAAATTTTGCTGACTTGTAATAATTCTTGCTGACTCGTGAGTGGGATGGAACTGCAGATGGCTTTAAATAGAGTTTTGCAATTTTCTTCTAAAAATTTCCCCCAACACCAGTTTTAAATTATAAGAAAAATCTGCTGACCCTTATGAATTCTTGCTGAGCCGGGTCAGAACAGATTTCCTATAACCTAAAATTGTTGGGAAAATATTCAGAAAAACAATTAATTAGAAATATGTCATTTCGTGCCACACACCGGTCACCAAGAATTCTTATGGGTCAGCAAAAATTTCTTATAATTTAAAACTGGAAAGATAAGAGAAAATATTTAGAAAAACAAAGAAAATTTTATTTAGGACTATCTAAAGTTCCATCCCAAGCACAGGTCAGCAACAATTCTTACGGGTCAAGAAAATTCTATAATAAGGATTTCTTTTGGCTGCGAAATGTGACTTTTTCTAATATTGCTTAGAGTTGTGGTTCTCACACTTCTTTACTTATCGATTTAAAAAAAAAACTGATTAGAATAGCTCCCTGATTGTTATTTTGATCAATCATGCAATTTACTATTTTTTTTTTGGGGAATACCTTCTTTACCTAAAACTTTCTATATTCCCAAGGTACCAAATGGTAATCATTACTTCTTTCTCTAAAGTAGTTCTTGGATAACCAACACTTCTTAAACCTGCAACGTTATGTATTTTTATCAGCAAATCTTCAAATGTGCTTGGTAACATTCGAAAGTGTTTCTTAAATTGATTGTCATCAAAAAGGGGTATTGTAATCTCTGCGAAATTATCGATTTTTTCTATAATATTATCTTCTTCATCTGAAGAATCGTCAAAATAAATGTGCTTAATAAAATTTGTAACCCAAACTAATCCAAACATTGTGTTCGAATCCTCTTAAATAAAAAACCCCTTTTTCTAAAATTTAAAATTGAAAACATGAAAACAAAACAGAAGTCTTGAATCTGTCAGTAATCTGTCGTTCCCAGGTCCAACAACTCCGAAGCGTTCGACTATACATTTTTGACACCATACGCTCCAAGGTCACGTGCCCGAAAATCCACGCGCACTCGACTCCAACTCCATTTTAATACCCGAACCCAGCTTATATCAGTAGTGTTTTAGAAGTATGAGTGAGTCTGAGAATGATAATTCTGATATTGAAGAGGCATGTGAAATAGGGTGCTCTTCAATAATTCCGGAGAAATCAAAAAATCGTTATGAAAAGACGTATAAAGTTTTCAAAGAGTGGTTTAAAGACAATCATGGAAAGAGCTTAAACGAAAAACTCTTGTTGGCATACTTTGTTCAATTATAGGTATTTTTTAGGGCATATTTAGAAAAAAACGAAACATTTTTTAAAAATAGTCTAGTTTTTACAAAATACTGATGTTTCAAGAAAGGATCATCTAAAGATGATGCATTTTTTCGACAAATTATATATATTTTACTTACCGTTCAGCTGAACGGTAAGTAAATTACTTACCGTCGCGTTTTTGCTTAGTAACCAGTAAACTTAACCTACCGTTCTAAAACCAAGCACGGTAAACAATCCGAAATAGCATGGACGTACAAAAATAATATTAATGTAGTGTAGCTATTGAAAGTTCTTGCATTTAAAAAAATGCAATAGTTTTCTAGGTGAAGGCAATTCAAAGGGTCAGTGATTTCTGTTAGGAGTTTGCAAAGGGGTAGTAATTAGTAGTAATTCGAGCAGTGGCAGATGCAGATGATTCATATTCATACTAAGCCACAGGTATGCTTCCGAATGCGTACATTTTACCTCAGTGTATGACTTTTTATTTTATACAAATAGTTAAAACTATATGATTTATTTTTCCCTTTTTCACCTTGAATTAAAAGCTGATAAAGGCAATTATTGGTAATAGTGCAACCATGTCCCTAATAACATTTTATCTTTATTAATTTAGATATTTTGCATATGACTAACTATATACTGCCATACACAACTGCAGTTAGCCATTAAAGAACTATGGTGTATTTGTTTCATAGGCCAACAAGTCTCTAAAAAATTTGATCAAATATGATTTATAAAAGTTTGGTTCTTGGATTTGCCTGTATAATTTTAGTTAGACGACTTGAATATGTAGAAAGTAGGACTTTGGGCGACATTTTTGGGGGAATATTGTTGCCTGTCCATGGTAGGAATAAGAGTAACGATGTCACAAAGTCCAGTCAAATGAGTAAGTACCAAAAAAAAAACGTAGTTAAAATTTTAACTAAGAAAGGAAAGGCTCTTCTAGACACACGATAATTTTGTCACTATTCTCTTTAGAATTTTTCCGAATTATTTGGAAACTGAAAAATGTTTGATACATTCTCGTTCAGATGTTAGCTGATAGTTTGAGAGCTGGCAGTAAAAACAACTACCTCATAAGTTACCAAAGGTTTGAATTGACATGTCTGTACTCCTTTAGGTTGTAATTTTAAAACCGTCCGTCTGCCGGGTGTGAGTGGTCGCTTCATTAGTTTAAAATTAAAAAAAAAATAAAATGTTTTATGAAAATGGCCTAAGATCTTAACAAAATTGAAATCGAAGGCGTCTGCCGTTGGAAGTGATCGCTATTTCGAAGCAGACGAAGTCAATTATGTCAAAAAAACGCCATGAACTTCCTCAAGGGTTACCGCCGTTATTTTTGTGTCAAAATATTACTAAATATATTACTAATCAAAGTTAAAAGAGAAAACTTTGGCAGACGGTCGCATTCAAATCGCAGACGGGTTTAAAGTTGAAAAGTTAAAGAAAAATATCTTGACTTGAATTGCAAACTTTAGTGTATAAAAAGTGACCTATTTGGATTAAAGATTTGCGATTTTTTTTTTAATTAAAGAATTAAATTTTTAAAATAAGCGTTTAACATAATATTAAAAAACGCCGTCAACTTCCTCACAAGTTACCTTCAATTTTTTTGACAGAATATTATTATTGTTGTGTAAGTAACGAAGACGTATAAAGAAAATTTCGGCAGACGGTCCCGCGATTCGATCGACGCGTTTGGAGGGGAGAACCGCCTCGTCGAGGACAGAGATAAAATAGATATTTATTTATCTCTGGGGAAGGCCATGTTTGTGGAGTTGGCAGAGCATTGACTTTCTTGAAGACCGCCTCAACCAGAAAAGGGGTATTTTAAATCCGGGTTTTTCTCGGGTGATCTTAAGAGGATTTGACCATTTCTGGTAGATTAGATCGTGCGACAATTTCAGTTTCGTGTTGAAGTAAATATTTGTTGCAATTGCCGTCGATTTGTCCCGATTGTCGGGGATTTGTGGCGGCGGCTTCATTTGATCGTGCACGCCATTTTTGGCAGATTTCCGGCCCTCGGTTTTGGAGGGTCCACCTAGAGGGCGAAAGGAATTTGTTCGACCACGGGCGCAAAGTAATCGCTCTCATAGCAGGTGCAGAGTGACCGCCCGTTTGAACGGACCAATCTGCCTACCTGGCGTGAGCAGCTAGACCACCGGGCAGCCTAGAGCTGTAGTTCCGACTTGGCAGTGGTGAATTATTAAGATAAGTGCCATTCTCCTTTGGTAGAACATTTGATCTGTGTTATTAATCAGTTACTTTTGATAGCTAGTACCCTTTTTTTTGTATTTGCGCCTTAAGTATCCTTGCGGCCTTCGTGATCACGATTCCGCGCGGTTGACCAAACTCGTTAATTTCTTTTTTTCCTTTTGTTCCACTGGATCAAAACATCAAAGCACTTACAGAGTGTCATTCATAACTAACTAAAATAATAAGAAAACTCAATTTTTGCTATAACAACTCCGAGTTTTGGGCCACCACGGATAATTTTTTTGTGCTGTTTTCAATGTTAAATCTTGTAATTAATGAGACCCGAACGGCCGTTGTCGGCTGAGATAGTAATCTCGCCAGATCTGTCATCTGTTTATGACCGTTTCTTTTATTAAATACGAAGTGATTTTACTTAGTGTGTTTTATTTGGCTCAATCTCAAACAGGATCCCGAAAGATTTTTTTTTATGTATTATTTTTTTTTGTTGCGCTCTCTTCTGGCAGGATTTTACCTTCAAGTTCCACGACTAACTTGGGGACTTCGGTCCGTTTCGAACTTGGTGGCGCCCTACCGGACCTCTATCCGCTGAATTGAGCTGCGGGCAAATTGCGCGCTTAACTTACAACTTGTCACGTTTAGATTTTGGCAGTTCGAGTCATTATTAAGTTTTGAAGCACCCTCGTAGCTATTCCGTCCAGCATTCAGCTTTCGGAGGGATTCGTTGCGCGAGTCTCGGCTTGGTACGGCCCGAGCGGATGGTTGGGGGGACACGAGTTTTGCGGAAGAAAGGACTCGTCTTTCTTTTTGACTAGAGAAGTGGTTCCGTAAGTCGGCCGTAGTTTTATCTCTCGCCGAAGGCGGATTTTGGTCGATTTGCGGGGAAGTATTTCCGTTTTGGTTCTGGGAACCTGCTAGTGAGATACGTATAGTGTTCGTTGTTCGAAGTGTTATTAGCTGCTTCCACTTGGTCAAGCCAGCCATTGTACGTCGTGTGTTTTGTTGTTATTGATTCGAGTGCCCTTTTAGTAAGGTAAGAATTCCGTATTATTAGCCTATATTTCGCGGTTTCGTGGATCTAGTATTATCATTCACTTTTGCATTATTCTTTTGATTATTAATTGCGGGTTCAAATGTTTAAATTTAAAGATTTCATTACGTTGAATTAATTTTTTTGGTACAGTTAAATTGACATGAGAATATTACCGGCTTTGGAATGTGAAAACGAACGAGTTTTGTTGATCCGGGCTCGCTATCGGGTTTTTATGTATCACTGAACTACGCGTTTTTATGTTGTTTCCGAACGTTTTGCGTTGTCGATTTTCGGCGATATTAAGGGCTCGTTTCACTGAATTAATCTGGGTGCATTGTTTTATAATCAGGGCCATTATTTCGGATTTCAATTTTATGTATATTCTTTGAGAAATTTAAGAAAAATACGCGATTTGTTCTATTTTTCATTATTATACCGAGTTTGGGACCAGTACCGTGGGAATTACTGTGCTTTTCTCAATTTTAATATTTGTTTTTTTTTTCAAACGTCATCTAGTCATTCGTGTTAGATGCGTCAGATTTTGAATTAGACACTAACTGGGGAATTGGGTCGATGTAATTAGCTAGTAATTTACTTACGTTAATAACTGTATTAAGGGAGGCTTTCCACCTTTGTTATTTTTGAGAGTGCATATGTTGGTGCTCATTCCACCATGGTTTCGCCGTATTGAACTTTGGGCTCAAGTGATTAAATAATTTTAATTATTAAATTTCAATTAAATAATTAGAGATTAAATTATTGGAGTTAGGTACGAGCTATTTTATTTTCTGAATATTACTATTGCAGGGTTTTCAGGCTTGTTTATTTCATGCCGTATGACTCTCTTACTTTTTAGTTAAGCTCATTTTTGTGCCTTTGTTTATTATTTAGATTGGAACTCTTTTTACATATGGTGAATTTTATCTGCGCCCGTTGTGGAACAATTTATTTAATCATTGATTTGAGGAAGCGTTTTAGCATTATTTTTGACGGCGAATGTTGGCCTCCTTTGATCAAAGTTAATCTTGTAGTTAAGCGTAATTAATATTATGCTATAATTGTAATGTTTTTTTTTTCTTTCGATTGCAAATATATCGTTACGAGAGAGCTTTAACTAGTTTTAGTCTCTGATTTTTGTTCTTATTTTCCTTGACTTCGATTTAAAAGTTTAGATAAAATTTAATTAATGAAAATTAATCACTTTAAGCAATATTTAGTAATACTGCTAATTTTTTTCGTGTTTTGGCACAATGTTATATTGGCAATCGATCACGTATCATGGTGGCTCGTTACTAGGCAGTTTTTCCTTCTTAGGGCCGCACCCCTTGGGCCGAGGTCCTGATTATGAGTTAGCATCTCATCACGTGAGGTAGTTCAACATTTGGGGGTACCTGCTGCCGTGCCGTGTAGAGCCTAGTCCGTCCATAGTGTCCGATTGTCTGGGGTCAGGACAGCAGCTGAGCAGTGTTAAGTTAAGTAACCAAGTAGTATATAGAGATAACGGTTGTGTGTCGTTCCCGGATGTTTTGGGAAACTGTGTTGTGCGCACCTTTTGTGCTCCCCTTTTATTGTCGCGTGAATCAGTCTGAGCGTTTTGCGGTTGCAAATACTGTACTGGCTTAAAGTTAGGTTAGTTTCTAATTAGTTAGTAAGGTAAGGGTTTGGTTCGAACGTCTCCTCCCACCCCTTTGGTGGACACTTATGAGCGGAGCCTAGCGGCTAAAATTGTTTTTTTTTCTTTTTTTTTTGGTGATACTGGCTTGTTTATAGTTTTATTTTCTTTGTTTTCACCTATGAATAAAGCGTTTGTATTGTGTTTGCGGCGTTTCATTTGGCACTAGGATTTGCGGTGTATTGTTTTCTTTCAGCTCCCAGTATTAATGATGAATCTTGAGCCGCTCGATCCGGCGAAGTACTAGGAACGGGGGATTGGCAGCAAGGTCCGGGAACAACGCGGGACCTCCACTTCGGTCCGTGTCGAAGTTGGTGGCGCCCAACGAACTTCACGATTAAGCCGCGGCAAATTGCACGCACGCCACACAGCTTGCTGCAGGTCTCTTCGTTTTCTTGATTTCGCCCAGTGTCTAAACGAGAGAAGGAGATCTGGACGGATTCGGTAGGTGATTTTATTCTAATTCTTGATGGAACTCATCATAGCTCCACAAGCTTTGAACATCTCTTAATTTAATTTAATTTTTAATTAACTTTTTTTTTAATTAATAAAAAAAAAAAGGATTTCCTTTTCGAAAGAAAAGTGCGTGGCAAACTTGCTGCAGGGCCTCGCACCCTGACCTGTCGGGTGTTCTGGTTTAAGAATTAGTGACTCTCTTTACCTTCGGTAGGTGAATTATACTCGACCGCGGTGGAACTCCATAGCTCCACGAGCATTCAACATCCAGTTATCATTTTCTCAAACAAAAAAAAAACACACGGAAAGTGCGTCGCAATTTTTGGCGCCCAACGTGGGGCATACTTAAAAAATAAATTATTCACCACCAACTTTCAGATTTAGTTTAACCATCAATCTATCAATTTTTTTTTGTTAGTTTACGGGGTGAGTCCTGTTTGTGAGCCAAATAGAACGAATTTATATGACTTATGGGTGTGCTAACTATATTGATTTATTTACGCTGATATTTATAGTTGAGTATTATTTATTGATGCTTTATTCTTTATTGATCCGTTTATGCCGATATTTATTGTTGTTTATTGGTTATTGGCGTAGATTTATAGTGAATTGTTTATCGCCTTTATCTGTAGTGAATTATTTGGGAGTGTATTTACCTGTATCGCCTACTGAGCATTCTTGCGCTTCATTTTCTCCATTTAGTGTTTGATTCCCGTTTAGTTCTTTTCTTGTTATTAAGATGGATTACAATATGATAGTTAATCACCTTAAAAAGGAAATGCTTGTTTACGAACTTAGTATTCGCGGTATACCGGCCGATGATTCGAAAACAGTTGAACAGTTACGCGCAGCTTTGCGTCCGGTTTTACGGTTGGAAAAGAAGGGTAAACCACTAAACTATCCACCCTATAAGCTTAAGTTCGAGACGGAAATTGAATACATCCTGACCACTTTGACCGAGCTCCAAACCTCAGTGGAAGGTTTAGCGGGAGACTCTGGAACCAAATCGAACTTCGAACGTGTCCAATCGCGCCTTGTTCACTTATTAAATCGCATCAATCGGATGCCTACTAGCGATCTTACGAAGGAACAAACAAAAACTAGGTCCGATGCTTTGCTCGAAATATTGTCTGCTTTGGATAGTTTAGCTTCACTCTTAAAGGCGGATGAAAATTTGAGCGCTCAAATAAATAGGTCGCAGTCGGATGATTCGGATTCAGACTCTTCCGATTCTAGCTTAGGCTCTAATGTGCCGCCAACTAATTCTACGCCGACCAAAGTTCGTGCCTGCCACTCTGGTAATGTTAAAACTCGCGTCGAGAAATGGAATCTTAAATTCCCTGGGGATTGTAAACAATTTTCGGTCCACAATTTTTTGGAAAGAGTTTCGGAATTACGCGTTGCTAGAGGTATATCGGAACGGGAATTATTTGAGTCGGCCATAGACTTGTTTACCGGTAGAGCCTTGAATTGGTTCCGAGCAAATCGCGCTAGGTTTGCTAGCTGGGGGGTTTGTCGGATCTTTTCTGCAAGCATTTTGAACCGCCGGACTATAAACCGAGATTATTTAAGGAGATTTTGGAGAGAACGTAGGACCCATCTGAGAGTATTGTAGATTATTTGTCCAGTATGAGTGCCTTGTTTAGGCGTTATGGGTCTATATCCGATGAAGTACAGCTGGACATCCTTTCCCGGAATTTGTCCCCCTTTTATACCACACAGCTTCCGGTGGTTAACTCGTTTGAGGAGCTGGAGACTGAGTGCCTGAAGCTTGAGGCCAAGAAGTACCGTGCTGACCATTATGTTCCGCCGCCTAGGAGGCGTCAAAATTTTGTTGAATCCGATTTCGCCTATATTTCAGCCGGTACCTCGACTCAGTCCAGTGCGGAGGATATTCCTAATCCAGTCCATGAGATCAGACAACAGACTCCGTCACCCTTGCCTCCAAATTCTAGAGCGTTTAAGTGCTGGAATTGTAATCAGGTTGGCCATTTGAGTCGTCAGTGTCCGGTCCCTCGGAAAACTCATTGTTATCGTTGTGGTGCTCCGGGAGTGACGGTGAGGTCTTGTGTGAAGTGTGCACCCTCGGGAAACGGCTCACGGGAGAGTCGATAGGTCGTACGACACATCCCGTCCCCAACATTCTCATGACCGACAGTAATGACTTCCCTAACCAGAACCTTTTTGACTTCATAACTGCTCATGCGCATGGTGATGAGCGTCCTTATCTGGAAGTTTTCGTTTTGGGTCATTCAATATTAGGTTTATTAGATTCGGGCGCGTCGCGTACTATTGTGGGTCATCTGGGTTTTAAAATTTTAGAGAGTTTGGGTTTAAAGCTGGTTACATCTCAAACCGTTTGCACGGTCGCTAATGGCCAGAGTTGTTCGAGTATTGGATATTTTCAAACCCCGATGACATTGTTGGATAAGACGCGAATGATAGATATTTTGGTTCTTCCCAATTTGGCTCATCAACTTGTGCTGGGCATCGACTTCTGGAAGATTATTCCCAACTTGAAGCAAGACGTTTGGCATTTCTCGGATACTGGTTCGTCCGCCGCAGTTTGTAGCGTATTGGATGGCGATTCATTGTCGGAACTCGACCGATTGGCCTTAGATTCTTTGGTTAATGAAAAATTTTCTTCGTTGGGCAGCGGTCTTGGATGTTGTAAGGTGGCCGAACATGAGATTGAACTCGAACCTGGTACTCGACCGATTAAGCAGCGTTATTATCCTGTCTCTCCTTTTAAACAGAGAATTATGGACGAGGAGATTGAAGAGATGCTGAAGCTAGGAGTGATAGAGCCTTCTAGGAGCCCATGGTCTAGCCCAGTGTGCATGGTGCGGAAAAAGGACGACACCTACAGATTCTGTGTCGATTTTAGGAAGCTCAACGCCAGCATAAAGAAAGATGCCTGCCCGATCCCTTACATTTCTGCTATTTTGGATCGGCTTAGGGACACTCGATATATCAGCTCCATCGATTTAAAGTCGGCATTTTGGCAAATATCGCTCAGTGAGTTTTCACGAGAACTGACTGCTTTTACCGTACCAGGAAGAAATCTCTACCAGTTTCGGCGTATGCCCTTCGGCTCGACTAATGCACCCGCGACTTGGCAACGAGTCGTAGATCGCGTCTTGGGTGTAGATTTGGAAAATCATGTGTTGGTCTATTTGGATGATATCATTATTATTGCGAAGACTTTTGAAGAACATCTGAGGATTTTGGGACTTGTATTTGATCGACTCCAGGCGGCCGGATTAGTAGTCTCGAGAGAAAAGTGCCATTTTTGTAAGTCCGAATTAAAGTACCTTGGGTATATTGTTGACTCCAAAGGATCGAGACCGGACCCGGAGAAGGTTCAAGCTATCGTGAACATACCTCCTCCCCGGAATATTACGGAAATTCGCCGTTTTATTGGTACCGCGTCTTGGTATAGACGATTTGTGCCCAACTTCTCATCTGTTTTGGCCCCCGTCACTCGCCTCACGAAGAAGAACATCAAATGGGAATGGACCTCTGAATGCCAGCTGTCTTTCAACACCATCAAGGCAGCTCTGGTAACAGCACCTGTACTCGCCAGCCCAGATTTCGGTCGTACGTTCACCCTTCAGACTGACGCATCCTCTTTTGGTTTGGGAGCCGTGCTGACTCAGCAATTCGATGATGGTGAGAAGGTGATTTATTACCTCTCTCCTTCTCTCACCTGGCAGGAGATGAAATTGACCGTGACGGAGAAGGAATGTCTGGCCGTAATTTGGAGTGTTGAGAAGCTTCGCCACTACTTGGAAGGCGTCCATTTTAAGGTCATCACCGATCACCACTCTTTATTGTGGTTACACAATCTTAAAGATCCGCAGGGACGCTTGGCTCGTTGGGCCCTTCGTTTGCAGCACTACGACTTCCAACTGATTCACCGTAAGGGCAAGGATCACATTGTGCCTGATTTTCTGTCTCGTTCCGTTCCGGTTCCCGTAGAAGACGTAGCGTTGGTAGGCGAGGACCAGTCATTATCGTCCTATTCCAATACCTCTGATCGTTGGTACCAGGGTATGATTCGAAGAATGGAGGAGCGTCCAGATAAGTTTCCTTCGTGGCGAAGTCCAGCAATCCCCATTTTCCCGAACATTACGGATGTTGGAAGATTGTAGTACCCAAGGATAGACGTAGAGAACTGCTGAGGAGATTTCATGACATTCCCGCCGCTGGCCATGTGGGTGTTTTTAAGACGTTTTGGAAGATCACTGAGCGACACCACTGGCCAAAGATGAGGTCGGACATCACCAAGTATGTTCGCAGTTGTCAAGTTTGTGCACAGACTAAAGTCGAGCAAAAGCCACCTGCTGGGTTGATGTGTAATCGTCCTGACATTAAGGAGCCCTGGCAGGCCATTAGTCTGGATTATATGGGACCGTTGCCACGGTCGAAGCAAGGAAATACGTATATTTTAGTTGTTACCGATTACTTTAGTAAGTATGTGGTATTATTTCCTTGTCGTTCGGCTACGGCTAAATCTTTAGTGAAACGTATCGAAGATGAGATTTTCTTAGTTTATGGAGCTCCACAATTCTTGACCTGCGACAACGGACCTCAAATGAAATCCAAGGAGTTTCAGACCCTCTGTGACAGGTATAAAGTCAAGATCTTCTACACCGCATCCTACTACCCTAAAGCACGGAACGTGTTAATCGGGTCATCAAGACGATGTTACGCTCTTACGTCCAACAGAATAATCACCGCACGTGGGAGGACAACTTGCCTGCTATTGGCTGTGCTATTCGCACTGCGCGACATGAAACAACCGGTTGCACCCCTTACCTGGTGAACTTCGGTAGGGAACATAGGCTTTTTGGCCAAGACTATTGCGCCGGCATCCCCACGGCGAACACCGAGCGTCAAGATTATATTCGTGAACGAATTTCGTCCTTCCAACAATTATACGTGAAGATTCGACAACGAATCGAAGCATCTCGTTTAAAAACTGGTCGTCGGTATAACCTGCGCCGACGTCCTGTTAGCTTTGTTATCGGCCAAAAGGTCTGGCGCAAGAATAAAGTTTTGTCGGACGCGACCAAATTTTTCAGCGCGAAATTGGCCCCCGAATTTGTTGGACCCTTCACTATCAAAAAGAAAACAGGAACGTGTACCAACGAGTTGCAGGACGAATTCGGAATTGCGAAGGGACTTTGGCATGTACAGGATCTGAAACCGGTGAACGACGGTACCGATTCTGAAGACCCAACCGACTGAGTGAGAGGGGAGAAGGAGGCAAACGTTAGCTGTCCAGAGTTGACTTGATATTCCCCTTGCCTTATTGTGACTGGATGGAAATTTCCACACCTTACCCCGATTGTGACTTATTACCCGATCTGACTTTACCCGATTGCGACTTTCTTTTCGAGCTGGATTCGCTTAAGCCAGTATCTTTTCGTTTACTACCGTTACCGTTTGGTTTAGTGTCGTTTGGTGTATTACTCCTCGTGCTAAAGGATTAGAGTGTACACCTTTACTTTACCGTGTCGATTTACTTCTCGTTGAGTTGTTTTTGCGAAGTTCTAAGTTGGTTGGCCTGTGGGTCATGTCGGTTGTCGCCGGATTTTGCAACTTAGAGCCTTACCGATTTTACCTTGATTTACCATGGAGTTATGCAGTTAGCATTCGCAGATCGCGGATGTACTGGATTTTTGCAAAGCACGCTTTACGCCTAGGATTAGACGAGCAATGCGTCGTCTCCCCAATGTATGTTGGATCTACTCCTAAGGCAGTGCTGATGTCTCTTTGGAGTTTTGCCTATGTTGTTGATACCTATTTTGCTTGTTGCGATTTTTCTTTCTTTTGCGTTATCTATTTTGGAACCTTATTTTGGATACTCGATTATGTCTGCGTCGGTGCCACTTTAGGGAGCATTCTTGCCTTCCTGGCCCGACCATTTGTTGAAGTTGACGATTTCTTTGGCGGGCACAACAGGTCACTCACTCGTGTTAGATGGAACACTTGGGTCCCTATTGGCTTCCTCACAACCTCAGTTTTTCGTTTTGCTTCTTTTACGCTCTGTAGGGAGGGCGAGTCAGGGTTGTAGGGATTTCGAGTTTTCTGCGCGATGTGGATCGTCTGATGTCTCTGCTCCCTGATGGGAAGAATAGCCCTACACCGAGGTTCTGGTACAGGTAAAAGTCCTGTGAGTGCTGTGACGATGGGGACCTTCAGTCCCATCGTTTCTGTTGTTAGGGTCACCGCTTTGTTCTTTTGATTTTGGAATGAAGTTTTGTTTGGTTAGTTCTTCAGTTTGATTGGTGCCTGAGCGGGTTGAGGTTTCCTCGTTTTGGAGGGTGAGATGTCCTCCAGCGCGAAATGGAGCATGGCTCATTTCTTGGGGCGAGAGGCTTCAGCCTGGCTTATGGTCGTTTGTTTTAGTGGGCGCTAGTCTTCAACTGGTTACCCCGTTTTATTTGGTATTAATGGAGCTTTCCTGATTTGGTCTCCTGGTTTTGGACGGTGCCATGTGCGGGGGAAGTTTTCCCGTTTTGGAGGTGAGATGTATTCTAGCGCGAAATGGAGCATGGCTCATTTCTGGAGGTGTGAGGCCTCAGCCTGGCATCGTAACCGTTGGTTATTGGGCGTTGGTCTTCAACTGGCTACCCAGAGTTTGTGTGGTGTTAAAGAAATTTTGCTTGTTTGGTTCCCTTGTTCTGGATGGTTCTGTGTGCGGGGAAGGTTTCCTCGTTTTGGGGTGAGATGTGCTCTAGCGCGAAATGGAGCATGGCTCATTTCTTGGGGTGCGGGGCTTCGGCCGGGCATAGTGATTGTTCACCTTAAGCCTTTGGTTTTGTTGGGCGCTGGTCTTGAACTGGCTACCCGTAGCGGTGTTTTCCTTTCTTTTGTCCCCTTAAGGGAAGTTAGTTGCGATCTTGGGATTGTTTGATGGTTGTTGGCTGAGTTATAGTTGGGAGGTCGGTCATCCGTAGGGCCGTTTATTTGTGTCGTAACATTACCATTCTAGTTTCGGGGGAGTTGGTGGTTGAGTCGTGCCGAGTAGATTTAGTATTGGGATGGTGATTGGTTGTCGTCGAGAGCCTCGTAGTGGGGTTTCGCCGAGTAATTTAGATTAGTAGTTGAGTAGTAAGCAGCCGGGGGATTTCTTTTTTTGTTACGGGCCTTAGTGGCGACGGGTGCCGCCGGATGCTTGGGTCGGGGCTTTCTCCCGATCAGCCTCGGTTATCGGGAGGGGCAAGCCAGCTCGGAAGGGACGACATGGGGGGCCTGTTGCTTGACGCTCCGGGGTCACCTTTGGACCGATGCCAAGGGTCAGAGGCCGCCGCGAGAGGGTGGGCTACTGTGATCGAGCACCGGAGTCGTTGATAGAAACTATACTAGCCGTCGTAGCGGTCAGTGGTTTCGGTGTTTTTGCCTGAGCTCCGTGTTGGTCCGATTCGAGCAGGTCGGCGGCAGTGCCGTTATTAGGTTAACCCATTAAGTTTTCTTAGTCCACTCGGTTGTTGGATTGTTTAGGATTAGGGTTTTTCAGCCTGGTGTGCGCTATAGCACACTCCCTTGTGGGTGGTGGAGCACCTGGGCTATCCTCTTTAAATTGTTTTTTGCCTCACCTTGTTCTGTCGATTTTCTCGTTTCCTTTTCCCTTGCGTCTTTCTTTTTCTTCTCTCCACCTTCCGAGGGGTATTCCTCGGGTGGGTGGTCGGTGTTTTCGGGGTCGTGTTGGTGGCGTCTTTGGGTGTTGTCTTGGTGAGGCTGGTACACGAGGTTTCCCCAAGCCACATTGGGGATACGCAATACCAGCCACCAGCCGTTTACCATCACTTTTGAGCTGGTTACCGCCAAGATTGCTTGCGGAGCGTTCCTGGCCCGTCCTCGGGAGCATTCGGTCCTTCACCTGTGGGGTACCGCTCGGGAATCCGTTAGTTAAGTCTCTTGCGTTAGTGTAGTCTCTTCCGTTAGTTATAGGTTTTTTGTCTTACCAGGGTTAATGAAGCGCGAGAACCCGATCCTTTGAATTTCACTCGTTTAGCGCAGGGTGATGGGTTGCGATTTCATTATGTTTGGTATTAGCCTTGCTTAGTGTCTGTCGCTCCAGAGTTTCTGGACGAGAGCGAAATCTCCGTTGCCTTTGGTTCAGATTTAGGTGCCTGATATTCTGTTTTTTTTTTATCTCATAGCATTATCGTCGGAAAACTTTCTTTGAAAGTTTCCCTCCTTTTGAGGGAGAGGGGGAGTTGTGACATCCCGATTATTCCTGCAAATTTAGTGCGGTGATTTTACCTTCTGGGATCGCCCCGGTACATCTTTTAACGACGTCACGAACCGTTCTATGATTATATATTATATAGAGGACAGGGAAGGCCATGTTTGTGGAGTTGGCAGAGCATTGACTTTCTTGAAGACCGCCTCAACCAGAAAAGGGGTATTTTAAATCCGGGTTTTTCTCGGGTGATCTTAAGAGGATTTGACCATTTTCTGGTAGATTAGATCGTGCGACAATTTTAGTTTCGTGTTGAAGTAAATATTTGTTGCAATTGCCGTCGATTTGTCCCGATTGTCGGGGATTTGTGGCGGCGGCTTCATTTGATCGTGCACGCCATTTTTGGCAGATTTCCGGCCCTCGATTTTGGAGGGTCCACCTACAGGGCGAAAGGAATTTGTTCGACCACGGGCGCAAAGTAATCGCTCTCATAGCAGGTGCAGAGTGACTGTCCGTTTGAAGGGACCAATCCGCCTACCTGGCGTGAGCAGCTAGACCACCGGGCAGCTTAGAGCTGTAGTTCCGACTTGGCAGTGGTGAATTATTAAGATAAGTGCCATTCTCCTTTGGTAGAACATTTGATCTGTGTTATTAATCAGTTACTTTTGATAGCTAGTACCCTTTTATTTTTTTTGTATTTGCGCCTTAAGTATCCTTGCGGCCTTCGTGATCACGATTCCGCGCGGTTGACCAAACTCGTTAATTTCTTTTTTTTTCCTTTTGTTCCACTGGATCAAAACATCAAAGCACTTACGGAGTGTCATTCATAACTTCTAAAATAATAAGAAAACTCAATTTTTGCTATAACAACTCCGAGTTTTGGGCCACCACGGATAATTTTTTTGTGCTGTTTTCAATGTTAAGTCTTGTAATTAATGGGACCCGAACGGCCGTTGTCGGCTGACATAGTAATCTCGCCAGATCTGTCATCTGTTTATGACCGTTTCTTTTATTAAATACGAAGTGATTTTACTTAGTGTGTTTTATTTGACTCAATCACAAACAGGATCCCGAAAGATTTTTTTCATGACTTATTTTTTTTTGTTGCGCTCTCTTCTGGCAGGGTTTTACCTTCTACGGTGAAGGCTTTGTAGCAAGTTCCACGACTAACTTGGGGACCTTCAGTTCGGTCCGTTTCGAACTTGGTGGCGCCCTACCGGACCTCTATCCGCTGAATTGAGCTGCGGGCAAATTGCGCGCTTACCTTACAACTTGCTGCAGGGCCTCGCACCCTGACCTGCCGTGTGTTCTGGTTTAAGAATTAAACTCTCTTTACCTTCGGTAGGTGAATTATACTCGACTTCGGTGGAACTCTCCATAGCTCCACGAGCATTCAACATCCAGTTATCGTTTTCTCAAACAAAAAAAACACACGGAAAGTGCGTCGCAGCATAGGGAACACGTTCGTAAATTAACAATGTTAAAAACAATTAATTTTTAAAATATGATAGTGTATATTTACGCAAATTTATTTGATACAAAACTATGTGTCACTTACTGCCTACATTTTTCAGTTTCGACTTTAATGATATTATATTTATTTAATTTCAACCACCCAATAATAACAAAAATACTACCTATTTTTTAAATAAAACCTAAACATTTATATTTTTAGTAGGGTTTAGAATAAACCTTAGTATCAAGTTAATACCATCGCAGAAAAAAGTTGGTACAACAAAAAGAAACAAAAATAAAACTCACAAACAAAATTTATGTAGCAAGCAATAAGATTATAGATAAATAATATTACTATTAAGAAAATTAAAATGCAAAATGTCCAAGGTGGCATCAAGCTCCCATCAATTTTTTTAGCTTTGTCTATTGGATTTCTTCCTTGGGACACAGTACCACCATGGTTCCTAAGAAACAAATCTAGCCTTGCTTCATTCACACTAATACCATTATGCCTTCCATACATCCAGCACACAAATTTTTCAATGCCTTCAATTTGCTCTTCCGATATATCCTGGGAATGGCCGAAAGAAGTAAAAATGTTGGCAATATTTACGTCTTTCTCGATAATGTTAAAAGGCTTTATTTTAACTTTTCGAGCAAATGATGGGGTACGGCCTGTTAAAGCGTGATAGGCAGGTAACGCTTGAGAAATTATGTCTCCTAAATTTCTGTATATATCGTTAACAGAAACGTATCTCAAAATATTTTTTGACTGAAGTCCAGTTTTTATCCAAATTTGCACTCCATTTATTAATTTGTGCATATTTCCCACCGCTATTATTAATATATCGGTATCGGATGCACGCATCAAAACATTTGTATTTTCTGGTAGTTTGGCTATATGAAATATAATCCTGGTATCAGCTTTGTTATGACTACAATGTAAAACCTTATTAAGAGGTTTTATATTGTAGTCATAACGAAGCTGGTACTAGGATTATATTTCATATAGCTAAACTACCAGAAAATACAAATGTTGTGATACGTGCACCCGATACCGATATATTAACAATAGCAATGGTAAATATGCACAAATTAGCAAATGGAGTGCAAATTTGGATAGAAACTGGACTTAAGTCAAAAAATAATTTGAGATACGATTCTGTTAACGATATATACAGAAATTTAGGAGACCTCATTTCTCAAGTTTTACCTGTCAATCACGCTTTAACAGGCAGTGATTATACGCCATCATTTGCTCGAAAAGGTAAAATAAAGCCTTTTAACATTATCCAGAAAGACGTAAATATTGCCAAAATTTTTCATTCTTTCGACCATTCCCAGGATATATCGGAAGAGCAAATTGAAGGCATTGGAAAATTTGTGTGCTGGATGTATGGTAGGCATAATGGTAGTAGTGTGAATGAAGCAAGGCTAGATGTGTTTCTTAGGAACCATGATGGTACTGTGTCCCAAGAAAGAAATCCAATAGACAAAGTTAAAAACTTTGATAGGAGCTTGATGCCACCTTGTCGAAAGGTACTAATAAATAAAATAAAAAGGGTTAATCAAGTTTGCGCCATCTGGAACTATGCAACAAAGCCTAATCCAAATTGTTTTAATCCTGAACAACATGGCTTGGTTTTAGTCGATGGAAGATACCAATTGGAATGGTTTACTGGACCGCAAACCCCTCCTACAATTGATGAGATTTGCACCTCCGGACATATATGAAGATGAAATCCCAGCCGCAGACATAGATGAAGATGAAATATTTTACAATTCAAGTAGTGATGAAGATGAATAGTACATTAAAATTTGTATTTTAATTTTCTTAATAATAATATTATTTATCTATAATATTATTGCTTGCTACATAGATTTTTTTTGCGAGTTTTATTTTTGTTTCTTTTTGTTGTACAACTTTTTTCTGCGATGGTATTAACTTGATACTAAGGTTTATTCCAAACTCTACTAAAAAATATAAATGTTTAAGTTTTATTTAGAAAATAGTAGTATTTTTGTTATTATTGGGTGGAAGAAATTAAATAAATATAATATCACTAAAGTCGAAACTGAAAAACGTAGGCAGTAAGTGACACATAGTTTTATATCAAATAAATTTGCGTAAATATACACTATCATATTTTAAAAATTAATTGATTTTAACATTGTTAATTTACGAACGTATTCCCTATGCACGCCTAAACTTGTCGCTCGTCATATTGGGGTTTTTGTGGGTTTTTAGAAAGAAATTTGGGGATGAGTCACGGCCTATTATTTTCAGATTTCGGTATAGCTTGTTTTTTACTTATTTTTTTTTCTTAAGGAGCTCTACACCCGAGGACGTTTTAATGAAAAAATTATATTACGCGTACCTTATTATATTGATAGCAACCAATTTAGGCCCGTCTGTTCTTAGAATGTGACCGTCTGTCGAAATTTTCTTTATACGTCTTCGTTACTTACACAACAATAATAATAAACTAATTTAGTAATATCTATATACTTTTCTAGCTCCTAGCCCTTTTATGACGAAAATAAAAGACATAAATAGGTTCTCTGCTGACATGATGCATGGAGACTATGTGGGGGCTAGCATTGACGGCGTCGACTTTCTAGAAACCTTCAACAATTTGAAATGGCCTATAAAACTATTCCTTAAAATAGCAGAAGAAACTTTGACCTTGATTCATCCTGTATATTTGAAGATCTTTCCTAAGGCAAGAAATAACGGGACCTTTGTGGACAACTTGATGTTCTCCGTATCTCAGAGTGGAGGAATGATGAAAAGCGCTCTGAAGATTATATCCTTGTTTCAGTAAATGGGCATCAGAAAGTCATACGCGATGATGCCACACTTTTTATATTATGTTTATCGATGGTTTAATTATTTATTTAGTAAATAAATATATACCTACATAATATAGTGAATTATAATATGTTTTTATTAGTTGCTATAGCTTCTTTTATATTTCGTTTTAAATTATTGATTTGCTTGTTCGTCCCCCTTTCCCTTATTTTTAGAGACAATGAGAAGTCTTTATTTTTTGCCATTCTCTACTCATTTATTTAAATCCTGCGTTAACAAATAAAATGGTAGGTAGGATGTAAAGTATTAATACTACATAACATAAAACGTAATTAAATGAAAAGAGGAAAACGAAAACGGAGCTTGTTTACTCTACCCGCCGGCCATTTTGGATTTTTATTTTATGTGATTTTATTATTTGACATTCCGATTCTGAATTCTGGGCCGTTTTTTTCGCTAAAGATCTTCCGGATTCCGCTACACATTTTCTAGTCACAATTAGGGTTTCCATAAAGGTTTTTTGAAATTCAGGACAAGCGTGCATGCCTTGAAATCCGGACCTTGCCGAAAAATAAGTCATAACTGTGTTTGTGTACTTTGACTGGTAAATTAAATTTAGAACTGTTAAGTTTGTTTATTCTATTCAAAAATACATTTTAACTCAAAAAATACATAAATGCTTAATATTAAGGTAAATGGTATGGGTATTATAACAATGATATCATGAAACAAAACATAAATCATGTCTTCCCATCGTGGTCTTCCCTTACTAGACACTTCCGTTTGGGCATTAGTGTTGACTGTTGAGTTGAGACAAGCACTTTTTTTTTTCGAGGTAGATTAACGTAAAATAGAGGGGTAGAATTGGGTCGATGAGGGGGACACTTTCCTAATCTAAGGGTAGATTAAATTAAAGCTAAAAAAGCGTCTAGCTGCACCAGAATGGATTTCGATTGCGAAGCTTCACGCAGGCTCAGTTTTTGACACACATTTGGCAAAAGGCTTGCAATTTTTGGTGAATTGCTTTCAGCAAGCCTGGTGGCGCTGTAGTTAGTACGTTTTGCTTGTGATACGACGGCCTGGGTTCGATTCCAGTCAGAGGTGAGAGATGTGTTTTATTTTTTTTAAGGTTATGTTTGTAAAATGTTTTGTTTTTCTTTATTTTGGGCATGCTTTTGGTTAGTATTTGGTGGCTGGGTCCCCGTAGCGAGCGGAGGACCTTGCGTGAAGTGAAATAGTCAACGTTTCATCATGCGCGAATCAATTCTGGTGCAGCAAGACTTTTATATTATTCACTATTTTTCATTTAGGAGTCGCAAATTTTGCACTAGCATAAATCTAAACATTCCCATGGAACTCACTAATCACTAAAGAGTTTGACGTTGGACTGAATAAATTCACAGTTTTAGCACACTACAACAATTACGCCGGCATTTTAGGCCGATTTTGTCGTGTTTTCCACAGAAACACATAATTTGAGTATTTTTACGTCATTTTTAGACGTTTTTTTATTGGCGGGAAGCGGGAACCTAATACTTAATAATCAACGGAACGAGCGCGGCGAGCGGAGGGCCATGCGTGAAGTGAAATATTGGTAATTTTTTAGAAGACGTGTCAGATTAGTTTTTGAATTTTGATGTTACCTAAGCATGCAACTGACCTATAGAAGTGTAGTACATTACAATTTGCTTTGCGGAAACTCATACTTTTGTGTTAAAAAAATAAAATAGAGTCTACGTGTGCAAAAGACTAAAATTTATTACAGTATCAATTCAGTTTTTTTTCCATTTTGGGCATGCCTTGGGTTAGTTTTGTTTGGTTGTGCCCCCGGAGCGAGCAGAGGGCCATGCGCGAAGTAAAATATTAGTAGAATGATAAAAATTTAATCAACTGCAATGGGGCAGTGGAGCTCTGTTCCTTAACCTTGTTGTTCCACTGGAATATTTATAAAAGTAACAAAAATTTATAACAAAATTCGTCTTGCAAATTCTATTTTTATACACTTTTTCACCCTACCCAGCACCCCTATTTACTCCATTGTCCCGCAAAACCGTTGATTATTAGGTTTCCGCAACAAAAAAAATGTCTAAAAATGACGTAAAAACGCAAATTTATGAGTTTCTGAGGAAAAAAACGGCAAAACCGGTCTGACACGTCTTCTAAAAAATTGCCGAAATATTAGTAGAACGATAAAAAAAATTAATCAACTGCAACGGGACAGTGAAGCCCTTTTTTTAACCTCATTACGTCATTGGAATATTTATAAAAATAACATATTTTTAACGAAATTTGTCTTTGCACACAAAATATTCACTCCACTGTCCCGCATGACAGTTGATTACTATTAAGGTGCGTATAAATATGGCGAGACGCGCGCGTGTCGCGCCTGAGCCGCGCCTCCAACGGGGGCTCGCGAGTCTACCACGAGCCGCTCGAGGGAGGCTCGACGGAGGCTTGCAGCAATCCGTTTTCTGTCGGTTTTTGGGCCGACCTCAAAGGGATTTTGCGCGTCTAGTGGGACGGGTTCGTGGCAGGCTCGATCAAAATTTGGTTTGCAGCGAGACATTTGAATTCGTTTCCGTTTTACAATGGCATAGGGCCATCAAATATCCAAAAACTGTACGGCATGGCCGCACATACTTTCAGACTCTCTTTTGTTAATACTTTTAATAATCATAAACATTTGGTGCCATAGAACTAAATAAAATTAGATTAATGAACCACAAAACTAAAAATAAGTAAAGAACGCCAACATTATAACGAACACACATCCTTAATTTTAGGCTAAATTACGCCAGTGACCGCACTGCTTTGATTGTTTAACCTTGAAATGTCATAAAAAATAAGCATTTTTATTTCCAATAACAATAAAATATTTTAAAATTTTAAATGTGAAATGTAATTCCAAAATTTTTATTTTTTGGGGTCTGGAACAACCAGGATGCATAACTAACCATCTCTTTTAAATATCGTGTATGTGAGAAAGATTTATTTGCAATTAGAAAAACTGTGACAGTGTTTACAGATCGCGAGGAATACCCAAATTATGAGTCGTACACGGCGGCTTGTGGTTGTTTATTTAATAAACTTGAAATTACAAAAGTTAAACTGCACATAACTAATAAAGCTGCCGTTTGTGCTTCGTCATCAGACATGGCAGGTCTATTCTTTTATTTTCTTGATTTCGCAACCACGATTATTATGTCGCACTTCTTCACTCAGCTCGGAACAGAGCCGAAAAACAAATCCAAAAGTGGCCCTGCTTTAAATAATTCGTAATTCGTCGCTGGCTCGTGGCATGCGCGTCTCTCCTGATGGATCCGGGATACTCGCGGTAGGCTCGCGTCGGGCTCGCTGCTTCAAAAAAGTTGCCGCGAACCACGAATTTCTATGAATAGGCTTGGCTCGCGCGCGGCTCAGGTGCGTCTCGCGCGCGTCTCGCCATATTTATACGCACCTTTAGGTTTCCGCCAATAAAAAACGCCAAAAAAAATGACGCAAAAAATACTCAATTTGTCTGTTTTTGGGGCAAAAATTGCAAATCGGCCTGACAAGTCAACTAAAAAAATTACCAAAAAAGCAGCAAAAGCAGTACATTACCGATTCATGTCACGCTATTCGCAGGAGAATCACGATCACGCTAATCAAGAATACTTGCGTGACCGATCAATGTTACCAAGTCAGTATTGATCGATAATATCGACGCGCGTTTTCTAAAATGTCTTATTATGACCACCGCAAAAATGAAGAAAACTATAAAGTTTCATCTAGACCATTGTTTAAAGACAATGTCTAGACTCTTGATTGTTTCACTTTTTTAAAAGTATTGAATGGATTTTTTCTGCATAATTAACTATTTTTATAGCTCATATTTTGGGAGCGGGATAGAAATGCTCGAGGGGGTGGCGAGAGAGCGAAATTGTATTAAAAAGGGGTAGATCTGCCCCGAACGGGGTAGCAGTGGCATCACTGAATTTATTAAATGCTTAACTTTATTAATAAAATTTAATATTGGGCGTTGCACGCAGAGCGGCAGACAAGGCGTTGCTCGGCTCCGGTCACAGGGCTTCAGAGTTGCGCGCGTATTACATTGTTGACACACCATATCTTTATGGTCCAGCGAATTGCTTTCAAGTGGTTTCGTACCTTCGTAGCTCAGTGGTTAGATGTTTGTGATTGCCGTCGACGTTTTTTTATTTTCAAAGTTATGTTTGTTTCTTTTTTTTTTAATTTCGTTTAGCTTTGTCTGATTGTGCCCCGGAGCGAGCGGAAGGCCATGCCTGAAGTGAAAATGAAATGAAAAATTGTAAAATAACTCTGAAGCCCTGTGATCCGGTCACGTCTTGTGAGCAACAAAGCCTATTTACCACGAACGTTCGAACGATACCGATTTACCGCCTTTGCCTTTACCGGTCGCAATCACAATTAATATCAGTCATCAGGCGTACTCTACTCTAGCAATATTTTAATCTTTATTTATATCGTAATCATAAGAAAATAAAGACAGAAGCATTCACGAGAGTGCCGAAAACGAAAAAAGTTGCCCTGGCGTGACGCTAGAGTATAGAGATGAGTACGTTCGAACATGCGTCGGCATTATTAAAGATGTGGCGTAGTACCACTGATCTTTCGTATAGATCAGTGCGTAGTACCGATTAAAATATTCATCAAAGTTAAGTTGTTTTGTCTCCAGGTTTCCCGGACATTATTTTAAATTCAGGCCGGACTTCCCCGGACACCTTAAAACCCCAAACATGTCCGGGTAAATTCGGACGTATGGAAACCCTAGTCACAATAATGACATCATGCCAGGCCAGGTGAATCTTGCAGCATCTGCAAGCGTACCATACCATAAGCGGTCAAGCTGATGAAACGGAGTGTGGAGGGGCGACTGACATGACAAAATGTGAAAATTGCCATTGAAATAATACGTTACATCGTTGTTTGAGTTTTCACTCAAACAACGGTTATATGTATGACGTCAAATGCTCGCAGGCTTGATATATTCACGACGTCATGCGCATTATAAGATCCTTTACACAAATAGTGCACTATATAAAAATCGGCCTTTCCCATTGGTCGATCCGCATGGCCCTCCGCTCGCTTCGCTCGCTACGGGGGCTCAAGAAAAGGAAACTAACCAGGTGCTAACCCAATCTAACCCAAGACATACCCAAAATCAAGAAAAAAAGCTGTTTAGAAACATAATCTTTAAAAAAATAATAAAAAAAAGCAACGGGGTTCGAACCCGCGTTTTCCAGGTGAGACCCAATGATCTAAACCTCTACACCACAAGAGCTCTTGATAGAAACCGATTGCATCATGCAGACATATCGTAATACGAGATGGATCGACCAATAGGAGAGGTCGATTTTTACATAGTGCACTATTTGTGTAAAGGATCTTTAAATGCACGTCGCGGTCTAGACTGCTATTAACTTTCCTTAATTTTCATAAGATTGTCGCGCACTCCAGCCTTTTTAGCATTTTTTTTTAATATAAGTATTTTTCATATAGTTACATATATGGTATGTTTTTATCAAGAAGAATATCCAACACAAGACATGCAAAAAATAGATACCTTAAAAACAATTTCGTTTACGAAGATAGGTATGGGCAAATCTGATGATCAACTATAAAATATTCCGGTGCAAAACATTTAAAGATGTTGCTTTTGCAGAGACGATTGTCTCTGGATTTTGCTTCCTTTTTTTGAATCACCAATCAGAATCGAACAAAATGCGTGAAGCTGGAAGTAAAGCGTTTAAATGAAAAGAGGGCTTATTATTTTTATATTTTTTTTCAGAAGTTCTAGTTCATTTTTTAAAATCTGCAAGAATGGCTACCCATTATTATAGGGGCTGCAGATGAGACGTCTCGCTGGGGTCTCTACATGTATAAATTGTTCTTTTTCATTTATATGTTCTTTTGTATAGCACTATGCTCAACTGTGGTGCTTACGCTACTTTTTCCAGGTATCAAAATGTGGTTTAATGAGCATCAAATTGTATCCTCATCCAACATTGTCGCATTAGGTAAGTAAGTAGGCATAGCACAACAAAGAACTAAAAATGAAATGATTATCACTACGTTTTTAAAAGTCATTCCAAAACATCTACAACGATTATCTTTAATTTACTTTTAACCATAAAAATAAAGATAGTATTATATGCTTTTAACACATTTAAACTGTTTGATAAACGGACAGGCCGACTGTAAAGATATTTATGTGGACCTTTGAACTTGACTTGGAATATTTATCTATGTGTATAACTTTACGGTATCATTCAGTGATAACTTAATAACTTTATTTTTGTCAGTTAATTCTAAAATACCGGTCAATTAACTTGCACTCGCCGCCTGCCAACATAAACAAGTGAAAATGGCATTTAGATCCATGACAAAGCTGATTTTCTCCAAATCTTCCTCAACTATGATGAAAAAGGACCATATTGTGAGGTTAATTTCAAGTCCAGCAGAAGGTAAAGAAAATTTCTTATTATCATTTAAAAATATTTTGCTCAAGGAAATATGAAATTATTTTATTTTGTTGGAATGAACCAGGTAAAATATTTAGTTTTTAGGTTTCTGTTTGTATTTTAATATTTATTTATGATTGGTTTAGCGGTGTTGTCAGAACAACTCTCATCTCCTTTATAAAACCTCCACAACGACAAAGACAAATATTTGTATAGTTATGTTATAATTCTGATAAGAATCGATTTAAATTTGGATAGGCAATTCTTAATGAGTATTTTGACGAGATTTTTAAATTATCTTACCTTACATCAATATAAATATAAACGACAATAGTCTAGGATATATCTGTGGCAACGTCGGGCTTCGGTGTATTTGACCTACTTACCCGGCCTGATAAATAATGAACCATTATGTATTATGTACCGGGTCCACTAAAAAAAACTTATTTTAATAGTATTTGAAATAGTAATGTTGGAAAAAAACCTAAAATTTTTACTAAATAAAATGCAGAAATTACATTTTCTTTTTATAGTTCTACTTAATAAACAACAAAATGTAATATTATTATAAATATTCTAAGAACTGTAAGAAGTTTTAATTTTAGAAAATTTTGAATTTATCAAACTCAGCACAGCAGGTGCTAAGAGCAATGTAGCAGTTATAACGCTGAACCGTCCCAAAGCGTTAAACGCTCTTTGTAACGGATTAATGTCGGAGGTGTCTCGAGCTTTGGACTCTTTAGAGGCCAACAATCAAATCGGCGCTATCATCATAACGGGAAGCGAAAAAGCGTTTGCTGCCGGCGCCGACATCAAGGAAATGCAGGATAACACGTTTTCACGGTGCATCAGCGGTAATTTTTTGGAACATTGGAACAGAGTCAGCAAAACTAGCAAGCCCGTAATTGCTGCTGTCAATGGATACGCTGTAAGTTGAGTAGTATAAAAACTAATGTACCTACTATAAGTATAATTAATAGGTTTGTTCTAGCAGCGATTTCAAACCAAAGCCAAGCCATCCGGAGTTTGCGCATAGTGATTTAAGTGTCGCTTATAGTGCAATGCGCAAACTCCGGATGGCTTGGTTTTGGTTTGAAATCGCTGCTAGAACAAACCTATTAAGACATAGGCGTGGGATTTTCAAAAATTAAAAGTGTGAAAGAGTTTCGCGCTTTCGTTGAATATGAAAACGCAATAGTATTAAAATGATGCCGTGCTGTTAAATTTATTACTTTTGAATATTCTGTTTTAGCTTGGTGGAGGATGTGAGTTGGCTATGATGTGTGATATAATTTATGCTGGCGAGAACGCGAAATTCGGCCAACCAGAAATTCTTATCGGTACTATTCCCGGTGCGGGAGGCACCCAAAGATTGCCGCGGTACGTTGGAAAATCGAAAGCAATGGAAATAGCTTTAACAGGTTAGTTTGATAGTTAGTAGATATAATCTCGGGGGTCCTAGTTTTTTATAATATTAGATGTTCAGGCTATTACTTGTCTATGTTATATTTTTAGGGGCACAAGTTCCTGCTCAAGAAGCCGAAAAAATGGGCCTGGTCTCTAAAGTGTTCCCGTCAGATAAACTCTTAGAAGAAACGATCAAATTAGGTGAAAAAATCGCCGGCAATTCCCAGCTGATCACCAAGTTGTGCAAAGAATCCGTTAATATTGCGTTCGAAACAACTTTGGCGGAAGGTTTGCACTTTGAAAAGAGACTGTTCCACGCGACTTTCGCTACGAAGGATCGAAAGGAAGGAATGACGGCCTTCGTAGAGAAAAGGGCGCCACAATTTACTAACGAATAAGATTTAAGATTTTACTTGTTTTTCTACTTGAATACTTTCTATATCCATATTGGAATTATATTATTGTATATTCAAGTTGTTTTTAATTATTCGCTCTAAAGTTAAATATTCTCTATTTAGGTTTCTTAAATTGAATGTAAATGGTACTAAACGATCTGACAATTTCTAAGCTGCTTAATTTGATTTGAAATTGAATGCAAATGTAGCATTAACTTAAGAGTTTTGATTTGTGAGGTGTCATCTAGACGTCATAGTTGCCCCGAATGACCTGGAAAATTGCCTGAAAGGAGCAGAGCAATAACACAAATATAACTTAAACTCAAAGCAGCACCGAAGATAAAACACCCAGTATAATATAATAAAAAATATATTTAACAAAAACCATGGTTCATGGGCTATTTAATTATAAATTTAAAACGCAAACGTAACAACGCTCAAGCCCATGGCTTGGTGAGGCCTTCCTCGATATTGCATGTCTCATTTTCCAATAAGCTGTGACAATCCGAAATATCTTTGGGAGAGTTTATGTGATGATTTAAAAATCTCAAGATTAGAGAATTATTAATTTTGAGCGCTAGTAGTGGATCCAATTTCTTCATGAACCAATTAAGCCAGTATCCTATTAAGAGCACAGAGTCCGTGTGGTTTTCGTGAGTAGTATGCCTAAAATAAAGAATAAATAAATATACTTTATGTAATGCCAATAACTATGGTTATTGGCAACCATAGTTTTTCACAATTTTTTGTATCAGAGTGCTTATTAGTATCGAGTCGATCTCCAGAAGGCACATTTTTTATCATTTAGAATTTAGTTTGTGCAAGAAAAGATACCTAGTCAAATTTTACTAAAGGTTTTATAGGTGCCTTATAAAATATATATATTTTTTAATGCATATGAGCAATCTAATGAAAGGCTACAGCAAAGCATACCTTGAGCTTTGATTACTAAACTTTGGTGCCATTCAGGATATTGTACTGTTCACAATAGAATGTTTAAAATTTCATCCAGGGATGACTTATGGTTATTTTAAACTCCACTCCATATAAGTTTACACCAGAAGATAGGTCCGCATTTATATTTTCATTTGATATACCAATATTTATTATGTTATGGTCTCATAAATTTTGATTCCTATATACTTACTTAATAGTGTAAATTTGTGTACCCTCTGTATCTAGTAATTTCGACATAGCTTCAACATTTGCTGCAATATGGAAGGTCTGAGTGTTAATAAAAAGTAACGGCTGCGAAATTTTTTCCTGCAGTTCCTCATTTTTGACAGGAAACATCCAAGGATCCAACAATATTCCTAACCTAAGAAGGTATTTTTAAAATTAATATACACCAGATATAGTACGAGTACACCTAAATCTTCTATTATGAAACACTTCGACTTTTCCAGGTTAATTAGCTGACATCAATAACCTTAAGGTTAGCCAAGTTGTACTAGGGGCGCTGGACGCATCTATACAATTACCATACTTACTTAAATTCTTTCCTTATCGATAGTGTATATAAAGCAGTAGCAGCTCCAAAAGAGTGTCCCATAATGCTCAAATTATCGAGATCTAGTTTGCCAGCTAACTGGCTTAGATTGAATTCGAAATTCGAGTTCTTATGAACAGGAACATCGTCCATAACGTTGTGCGGTATTATCCCGTTCTGCAAGTCAATAAGAAAATCCAGAACTTGGCCGCACTCATTCGATTTGAATTTCAACTGCTCATTTCTTCTGGAATAGTGATCCTTACCAAATTTTATGTGCTTGAATTCTATGGTGGATCTTTTGTCCATTTCTGCGTCAGCTTTACTCGCGTAGTAGAAAGTGTGGCATGCCGAATTGTCTCTATAAATATAAATTTTTCCTTCACATTTTTATTTACGGATACAATTTAAATAAATATTAAATAACCGTATGTCTAGACTTTAGTTTGCTGATTCTATTTTCAATGTTTGCTTGACGAGTTGTAGGAGGTCGACTTGAAGCCTTTCATAATACTTACAAGATCAAATGCTTTTGATAAATCTCAAATAAGGTAAGTAGTTTGATGACAATAAATTGGGTGTTGCCTAGATTTATTTTTTTAGAATATTCAGTGTTTTAAATAATTTTCAATTCGACCTTCTATAATATTTGGAAATATAGGTACTTCCCAATTTACCCTACTTGGTTCTGGGGTTCATTTAGTCGTGAATATAAAGGGCATCGTCAAGATACTACCCGAGAAGATGTCTTCTCGGATACTACTCTCAGAGGTTGTCGACGAAATGGCGAATCTATGCAATAGTTGGGTTTTCATGCATTTTCACCAATTTTGAACATCCATGTATATATATCTATGTAGATCTTAACAGGCAGTCATAAAGGCGTTTTCACCTCTTGTTAGTCCAAAAAATTGGTGAGTCTGTGTAACTAAGGGCGAACTTATACGCAATATAATGGACTTTGGCTTTTATTTAAACAAAAAATATGAATTCAATTATTGTAGCATGCACGTATGTGAAGTTGGCGCACCTGTGTTCTAAAGCAGCAACCAGAAATCCCCTAGATGCTAATTCACAACAAATATTGCTGTAAAGAAATCTGCATGCTCCCAAACCATGTGACATTACTATACAGTTGAGAGGCGCATCAGTTTGCGGTTTCGCCCCATATATTGCTGGTATTTTTATTTTATCTGAAAAATTAAAAATATATTTTTCATTTCTACTAGATAATAATACAAATCCAGAAGTTTTATTACCTGACCACCAAAATGCTATCTTTAAGAATATCTTGTATATCATTAGAACCTTGGAGATTCCTTCTAAGTAGGTCTCATCTGGCATCCATGTAATCCATCTCTCTGACTGTTTCTATAATAATAATAATAATATAACGTCCGTAAGGCACAATAACAGAACAAATTACTATGCAAGTCATGGCATATTGAACAAATATAAATTTAGCTCAAATATATATTATCTATGATTTAGCTTATTATTCCACACAGACAAAAATAGACTAGAGCAACAGCTTCCAGAGAAGAATATCGTGCAACTAAGAAGGGCAGTAGCGAATAAGGCCACCCCCGTTGGGATCAAAACTAAAAGCTGTAAAGGATGTATTTCGAATTTTTAAAATGAAAATATGCTTAAAATTGTGAAATTTGTACATTTGCAGTGAACAGTTTATACAAAACAGGTAATTTATTGTTTTAACATTGCCCTGTGTTCGTGAAAATAGACTCTTAACCCCACTACATTACACTGCCTAATTATTCTACCTTATGCAATTAAATACTTATATAGTTTAAAGGTCAGGGACTGATTGCTCTGACACAAGGTGTGTTTCCACAAATATATATTATAATTCCAGAGCTGATAATAACTAGTAATATTTAATCTATTGCAGTGTATCAGTGTAGGCCTCATATGTTATTCTTAAGAATCATAACGAGTCGTCGAGTCCTATCGCCTGACGAGTCATAGGCTGCGCACGCATTACAATATTTACGTTTACATTTGTATTTTTTTCACTTCATGCAATGCATTCCGCTCGCTCCGCGGTGCAACCAAACAAAACTAACCCAAGGTATGCCCAAAAACAAGAATCAAGAAAAAAACGCTTTGCAAACATAACCTAAGAAAAAGCATGTCTTGCCAATGGAATCGAGCCCGGGCCGCCGTATCAGAAAGCGAGATTTCAGTTCATATTGCACTTGTGAATGAGAAGCGCGTGATTGGCTAGCTACGTGAGGTGACGCATGTCTTCGCGATGCTGCCGGTTGTTTGTAAGTCAGCAAATGGTCTAGAGGTCGGCATAGTTGGCCTTCACTTCGGCGACCCGTATTCAAATCCCGTGGGTTTTGGTTTTTTTTTAAGTAAACAGTTTTTCATGATTTTTGGGTTTATCTTGGGTAGGGCTTGGGTTAGCACTTAGTTAGTTTCCTTTTCTTGAGCCCCAGAGCGAGCGGAGGGCCATATACTTGCCAATTGCAAAACGCAGCATTTAACCACTGAACCACGCAATCTCCTGGACCATAAACACATCTGTTTGTAAGAAATGTACATGTAAAAATTGTGATGCGCGCGCAGTCCGTCAGACGGTTGGACTCGTTATGATCCTTAAAAATAAAATATATGCGTGTGGGCCAATGAAATGAATTATTCGCCACTAGGGCAGGTACTACTAGGTACCTATATGAGAATACACGAAGGGCTTTAGACTTAGCTTTTGGATATTTTAGCCGGTATTTTTTTACAAACGTGCGCCAATATTCCTTATAGCAGTAGAAAACTAAAAGCCTCCTTAAACAAAAAAATAGTCTCACCTTTATGTTCAGTTTCTCAGAAGTAGGATAGTATAGCCTTATAAAGGGGCTATCTTTTTTAAATTCCAACATAACATCAATAATACCAGGAACAAAGGGTCCTAAAAATCGATTTTAGAAATTAAACCAGACAAATTACGAATTCGTCAAGGCGTGTATGGCTTTCGGTTTAGCGTGCTATGAAATGTAAAAGCCCTACACTAACTTATTTGTTTGAACTAATTCCCAAATAACCGAAAGCGCGGGAAATCCAAGTAGACGTCTACTACTAGACGTCATGTCATTTGACAAAAGTACAAAAGGACTGATCACCGACTATATTATATTCTTATATATTTGTCCCGTTTTTTTGCATAATAACGATAAAAAGTGTATCATGGTATTCATGGTTATTTGTTCTTTAGTTAGTGTCAGAAAAACTTAAAATAGGGTTATTAAAAGTGAAATTGTTATGATAAAGGCGTCAATTATAAGAAGAATATTAGAGAATTCATTGAAATACTATACCTATAGGCAAAGGTAAGTGGTTTGGCATCTTGTAAAACAACTTGGTTTAATTTAACGTCTAATTTAAACAAGAAAACAACGGATACACTGGAATACACCCGATAATGAGGTTATAGCAAACGAATAGGAGCCACTACATAAAGAACTAAACGGTCGACTGTCTAGAGGTCAAGGATTTTTAATTTTTTATATAGAAGTTCCTCTTTCTGAATTGTTACTAGCAAAAACCATTATCGTGCCACTAACCTTGTTTCTTAGTTCAGGATACTGCATAATATGAAACCTGTTTTCAAACTCAACAAACAAATATGATCACTATGCTATGAAATAATTGAACAGTAGAACGATTTTGTCACAATTTTCTAAAAAATTTACTTTATAATTCACTTTAAATCTAAAAAAAGTAGCTACATATTTATAATACTTGAATAGGCACATGCATAATGTGAAATACCTTACTCCTATAATTTCTCTATAGGGCCCCATGCCATATATTAGGTATTTATATGAATGATGTAAAGAAATGTATTTGTTAAAAGTAGAATTGATAATAATAAATACTGATACCTAATTGCAAAGTCTATGAAAAGTGTAGTAAGTTAGCAGCCTCATATATTTAAGTTGTACCTAGAGAATCACAGGTGCAGGACAACAAAAACACATTCTTTATTTCTCAAACAACTTTTATTAAGTCTTTCTCAATGCTATTTTTTCAGAGATGGAACCATGCACTGTAAGATTAGATAAAACTGTCTCCACATTGATACATCACCCTCCAAAAAGACTTAATAAAAGTCAAAATGTCAGCACTGTTTTGAGAAAAAAGGAATCCGTTTTTTTTGTTGTTCTGCACCTGTGATTCTCGATAACTTAGTCTATGCAAAGTTCATATAAGAAAGTATTATTGATTAATATTGTTTACTCAACAAGCCCAACTCATCATTTGGGGTTACTGATGTGATTAAACCTAAAACACCATTATGTACAAGTAATGTTTTAAAAAAAGACCAATCAGTGAATGCGTTGAGATATGTTGAGCTATTTAGCAGACTGACACCTAAAGAGAGTATTTCTGAAGCAAGCTCTTTGGGTCCTAAATCCAAAACTATGTGGAATATTTGTCTATAAAGACAGACCGTAAAAAATTAATAGAATGCAGCAAATTACCTTAAATCTAAACAATAAAACAATCAATGATCCACATAAGTAGTACCTAAACATTATTAGTTCTTCTCAGTTTACCTTCATGAAACAAAATTTTTCAGCAAAAATTGTATTGCCTTCTATTTTTCTAAATCCAACAGATCTAGAGACTTTAACAATAATAATCGATCTTCCCATTAAATACCCAGAAGGTCTGATGAGATTCCTGTCTGCATCTTAAATTAAAATGTGTGGCTCCTATAATATGCTGTCCCATAGCTGACAATAAATAATTGTCTGCTAAATGATAAGTTTAGGGATCGCTTAAAACATACTAAATTAATCCCAGTACGTAAAAAGTGTGACGGGAGCAGTAGTGATTGACTTGGTACCTTCAATGTCCAAGGTTTTGGAAAAAGCACTACATATATGGTGATTATAATCTAAACTTTTTAATTTTACACAAAGTTTTAAAAGATCAACAGTTTGGTTTTAGAACTAAGTAAACTGAACTAGCAATATTTCGGTTGTGGTCTTTAATTTGATTTTTCTAAGGCCTTCAATACTCTAGATCACAATCTCTTATTGGATAAATTGTTTAGTTAGGGAATGCGCGGTGCTTGTCATGGTCTAATTGGGACCTATTTGAGAACGTAGACTGACTTTGCTTCAGAGGGTAGTAGTAAGGACTTTTCACGAAAAGTATGTGCCCATATGGTGTTCATATTGGGACATCTTCTGTTTATTCGTACTGCAGAGCAGTTTAAGCCTATCATACACTGCCTGATGAAACAGAGAGCTTTAGCATCATAAAACAACTCAGGAAGAATGTAATTTTATATACACAGAGAAAGGGTTTTATACCTTTCAATTCTAATTAATTTATAATTAATATTTTTACATGTACACTTTGTGACTTTTCTTTATTCCTTGTAACTGTGCTGACAATGAAGGACATTTATTATAATTATTATTATTATCGTTATCCATGCTAACTCAGCTTTCGCTGGTAACGATTTAGCCTGATTACTAGACTGGGGTAACCTGGTGGACAAACAATTCAGTTCCTCCCACTCAGGCTCCGTTCATGAATTTTCGGGTTATATGGCATGTCTGAAGTATAACTGCCTTCTGCGTATATCCAATGATGTTCTGGGATAATCCAAGATCCTGAAGATTTTAGGGAGATTCTTCGAAGTGATCCCTTCAGCTGAAATTACGAGTGGGATTGTGAAGACTTTAGTCAGCTGCCAGACGTTCTTCAGCTCTACTGCAAGGTTTTCTTATTTTGTGACTTTTTCTGTCTCAGTTCTTCTGACATTATGAGATAGCGGCACAGCTATGTCAATGATGGTTCCAGTCTTTTTCTCCTTATCTATGATAACGATGTCCGGTCTGTTGTAGTCCACCGTTCTATCCGTTATTATAGGCTTGTCCCAATACATTACCGCTTTATCTATTTCCAAGACTGCTTGGGGCTGGTATTTGTAATACGGTGGGCATATTTGAAGCAGTCCGTTCTTGAGAGCCAGCTGTTGGTGGATGATTTTTGCCACTTGATTGTGACGTCCTAAGTATGCGTTATCTGCGAGTGATCTACAGCCTGCGATGATATGCTCTATAGATTTACCCACCGCCCCACACTTCCTACACTTGTCCTCTACGTCAAGTCTTAGACAATGTTCTTCATAGTTGCGAGTCCTGATAACTCTGTCCTAGATGGCCATGAAGAATCGTTCGTTTTCTGGGTAGAAGTAACCGGCGCCGAGCCATGCTAGTAAGTGAGGTCGGCTTATCGACGTTGTCCGCTTCTAGACTTCCTGGAAACTTACCATGTAAGGCTTGTTCCATCCAGGTGGCTTGATCTTCCTGCCTTGAGCTTATGTCGAACTCGAGATTGCGGTGTTGTAGATTCAGTGGCGTATATCCTCGATCCTCCTGGGCTGCTATTCTCATCAGACCATCGTCGCATCTTAGCAATTGTTGCCGTATGTTCTACTCCTGGGTTCTGCACAAGTTGTAGATGTTCATCGTACCTCGATCGCCGCTTACTCGGGGAAGGTATAGCCTCTTAACCGATGCATTCGTGTGCAGATATCGGAATTTGGTCATCGTCGCCGGGATAGCCTGTCGAGTAGTTTTAGATCCGCGTCAGACCACTTAAGGATACCAAAGGTGTAGGTTAAGACAGGCACTACCCAGGTGTTCAGAGCGGTGATCTGGTTCATCGATGAAAGTTTGGTGTTCAGAACCTGGAGTACTCTCGTCTTGTACTTCTCGGAGAACATTTTCTTCAGGTGCGTGTGGTCGATATGTTGGTTCTGAGGCATTCCTAAATACTTGGATGTTTCGGGATGCAAGTTCTCGATATCCTGGTATTGATCTTCTTGGTTTTCCACGGCGCCCCTTTTGATGTTGATGATGGCGCATTGGTCAAGTCCAAATGACATGTTTATGTCCCCGCTGAAGGTCTTAAGGGTGTTAATTAGAGAGTGTAGGCCAATCTGGTTCTCTGCAAAGAGCTTTAGGTCAACCATGTACAATAGATGGGATAACCTCCGCCCGTTCCTGATCTTAAGTCTGTACCCAATATTCGTGTTGTTCAGTAGCGTAGAAAGAGGGTTAGAGTCAGGCAAAACCACACAGGTGATAGTCTCCTTGAAAAATACCTCTGGATATCTTGACTTGATCAGCGTTGGATATTGGTCCGCCAGGTGCTCATGAGATGTTGGAGCACAGCTCTTACTTTCGGGCAAATCTTGTGTAAATCTCCAGTACCTTCATCAGCCGAACATGAGGGACCGAATCGAAGGCCTTGCGGTAGTCAATATAGCACCCATTGAAATCTCTCTTCCTAGTCTGAACCTGTTTGCGCCCGGCTGATCCTTGTACGTGAAGAGTTTGCATGCTACCGACAGGCACGTGATTGGTCTATGGTTGCTCGGTATAGCGAGGTCGCCCTTCTTGAACAGCCTGTAAGTGTTTCCCTTGGGGAATTTTGAGGGATCGTCCAATGCTTCCATAAAACATCGAGCAAGGCTTGGAAAACATGCCGGGAGATTTTTGATCCAAAAGTTGTGCAGTCCATTTGATCCCGGGGCTTTCCAATTGCTGGTCTTCCTAATAGCCTGGGAAATGTCTTCTGCTGTTAAATGATCCACAGACATTTCTTCAACTTCCGATGCACTTTGTTCAACATATGCTATCCATTCGGTCTCTCTGCTGTAGTGTACTGCTTCTGACCAAATAGAGCTCCAATAGTTGTGGAACTCATCTGTGTTGGCTGGGGCTCGTGCATTGCTTGGGTTTTCTAGGCGTGTTTCCAAATTTCTGAAAAATTTCTTTCTGTCCAATGTGAAGTCTACATTTTGTTGTTTTCTCTTGGAAAGCTCGTTGTACCTGCGAAGTCGAGCTTCTTTAGCCTTAGCTTGTTGTCTGAAAAGGTCTTTTAGTTCCACAAGTTGTTGGTGGTGCTGTGGGTCTTCCAAGCCAATTCCTGCTGGGTTCGCTGTTGCAGTGGTTTTCCTGATTATTTTCCTCGACCGGATGTTCTGCAGTTATGCGCCTATGACATCAGCTTTTCCGCGGAATGTATCTATATCATGTTCTAGGCGTCTTTTCCAGGTCGGGATCGCACTCTTCGTATTCTGCCGTGCAAACTTTGGTATGTATGTTTTTTGGCCATTGAGTTCGATTACGGTAACAGCAGCGCAATAGAACGACAAGTGTACTTCATCTAGTGTGTGCAAAGAGGCAAGGTGTTTTCTCAGAACTTTATTGGTTAGGCTGATGTTCTGCTTGAAGATGCTTCTTAGTTTGGGCAGAACCCTCATAATAAGATAGAAGGCTATGGAATTTGTCGCTCACGTGCTGTCGAGCTGGGTTCTGATAGGGTTCGTCTTGACGGTCCTGTAAGTGAGTCTCATCTAGATGGACTATCTGTTCGGTCCGGTCTCGTGGCTCATTTGGAACAATTTGCTCTTGGTGGATCGTGTTGCCTACCTCTCGTCTGATGGCTCCCAACTCGACACGCGTTAACCCTCCTCTTAGTTATGATGTTTTTCCGGGCAGCGATATTCTGTTCTGTCACTTGCAGTTCTGGGTGTCTTCGGGAGAATTCGGCGTGAAGGGAATGTCTCCATCCTGGGAGTGGATTGTCGTCGCACTGGTTGACATAATAAAAGGCTCGCATTACATCAGAGTTTAACTCGCGGCTTCACTTAATACGTCCAGTGTGTGTTCTCCTTACGGGGGGCGAGCCAGCAGGTAGAGGAGGCTCTTGTTATTCTGCCGAATGGTCTGATTCCACTCCTCGTTGAAGTTGTTGGGCTGTTGCTTCTTGTGCGACAGGGGTCCGCCTCCTCAACACCCTGCAACCGGCGGTTCGCATGTTGCCATGTCCAGCGCCGGCTCCAGACATGCCCTGGCTATCCCCAGGCAGCGGCTTTTTTCCGAGGCTTCGACGTGGCTCCATTCTCATGGGTGTTCTCTTTTGAATCAGGTTTCCCTAGGGGTGTGATAACCGCCTACATCATTTTCCTTCTGCGATCTCCCGGTGGGAGGAGGGGGAATACTAGGGAAACCAGCCAGGATCAATGAAGGGATAAGGTAACAAGAATGGCTGTTTGGGACGTGAGTGATTCTGGGTGAAAAGGAAGTAGGGGTTAGGCCAGCGCCAGTCGCGACCCCGACTGGATAGGGCGACACTAGCTGTACTGGCTTACGTAGTACCAGTAGCTATTCCCAAGCCCTGTCTGTCACACATGGCATAAGAATAGGCCAGACATTATATTATTATTATTATTATTATTATTAAATTCACCCCATAATTAACTGTTCCTCTAGTGGCAGTAAGAAAATTAGTGCAATAATAATTACTTCACTATAATGTTTTGTAAAGAATGATGGAGAACTTGGTGGAAATATATTAAGTTTCGGTACTATTATTGTATGTTTTAGTACATTTTTATTGTCAATTGCGCTTAAGGCTTTTAAATCCCCAAATTGAAAGAATATAGTTCTTTTATAGTAATTTTTTTCCTTAGGAAGTATCTCTCAATGATATACAGGGCAAGGCATTTTAGTTATACAGGGTGTTTTGTAGGTCTAGGCCGACCCTTACTAAATTTCGCACATGGTGCTTGTAACCTGAAAATTATAAAATTAGTATCATTGTAAACAATCCAAATGTGTATTTAGTGTGCCAGCCGCCTGCTACCCAAAAATATGTTTAATTTTCTTAGAATGTGGAAAAAATCTAAAAACCCTGTACACCTCTGAACTTTCAATATACAGCGTGTGCGCAATTTTAGTTAACATATGGAAAACTTTTTTGTTATTGATGTTAGCAAAAAGAAGTTATTCCTCATAAAAAGTTTTGCTTGCAAAAAAAACATTCGCCCAGAAAATGATGAGTTTTTATATATGAGGTAGCCAGAAATTACAAAAACGATAGTTTTTCTGAGAGCAAACTACCTCTAATTTTCGTTTTTAAGAAAAATGTTATTTGAAAAAGTTATTTAGGATCACATATTTAGATGACATACCTACATATTTTTATAAACAAAAAAGAAATAGTTAGGGAAGTCAAGGAGTTTTCTAAAGAATTCCCTAAGAATTGAAAAATTCACTCCACTTCTGCAATGGAATTTTAGGATGAAATTTTGTAAATCATTTAAATATGTGATTCTAAACAACTTTTTCAAATAACATTTTTCTTAAAAATAAAAATTAGAGCTAGTTTGCTCTTAGGTAAAACTAACGTTTTTGCAAGTTCTGGCTACCCCGATATAAAGACTGATTCTTTTCTGGGCGAATAATGTTTTTTTTTGCAAGCAAAACTTTTTATGAAGAATATATTTTTTTGCAAAAATCGATAAAAAAAAGTTTTCCATATGTTAACTAAAACTGCACACACGCTGTATACATAGGAGTCATGAAAGCTAGTTTACGGTGTAGCCGGAAGTGATAATAAAACTTTTAGTTAGAAAAAGCCCTTCGATTGTTGCATGTTTTTAAATGGTGTAACTTCTAAAGCAAAAAATAGAAAGACAATGGCACATTAATATTAAGGTACTACCCTATGGTGAACCTTTACAATATCAAATCCACCCATTATTGGAAATAATATTTAAAAAGGCAAAGCACTTACGAGGTATTTAGAAATACACATATGTATGAGAATACTAAATTTACTGCATTCCCATAATGAGGTTATGTCGATATCGTGACCGTTAAGGTGGATCTAATTCCCTTTAGAGTCTCGTAATCACTATTGTATCCACTTATTCTCACCCAGGAATCAATATCATATGAAACAGACCTTCCTAACTGTTTGTTGAATTATTTTATAAGCACAATCATTACAATTACATATATATACTTTTATCTTATATCACGATACACCACAAAATCTTCATTCACTTCAAGCTTTATTCCAATGGGGATATAATCGAAACTTTGTTATTTTAGAAGTAAATATAATTTGATTTCTATCAAGTCTCCATCAAGTAAATCCCTTAATTATTGCACTAATTTTTGTTTTTTCTTGTAGGAGGCGTCTGTCTTTCCCATAAATATGAATAACTCGGACAATCGAGACGACAGCAATATCCCTGATTTAGTAGTAAAGCTTTGCAAGGCCTTAGCACCCAAAAACGAAGATTTAGTACCCAAACTTACTGACAGAGCTTTGCGGTGGCTCACTCAGGCGACCAGTACAAATATCGGTACGCCCAGTGATGAATTGTACGTCGTTAATCAACTTAGAGAACTTGTGAAATCTAGATCTCCGGAACACTTTGAAAAATTCGAGTTGCTGTACAGTACCCTTTCGAAATCAGGTATTATCAAAGACCGAACTGCTCTACTAAGTTTTTTATACAACATAACTTTGTCTTCCAAGGAACCCTCTGTGGGCTCCCTGTCTAGCAAACTAGAAAGACTGAATACTAAACAATGGCCGAGCAATGCAGCATCATCTCAGCAAAACTTAAACAACGTTTTATCCAGTGAATCAAACAGTATTCGTCACATATTCGACAGAGGCGAAAAGAAATTTAATGATACTACAATTTCAACCGTGCTACGAGCAAATTCTCAGGCCACGACGATATCATCAGCCGCATGGTCCCACCACGATATTCCTTCATCAAAAGCCAGCATTTGTCATTCTGTAACTGAACAAGAACTGTTGCAAGATGTAATCTACAGCTTGCAAGGTATCCAAGGCAAATATTTGAGGAGAGAACCTTGCGGTTTTGGTTACACACTGGATCCAAAGACTAGCAAAACGGTTTCACCTATCCAACGTAGCTTAGTGGAGAGAATAATAGGAATGAGTTTCCTACATAATCAGGTAAAACAATATTGTGAAGAGAATGAAAAGCAAAGTGGAGCTATCTGTCGTGCGTGTATTGCAACGTTAAATAGTGAATTGTCTGAATACTATAAGACCATTGCGCTCTTGCAAGCCAGTTTGAATAAGCAAAATCCGGAGCAATCTGACATGACGCTGAGAAGGGTGCTTTTTGTATTGCAAGATCATCGGATTCAGTTTGAATGGTTGGCTTACATAGCAGAGCAGTGCAGCGATAAAAAGGGAGGTGCTTTAATAACTGCAGTTCACGGATTTTTGCAGCATGGCTCTAAGGCAGTGCAAGACTTATCAGAAAAGGTTCTGAAGGCTGTATGTAAACCTTTGTATATAATGCTGTCAAGATGGTTACTGGATGGAGAGATAAATGACCCATGCAATGAGTTTTTCATTGAAGCCAAGAATAAAATATCTGCAGAGAGACTTTGGCATGACAAATACATCGTTAGAAAATCGATGGTTCCGTCATTTATCAACATGGAAGAAGCCAAACGAATATTAGCAACCGGGAAAAGTATTAATTTCTTAAGGAAGATATGTAAAGATGATGGACAGTTACCTGGTCGTGAAGCTTTACAAAAATTATTTAATACTACGTCAGCAGAGGCACTCTTTACTCCAGAACAAAGTATAGAGTTTCACACCACACTAGAAAACGTCTATAGGGAGACGTCTTTAAGAGTTCTAGACCTTTTGAAGAATAAGTTTAATTTATATGAGCATCTGCAGTCTCTTAGAAGGTACTTGCTTCTCGGTCAAGGGGATTTTATCAGACACCTTTTAGAGTTGCTAGCTCCGGAACTAAATAAGTCTGCAGATGAAATTTATGGGCATACTTTGTCAGCGATTTTGGAATCGGCTATAAGGGTCACTAATGCTCAATATGAAGATGAAGACACTTTGAAGAGACTTAACATCAGCTTTATGAGCCACTCTATTGGCGACACGGGTTGGGACGTTTTCAGTTTGGTTTATATTGTGGATGGTCCTATTGGAACAATTTTTCAGCCTACCATGCCGGCTTATCAAAGCTTATTTGGCGCGCTGTGGAAAGCAAAGAGAACCGAATATGTTTTAGCTAATATGAGGAGGCAGCAACTTTCTATGGCTAAGCTGTTTAGGAAAATAAAGGAACTTAAGCCGGTAATGCACATCATTCATATATTGGCGAGCAAGATGATCCATTTTATCCACCAAACTCAGTATTATTTCTTGTTTGAAGTATTAGAGTGTTCCTGGGCTGAAATGCAGAATCAAGTTAACAAGGCCGAGTGTCTGGACAATATCATTACAGCCCACACGAATTTCCTGTCATCAGTTCAAAGAGGAGTTCTATTGGACGATAGTTCGCGACAGCTCTTCTCTCACTTGATATCAATTTACAATTTTGTGGTAAATTTGGAAACCCACCAGGAAGCTATATACGAAGCAGCATCTCAGGAGTATGATGCGTATATGAAGTATCGACAGAAAGCAGAGAGCGTTCATGGTTTTGAAATTACCGCAGAAGATGAGGCCGTCGCGAAATTACGAATCGCCAAGTTTCACCTGTTTCTGAACGCTACAAAGTTAAAGGTGAAGACGACGTTGCAAACGTACGATATTATAGTTACCAAATTTTTGGAGCTTTTGGCTTCTAGTTCCAATATGAAGCTTCAGTTACTTAGTGTAAGGCTAAGCTTCAACAATTTTTACAAACTTGCCTAATTTATAAATTCACGCTTTAACAAGCTTATTTATTAGTGCCAGAACTGATGATATTGATTTGTATATTTTAAGTAATATGTTGTATATATTCCTAATAATGATGCATAGTTAATGTGTCCGTGTATAGTAGAGTTCTAATTGATAGCCAAAATTTCTATTATTGTTACAAGTCTGAATGCAAATTTTGTAATATTTTTCACTTTGTGGTTTCGTATCCTCAATAAGGTACTATTGACAGTATTTAACATCTTGTCCAGATATAAAATACAAACTTGTGATATTTTCTATACTATTGGTTTCTGCTTTGTGCGTTTAGAAAATAATTTATAATAAGTAAATTTTAGTTTTGAGCCACAGGTTATAAAATTTGGGTTATTTTTCCTCAATCTCTATAGTGATCTGTGTTCTTTCCTCATTCATGAGATTGCTTTTCTTGCCGTCGAAGCCTGTTGCTTCCCTGGCGACTAAATCATCCTCATTTTCCGCAATCCCTGAAAAATTGTTATCCATATTAGATTAATTCTAATCTATGCCTTAAAAGTGTTAGTTGACCATTCTAAACTCTCTGTCGAGCAGTGGTTGGATTCAAGAGCTTCGAGTGCCTATACTAATTGAAGACATTTTGACAGGTGTCAAAGATATAATACGCAGGTTAGTTTAGATCTGAACGCTTCACACGTTGTATATTGTTTTCCATTATTTTTGTAAAATTCATGTATAAATTACTTTAGTCACTTTGCCGTGCAAATTATACCTACCTTAAGTGATTCTAGAGGCATCAGAGTGTGATATTAATTGTAAAATAAGATATAAAAACTGTTATACCTAGCCGAAATAGAGAATATATAGTTGTTCTATAGATAACCAACAAAAATACGTGCCTATACAGATCTGGCAATTTTGATTGGTAAAACTATGATTGTGTATCTTGAAGTTGTATAATAGGTATATCACAATGATAATTCAGTAGATAAGCGTTTTTTAACAATTAATTGGCAAAAATGTATAGTTATTTTAAATAGCACATACAGTGATTGGCTGAAGATATGATGCTTATTTTACCTTCGTCAATTTGTTTCTCTGATGTCGCTTAAAATTTGATACATGAAGACGGCCAACGTTTAAGTTATGCATGTTTTACTCCTTTATTAAATTAAATATAGGAAAGCACGAAAATCCGTACTTAAGTTTAAAATTGTTTAATAACATAATTTGCATAATTTATAATATTTTGTGTCCACGTTTTAAATTAATTGTAGTTCTGGCTTCGTCTCAATTTTGACATTTTAAGAACAATTTTTAACAAGATTCTAGCTTTGTGGATAATTGAAATTACGCATTTATTCATATATCCCGTACTATCTATGTATCTCATAATTTCGGCCGGTCACGAATGTAAAGTTTAGTGAAGTATATAGTTTGATTCCCGCTATACTTCGTTTGAATGCAAACAGCGCATACAGGGTACGACATGTCTATTGAAGTTACTTTAGGTCTCTTCTGTAGAATAAGAATTCGCAATAAAAAAAAGTGGGTTAATCTATTTAAAAAATGCACTTGTAAATCACTGTCTCCCTAAAATAGCATTACATATGTCACAATCAGCTTCTGTTAGTTCATTTCGTGGAAGGAATTTGAAAATCAAATTTTAATATATTCACATTATGCGGAATTTTTTTTTTAACTAATGGGTCATCGAGATACTAGACCTCAAAGTAGACCTTTCAAACCATTTAAGTGTGCTAAAAAGTTCAAATGTATTTTTGGAAATAGACAATAGCTTGAAAACGATTAAACACACCGAATTCAAAATCGACATTCTCACTTACATAGCTAACTTAAATTACATACGATTTTTCCCAGAGTGCCCCAGGGGCGCTAGTTACAGGCTTGTAGATGTGTGCCTTGGCATTTGGGCCAAGAAGGTAATGGACATAGAAAAAAATGTTCCAACAATGGTATCAATGGTATTTATATTCTTGGTAGAGTTAGCAAGAAATGGACATATGGGCCCTAAATCTCTTAGGCTTTAAAGCTGAAACGGTCTAATTTGAGGTCTAGTATCTGCAGTTACACTATAACCCAGTGGCGTATGGAGATTTAAAAAGTGTGTAGGGGCTAATTATTCTTAATATTTTTGCTATACAGACATATATATTATTATAGAGTAAAAATATAAAAATCATCAACCAAAACATTAAAAATATTAAAATTGGAACTCTATAACGCTAAAACTTAATTTGTAACTTTGAAAAACGTCATTCTTCACGTACTTGTTGAAATAAAGTGTTAGGAGAATGATAAATTAGACTTGTATTCAATGGAAATAGTCGATTTCTGCTTCGACAGTCTGGATTCCTCAGATTTAGCGGTCTTGTCTGTCTGGAATTCACCTTTTAAATTATTTAGATAGCAATTTTTTCAGGTTTATTTATCAACGAGCAAGGCCCAATTACAATAATTGATTAATTAGTGTTAACATTCTAAATAGTCACCAAAATAACAAAAACAGATACCCCTAAAACCTAAAACTCCATGTATGCAAATGTTTTTCTCAATTAGTGATGAATATGAATAATTGATTGATCAAAAGCCCATTTAGTTTTATCGCAGTTAAAGAATGGACATAGAAATGTTTAATAAGATCGAAAAAAATCTATCAAAAGTACTTCAGCCATAATTTGTTTGGTGAATTGGAAAATTGAAACTGTCTCTTGTAGCTCTGAAAGGAACAAGTATATCAATTTTTAGAACTATTCAGGAGCTGCGGGTCAAAAAATTTGAATATCTCCTCTATTGTGATGTAAAAAGAAAGCAATTCAGAGTCGATTAATTTGTATGCCATGTTTCAAAAACTTGCGCTCGACCAAACTACGAGTTTGAATATGGATGCCATAAAAGGGGCACTAATGATACAAATGGGGGCAAACAAGAGCACAATAAAATGTTTTTAGACTAACGAAGTATTGGGTTCTTTTAATAAAGCCCAACATTTGAAAAGTCGTACTGACAACATTATTAAGGTGTTGAGAAAATTGGAGAGTAAGTATCCAGAGTGATACTCAGGTCTTGATATAGCATTGGTTGATCTCGTAATGAAAATTTATTGGGGGTCCTACAGCGGGAATTGCCCAAGTTGAGAGTCATACCATTGCTCAAACACGAGTCATGCAGGTTAATCAAGTCATACTGGAGCTTGTCACAATCCACAGGAGTCCTGAGTAGGCAACTTAATTTGAGATCATCTACATGACTGCCAGTGAAACATTCATATCATTCATATCATGAAAATATTAAAGAGAAGTGGGCCATGGCGAAACCCTTGGGCACACTGGAGGAGACATTAGAGAGGAAATTACCAATGCGCCCGGTCAAATAGCTCTCAAACCACGAGATAAGATGTTTGCCAATCCCAAGCAATCTGAACTTATAAATCAAGACGCTATTCTGTCGAACTTATTGGAAGAGTCGGTGTAAACTGTATCAACCACCCTCAAGGCCACTCGGCAGAAAATCCACATGTGCTAATTGCTTTAACTCAGTTGACTTACTGATCGATTAGGAGATGCTCCAGTAGAGAAGATAGAAAGCCCCAAATTAAACTCTCAAAAAGGTTGGGGTTTGTACTCAGGACGGTAATTTATTACTGATGACCTGATACCCGATTTAAAAATTTTCCTTCCATGAATCTGGGAAAATTTCAGTTTGGACTGAGAGATTAGAGATGGTAAAGAGGTCTGGAGAGATAAAGGAGCCGGTTTTTCAGAAATAGTTGATACTCCATCTGACCCAGGATCCTTACTAAAGTCTGGAGATGAAAGGTTCGTATATATATTGGAAATTGTGATGTGCAGTTCGGGGATATGAATAATGGATGAAGATATTTCGTGGTTAAGTGCATTAAGGTCTATTCACGTGAAGAAATAGGCAGCGAGCATGTTGGTAATATCCCTGTCAGAATCACTAGATTAATCTAGACAGCCAAGCTCGGAAGGATAACCGTTATTTTCCGCTTACCGTTAACAAGGGACAATTTTTTAAAATATTAGTGCTGATTGCCATTTCAGTGTGGACAATAAGATTCCTGGGTCAGTTGTTTACATGGACGTCTCAACCCAGCATATTCTCGATAATCAACATTTGCATGAGTTGTTTTAATTTTTTTTGTGGGCAAGGTACAAAACTATGGATAGTGATAAAAATAATATACCTACAGAATATTTAACATTGTGCCTACTATCTTATCCCTAAATAAAATGACCCAATTTAGTTGGTCCGAAAACTCTTATTTTATGAATATTGGTGGATAAAATCTCTATAAAATCCTTCGAAGTTCATTGCCGTCGTTCATTTGCTTCCGAACTACTTGCTTTTGCATGAATATGAATACAAGGGGGTGGATTAATATACATAATAAAAAGGTAAAGTTAGCTTTATTATTTTAGCAAAAAAAAGACAGTATGTAGAGTAAAAAATAATGCGACTAATTTATTTCTTCCCCATTATTTGACTTTGTCGTCAAAAGTAATAAAAGACCTACCTTATTTCCTTATAATTTACCTTACTGATCGCAAGTAAGGTAAATTGTTTGATACCCCTAGCTTACGCGACGCCTCTGCTATGACATGAAAAGTACCTAATAAACATATATTTAAAATATATGCTAATAAAGCATTAGTCTTGAAAAAATGACAGAATGTCTTCATGTATATAATATGACATTACTGTCAAGTTTAAAGATTGCGTGTTTTCTTTTTTAAAGGATATATGGCTTGTAGTATTTAATGATAAATTCAAATTCCTATCCCAAATCCATCCGCCGGTATCACCGCGTTTGGCACCCATTGGTTATCTTTTAAAAATACTTTTAACATTTTCAAATATGATTTCCTTTTCATCCCAAATTCTTTTGACATTTAAATTTATCCAATTGATTTTCGAGGAATGTGATATAAAATTACGAGCCTCAAAATGGCCCACCATCATTTTAAGGCTGATTCACTTAGAGTTGTAAATTCGATTGGTCATTAGGTGAGCCAGATTATGTGATGTGATGTGAGCGTAACTGAGATGTCATGTTCTGTCATTTTTTGGTGATGGATGATGCTACGCCGATGAAAAGTGAATAGTATACTCGTTGCACTGTTTACTTAAATTTGCTTGTAAAAAATGTAGCTCACTTTTCTCTCTTTCATTTCCGATGTATAATGTAAAGAAGTTTGGTTGTGACACGTTATATAATGGCATCGAGTTGCAGAATCGTAATAATAGAATAAATAAAAGATTTATTTATATTACAATTGGATTAATAGAAAGTACTGTACATGTGTAATGTAATTTTGTAATAAAACATTGTTTTGAAAAATTGTCTTATTCATTGACACATTCAAAACACTAATAATCGCCCACTAGATTAAAGTGACTAATCGGAGTTCAAAGTAGTGGCTCTTAATGTGTAAATTAATATTTGATCTTAAGACTTATTTTTTAAATAACAAATTTAGTTAATTTTTGTATCTATGGCTCTAGATGGTTCGTCCAACGCCTTTTAGTTTGGATTCGCTTCGGTTAATCGTATGGAATTATATATAGCTTGTTGTGGGTATGCAATTAATCCAGTGTTAGTGTAAGCTCACCCAACTATATACGTAGGTAATCACTGTTCTGCATCAAAATCTTCCCTGCCAATCTAGAGAACGTGGACGATACGTTCTGACCATAGACATATAACTAAAGGGGCCAATAAGAGTAGTGCTGATGACTCAGGCGACTGAAAGTTCCCAAACGGATTACAGAGCAAGTACAAATATTCACCAGTTGGCAGTTGTAAAGGAACAGTTCGGTTACCTATTTAGTTATTGCTTTGTGTTTGCGGGATATATCGAACCATTTCTGTTGCATATTAGGTGAATGATTTTAAGCCCACTCGTAAGAAAAACGAACCCTAACGGGTGGGCTAAATGGTACACATAAGGCTATCAAATTTGGGATCCCAATGAATTGGCGAGAACCTCAGAACGATGATGATGATTGCTATTTCTGCTTAACAAAAATCGTCAGGTTTTCTGGTGAAAGCAAACATGAAATTGGATATCCTAATATTCCCTCGATCATTACTTATGATGCTTCAAGCATATCCTCGAGAAAAATACAAAATAGAATCTGATGACTATTCTGCACCAAAAGCCGGCACAAGTTTGCAGGAAGAAGACGATTAGGATTGTAGTAGCAGCAAGTAGCCCTATTTTATATCTCAGGAAGTATTGTATTTGTACACGTGAGTGGGCTCAAATGGGGTCCTCCACTACGACCCTTTAACTATTGAGGCTCACATCTGTGATTTCCATTAGGCCAGAGGCTCGATCCTTTTCATGAAATCGAATAGCTTTCTGGGGTGCAGTGTAATTTGAGAATTTCCAAACACCGTTTGTCTGGTTCTTTCCATTGCAGGACAGTAGCATAAAACATGCTCTATTGTTTCTTCGTCCTCCAAGCACAAGCAGCATTCCGTTTCTTCCGAAAGCCTTATCTTGTTCATGTGGCTTCTTAGTCCACAATGGCCAGTGTACATGCCAACTACAGCTTGCACCTGTTGTCGCCTAAGTTGAAGAAGTTATTTAGTTCTCACTCCTGATGACAGATTCACTGCCATCCTTTAATCAGTTAGGCCCGGTAACTCTCTCCATTTGTCTGCCTTGGATCAACAACGGCTAGATTTAAGAGCTTTTAAAGCCGCTTGACTGTCCGACAATATTTTGATTGATTTGCCTTTACAGTTTCTGTGCAGTCATATCAATGGGTCTGACTTCAGCTTGAAAATATGGCTGCATGTTTGCCTAGGAAACGCTTAAGCTCAGCCTTTCCATTTTTATTCCATGCAGCGGCTCCTGTACCATCATTGGTCTTAGAGATCAGTGAACCAACTATTTTCTGTTGATGTTCGGAGTCTTTTGCCCATTAGTTCCTCTCTGGTAGGAGGACGTCATAGGCATGGTAATAGTTAGTTTTGGTAGGCATAACATGTGATGGTAGACCCAACAGTCTGTCCCGCTCACTAGCGTTTTCAGTGTGTCCATCTGCCCTCCCTCTTCAGTACTATTTGGAGAGGTGACAGATTTAGAAGACACTCAAGCGCTGCTGTGGATGTAATGTCGAAGGCGGCACTACCTAATTGCCAGAAACGCTTGTCTTTGTAAAGTGGATAATTTGATTCTTGCGGAGCTCTGTGGTAGGCTCTTAAAGAGCCTATTGCTCCATATGTTATCATTGGTCTTATGACCGCAATATATAGCCAGTGGATTTGTTTGGGTTAGTTTGCCACACATGCGTCTGCAAGTCCATAATGACAGTTTCGCTTTTCCAGCAACTCAGGAAGTACTCGACTATCTTATTCGTTATTTAGATCTTCCCAAAACAATGACAGATTTCCTTGGATAGAGTCTGCAGCAGTTGAATCTCATACAAGAAAGGTTGAACATTTCTACGTATGGGAAGAAGTAGTCTAAACCTATACTGATTGGCTACTCTTTATTGATTCTTCGAAATCTAAAGACAGTTTTATTGTTTAATGGAAAGTTTAGAAACATACTAGAATATGCGTATATTACGTCAAATCATTAAGTACCAAGATCATAAATGGAATATCTTTTGTACCGATTTGGAAGTTGTTGCACTATTTAAGGATTTTAGAGTAGCTACACCAAATAATGTTGCTTTTATGCAAAAGAGACAGCAGAGCCAAAAACTAGCATTATTAGTTAATAAATGACCGAAACGTGAAAACAACGTCCGTAATGAATCGTTGAGCAGCAGAAAATGTATTTACCTCCTCGGCACATAAAACTATGGGGCTTTTGTTGAAGCCCCTAACAGAGACGGGAATGCTTCTATTTATTTGAAAGAGAAATTCTTGCGTTCAAGTGAGCTTTGCCTCACTATTTGGTCCGCAAAATACGAGAACTTTTCAAGAACAGTCGTTTTAACTGCACTTTTGGAAACAGAAAATATAGCATGGACTGCCTTCAAAAATGTGTGTATCAACTTCCTAGGAAATAAGAAATGGTAGAATTATACAGAAGTGTTGAGGAACTTATCCAATCTTATAAGGAATTAGGTCCCAACATGTGAATTGCATGCTCGCATTTGGGATTCTTTCCTGAAAACTTAGGTGCAGCTTCAGATGAATGTTTCACCATCAAATTGCTCAAAAGAGAAAAGCGATACAGTAAAAAAATGGACCCCAAACATGTTGGCGGACTCTCAAATCAGCACATTAAAATAGACACAAAAGAATCAAAGAAATGTCAGGGGGCGACAAATTTTTCAAAATGCACGACAGTGATAATAACTAAACAATAATCTGGAATCTTGACGCCTCACTTGTCTTAACATTTTGTGCCAATACTGTTTGCTCCGCGCCACTTAGTCATCTATCTACTTTCTTTACTGATTCGATTATACAAGGTTTGACACCTTTATCTCTAAGAAATCTAAACGAAAAAAATAAGAAGATAAGATAAGCAGCAGATAAGATTAGACCAGCACATTATTTTATCCATTCTAGAAATGTACAGAAAAACCCTGCACATGCATAAAACATGCGCTTATACAACCAGAACAGTACTCTTTCGCATTTGATATGCTTACTTGTACGGTGTACGACCTCGAGTTCTTAAATTTCGTTATCATATTTTCGTCTGTAATGATGCTTTGTGCGAAAATGGTGGGCTTTCTAGTTTTCCTCATACTTAATGTATGAGTTACCCTTGGTCAAAAAATAAACGCGCCGAAAATCTTGGAAAATGCTATATGATTTAACTAATAAAATTAGACATACATTTAAAATTCATTCATTAGATATCTTCTTTAGATTTTTGTCACGTCAGATAATTTTTTTATTGCATCACTTATTTGATAATTTATTGCATCAGGATCGAAATTTCTTTTAAGTCTTGATGCGTATAATTATTGTGTTTCAGTATCGGGCAATATGTGTTTTACACGAACTAACCGAAACTACTACAGAGCGAAATGATGTAATATATATATTATTAAATAGCCCCAATGTGCAAATAGTAGGGATGCCTTTGTTTAAGTTTCAGTAAACAACCGTCTAATCAAATAAATCGAAGCACCATGGAGGGGGTAATAACTACTATAAGTGGACTGAAACGTCCCGCTGCTTCGCCCAACTGCTCGCCCAGCAAAAAGACGAACTTCGTCGGTATTTCCCCCCTGAAGGAATTGACCAACGTCAAAACGCCTACCGATAGGCCTTTTAGAGTTTCCATTGAGGGCAACATCGGAGCTGGGAAATCCACGTTGATCAAACATTTCGAAGGCATGGATGGGATTGAAACATATGCGGTAGGTAACCAATAAGTTAATATTCAGTGCGTAGCAAAAATTTGTGCTATCTTGTTTTAGAAAGATGATGAAATGAAAACATTTGTGTAAATTTAAGCTTTTTTCACAGTTGACCAATCATGGTGTTACTTTTTTTTTGGAAATTTGAGTATTATTATTTTGACAATAAGAAAAAAATTGCTTATTTCTGTGTCATGGGTTTCCGCTAAAAATGCTCTACAGTTCAATATAGGACTGTAGTTTAAAGTTCAACAACCAATCCAGGCGCCGCACCCTCACAAACCCACACATCCTAGAAGTACCTAGTAATTAATTCGTCCTCCAGTTTGATTGGCAGACGTTCTTTTATCAAAACCATACGTGACATTACACGCACAGGCCTAGATCATATCACGTTTTTTAAAATCTTATTGTATTTTAGGAACCCATCGATTGGTGGCGTAACGTGGACGGTCACAACCTTCTAGATCTTATGTACACAGACATACACCAATGGCTCAGGGTATTTCAAAGTTATGTTCAATTCACAAGACTCAGTATCCAAACGACGCAACCGAAGAGCAGCAGCACGCGAGTGCAAATGTTTGAAAGGTGAGGAATTAATGTCGATCACTCTGATTCCTAAATTTTCGTTATTAAATATAACTACATCTTCCAACTTTAATTATTTGTTATCGGTATTTCCTCCCCTAAAACTCTTGTTCTGATGTAAATATATGTATGCATCCGTTCTACCAGAGGATGTATGTCTGTATCAATTGATAGCAAAAAAACAGCTATGGGAAGCATCAAGAGCAATCCAACATTTTTACTCCTGGTCTTCTTTGAAAGTCATCTCCATGAACAAATAAATGAAGGTAATAAAAATATCTTAATTGTAAATGAAAAACCTTGAGAAATTATGTGAAAAATCTTATTAGGGAAGCATTTAAGTGTTATAATAAAAATATTGAGAACAATGTGCACACTGACCCCAATAATTTTTGGTATTTTAAAAGATCTTGTAATGTGACTACTGGCGTTCCATCAGATGTTTCTTATGGGGGTGAAAACATAGGTGGTTGTCAGGCTATTGCTAATGCTTACGCTGAATACTTCGACTCTGTTTTTCGAAAATCAAGTCATGAATTTATTAGACTTATCAGAGGGTTTTTCTTTTTCAAGGAAATCAGTATTAAATTTAAACCAAAAGGTGGGTGGGAACAGTGTGCAAGCCTATATTTATAAAGGACGTGCAGATGCTCTGTCTGAGCCTCTCATTCTATTTGTTAACTTGTCAGTTGAACAAGGCAAATTTCCTGATAGCTTGAAACATGCGGTTATTACTCCTATGTACAAATCTGGCAATGCTAGCTGTGCTGAGAACTACAGTCCTCTTGTGTTCTAAACTCAGTAGCCAAAATATTTGAGAATTTGCTTTATGATAATATTCTACTCTTCTTCAAAGAGAGCAGCTTCTCCTTAGAAACAGCATGGATTTTACCAGGAATGCCCACTGTCTCAAACCTGTGTGTTTTTACAAGCTCAGCAACAGAAGCTAAATGTCTTTTTGACAGACTGTATCAAAGTCTTTGGCAAAATAGATATTAGTTGAAAAATTAAGCAAATTTGACTTTAGTTTTAGAGCATATAATATATTGAGAGATATCTCTCTGACTGGTTCAATTAGGTTAAAAACCTATCTGAACCTTTTGTATCTATGTCACAGGTACCCCAGGGTAGTAATTTGTATCCTAGTCTGTTTGGTACATTCATTAATCATATGCCCAAATGTGTAAAATACTCAAAAAGGCTTCTTATTCGTTGATGCCTTTCAAATTTTTAGAGCGATAGATTCGCAGGAGCTACAATGTGATTTAAGTACCTGTAGCCAACAGTTTAAAGAAAACAGAATGATACTTAAAACACAATTTTTCAAAAATGTATACACAATTTACAACTCTGTGATGTGTAGACAAAATAATTTTAAAGTTCTGGGAGTATATTTCCAAGAAAGTTTACAATTCAATGAGAACTATCGGATTATTGTTGGAAAGGCGTATAGAAATATTGGCTTGATATTGGTTGAGAAGTACTTTATAGATAAGTTTCACTTTGTTGGAATTGATTAGTCTGATTTTCTTTTGGAGGAAAAAGCTTGCGAATTTTCCATTGTTTATTGCAAGAAGATAAATATGTACATTTTATGTTTTTATAGGTTTCCGTCCTCTAATGTTAATGCATTCATCGAATTAATAGATTGCATCTTAAGTGAAATTGCTGTGAGTGCATCAATAGTGTTGACAGGTGACCTAAACGTAGAATTTTTAGATTGTAATAACTCTTCCACTAACATAGCTTTGAGTGGGGTACTTAATTTTTTTAATTTGACCATGCATGTTGATCGGCCAACTCGGATTGCATTGGATTATATTTGCATTGCACTACATTTTGTAAAACCAGAGTCAAATGCAAGATAGTAAATGCTGGGTTGTCTGACCATCAAGCTGTATTTTTTTCTTTTCTACTGGATAGCAAGCACTCTACATTAAAAAAAAGTGGGAAGATTGTATACAAGGAGAAACTTTTGTAAATTTAAGGAATATTGTAGTGTGACAAACAGGGATAGTATGTTAGACAGTAGTGAACCTCTTCAGAGATTTCATGCTGTTTTGGTGGTAGGTTTTTGAGTTGGTTTTTCCTGTCATGACAATTAAGAAAAAAAAGAGAAAACCTTGGTATAGCAGAGGTGTCTGCATTATATAAGAAAATTTGCCTGCAACAATTTAAAATTTATGTCTTTCTTTAATAACTATCGCAAAATTTACCGAGAGACAATATCAAGCTTGCTAAAAACTATTTCAGGAGAATAGACCAATCCACTAATGACTCCAGGGAGTCTTGGAGAATTGTGAATGACATACGTGGTGGACGACGTGAGAACGCTCTTCTCCCTGACACAGTTTTTATCAGAGTAAATCCTTGACTCTTTCCGAAAACTTCTCGCTATCTGAAGCCGATCCATACTTAAACAAGGTTCAGGTTACTGAAACAGTTTTCCTTAGGGTAACAGACCCAACTGCCACATGAAAACAAGAATTCTCCTAGGTGGGTCATGGCGTTGCCACTGTCAACTCTTTCCGCTCTCGCTGACGCGATGAACATTGTTCAAGGGAGGGGACCATGATAGTCCTTCAAACTTTAGACATATAGCTCTGCTCCCCATTCTTGGTAAATTGGTGGAGAGATTGGTAAAAACTCGAATAATGGATTTTCTAAAAAAGCATAATATTCTAAATATTCAACAATTTGGCTGGAGTGGGAACCAGTGATGCTGTATTTAATTTTCTAGAGTGCCTCTATATGCAGTTGAATTCCGGAAAGTGTGCAGCGGCAGTTTTATGAGACTTTGATTGTGTGAATCACAGAATACCGCTGCAGAAACTTGAAATCTATAGTTTCAGAGGAGTTGCACTTAAGTGGCTTCGCTCATACCTGTCGAGTAGAACAAAGAGTGCTTTTTGGGAACGCTGAGTATAGTTGACTAAAAATTGATGTGGGTGTGCCCCAGGGTTCCGTCCTTGGACCAATCTTGATCCTTATTTACGTCAATGATCTTCCCCAGATCCCAATTAAGGGCAAATTTACTCTCTTCGCGGATGATACGACAGTACTTTGGCATGGTTCAGATCCCAGTTGGCTAAAGACTACTGTTGAAATTGGATGGACCTATTGGTCGCGTTAAAACCTTTTACTTTTTTTTAATAAACGTGGACTGTATGAAAGTAAGAAATATTTCGTATATTGACTAAAGTTACATTGAGTAGATGACAGTGTTGTCATAACAGTAGTATAAGCATTAATGATGCAACAAAAAACAGACGATGCAAAATAATGCCTCTCTCCTGTTCTTGCGCACAGCGCCACACACGATACTTAATTAAACAGCGAAACATTGTATCGCTTCGTCTTATACGAGGAAGTCTTACACAGATACTATTGATGAAGACTTAATTCTGGTGAAGTCATGGTGCGAGTCTAACAGGTTGACATTTAATTGGATTTAAGACCAATATTTTGACTTTCAAATGTAATCTGGAAGCTATTATTACTCTGCAAAACAAAATAATCTGTCCATCTGACACTAGCAAGTTTTTGAGTTTGACAATTGACAAGCAACTAAAATTTGAACTCCATGTCTCTTCTTTAGTAAATAAACCATCATGTAATTATTTTTCTATTAGAGTAATTGCAAATTCACTTGGATTTATGCCTATCATGCCCTCATTGAGTCCCATCTTAGGTATGGCGTAGTGTTTTGGGGGGTGTGCTCTCAATTTTTGTTTGACTCACTATTTATGTTGTAGAAAAGAGCCATCCGTTATATGTGTAAAGTTACTTTTCGAATCCCCTGTCGAGGCTTGTTTTTGAAAAATTCTGTGCTCACACTGTCTTGGAGACAGCTTGTCTTATACATAAAAAATATAGGCATCAGCTTAACCCTCCATCAGATTACAATTTTCGAAACTCCTTCACACTTGCACTGCCCATCCCAAAAACTGAGCGTATGAGACCCTCTATTGTGTGTGTGGAGGCAGGAGGGTTTTTAACCACCTGCCTCTTCGCATAAGAAAATGGAAATGGAATTCAGAAAAAATGTTTAAAAAACTTTACTGGCAGAAGCATTTTATTCTCTGGAAGGATATTTTAACGCAGAAGCATTTTATTCCCTGGAAGAATGTTTTAATACAAACTTTTAGTGGTGGTTATCTGTTTAGTGTTCTATGAATTATTTTGTTCATTTTTGTTTGTTTATTTATTTACTTGTATTCATCAATCATGGTTTATATTTTGTATGTACAAATTTATTTTCTACTGTCAGAATGTAGATAAATCATTTTAATTTAACTGCTTTGTTAACGACATTTCTGTTTATAATAATAAAGCGATATTTGACTTTGACACTATTATTAGGAACTGAAATTTCTTTAAAATACCTGAAACGCTTATATTATTCTACAATACACTAGTAAGACCTCAATTAGAACATGCATCTGTCGCATGTCGAATCCAGTAGTGATGTGATGTGATAGAAATAGTTGAAAAGATTCCTGAGGTTCCTTTATATAAAGAAGTTTAATGCTTATCCATATATGATTTCATATAACAGCATGATGAATTGTTTTAATCTCCATTGACTTAGCAATAGACGAAATATGCATTCAGTCCTTTTTATCTATTACTTAATAAATACTATTAAGTATAAAGACTGCTCTTTGGTAAATAGTATTAAATTATTTGTTCCAAAAGTAAATTTTTACGAATAAATTTGATAGTTCACCAATTAATAAAATGTTGGAAATTATTAGAAGATTAATAATGTTTAAACAAAAATATAGTACATTTTGAATTCATGAGAAAAGGCACCACCGATAAGTAGCATGTCAATTTTCAGCCAGTTTTACATATATGCGGTGAAACACTTGATTTTGCTTTCATACTGCGCCTGCAACTGACTGCAAAATTTGCAGTGCAAATGCAAAAGCAAGCAAAAGAGATGCTTCTAATGACGACAAAATATCGTTCTCTCTTCTTCATAGCCTCTTGTAACAGTTGTAACGCAACAAAGTGAAACAGCGAAATAAACTTCTCGGTAAAATACACTTGTGACGTCGACCGCCCGCCTACTGGTTCATTGGAAGGCGATCAGGTGGCTACACAGTGGGCTAAGGTCCAAATACGCAATGCACAAAAAGGTTTTTTTTTTCTTTTTTTCATAATTATTTTCTCCTTTAAGCAAAAAGTAGGACATTTTTGTGTATCTTAGAAAAAAAGTACATTTAGTTGTTCTTGATAAACCTTTGAAGGACAGTGTTTAAAAAGAGAGTAGTCCTACTAAAAAAAGTACATAATATGGTCACCGAAGATAGTCCTTTCTTGGTTTTTCAGTAAATGAGATTAAATTTGCTTTTGAAACAAACTTCTAGTCTGCTGGGTTTTTTTCATCTTATTGTATGTTTTGTTTGTTTGTTGTTTTATTTTGGCTTTGTTCCCCTGTGAATTCTATCTTTAGTTTTACTATAGGTAGTACGTTGTAGTAATAGTAGTAAGCACCCTTTTAATGTAATAACAAATTTTGTGTTTTAATGGCGTATAAATAAATAAAGAAATAATTAAATATCACAGCCTAGCGTCTCTTTTTGTTTTTAAAATATAGGTAAATCTGTTTAAAATTCCCCTTAAAAATTGCGTTATATCATTGTAATGCAGTTTTTTCAAACATTCTATGTAGATACCTGCATTATTCTTCAATCCACGTCTTTAATCTATAATTTGTTGATTTGCAGGTCTATTCAAAATAATAGGTTCTGTTTCATGGAACAGGCTCGTGAAAACGGATATCTACACCCTGCAGATTATGCTGTTTTGGACCAATGGTACAGGTGGATCAGGGCAAATGTTGACATCAGTTTAGATTTGATTGGTAGGTATCAAACAGTTCCTTCAATAACCTGGTCATTCAGTCTTTTATTATCCAGCTTTCTCTAAAGATTACGTTATATATTGGTTTATGAGAAAAAGTTTCATGATTATTAATCATTTAGTATATAATTTGAAATAAAAATAGTGTGGTATAGCTAACTTTTTCGTATCTTGTTTAGTTTATCTGAGGAGTACCCCCGAAATTGTGTACGAACGAATGAAAGCAAGAGGAAGACCTGAAGAATCAGGATTATCATTCGAGTATTTGAAACAGCTCCATAACAGTCACGAAAAATGGTTAATGACAGATGATGAAAGGTATTAACATTAGTCTCTTAACATAGAAAACGCACGATTTTAAATTCGTCTAGTTTAATCTTTGCAGATACTTGATTACTTTTTAAGTTTTAATCATTTCAATCTAAAATATTTTACCATGTACAACCCTAACACTCGCGTTAAAAAATGCACTATTTAATACATTTTTATTGTAGATTTAATACGATTCCCGTGCTCGTATTGGACGCCGACAAGACATTAGAAGAAATAGTTGAACAATATAAGAAAAATGAAAATAAAATACTGGGTATGTGTACATGTGTATTTATTATTGCATTAATTAATTGTATCGGATATATGTTTCACGAGACGGTTAGCTGCTAAACTAATTTAGTATTTCTGGCTTTTTGGAAAAACCAACCATTAGGCATTTGCGCCTTCCTATCGAAATTTTGAACATCTTTTATTTCTAAGGCAGTATGCATGTTTGATAAAGTTTTATAAAACGGATATTCCGTTGATAAATAAATAAATAAAAATATTGTTGATATGCTACCTATAAATACTGAACAATATTCTTTATCTTGCAGGTTATGACAAAAAAGGAGCGCAAAAAGTGGAACCTGAAACTAAGGCCAAAGTGAAGAAAGTTCTAAATTTGTAGAATTAAGCTAATTACTTTTAAGTTTGTGTTTTACTGCTGAGCTACCAAGTAGTGTTTTAAGTGGTTAAAACGTACTACCTAATCATTATGCACCAAATGTTGTACCTATATTAATTAAGAGAAATGAAACAATTAAAAATTGGTATATTCACATAATTAAGATACTTTTTATACACAAGTTATAATAAAACATATTATGAATACGTCTATAGTTTGGTTTATATATGCAGTTGCTTAACATGAATTCATAAAAAAGACGTGCAAAGTAAAATCCTTCAATTATCTTAACCTAATAATATTTCTGATAGTTTCGATGATTTTGATCTTTCATGATGCACATAATTTAGGGCACACTAACTTAAAGTATCAAATTTTCCTAAATAGAAATTCTTGTGCCATCAGGACCACAGAATCGTGAGGAAGAAAATTTTAAGTAGACGTTTTTCCCGTCAAAACATTGAGAGCAAATTTGCATACATCGCCTATGTGTGAAAATTATGTTTGTATCACGAGAACTATCAAACTTCGCTAAATTGAAATTCAGGATCGCAGAAACCGCGAGGAGGTAAATTTTAGGTGAAAAATTTTCCCGCCAAAATATATCGGGAGCGTTCTTTAAACTATATTTGTATCACGAGAAGTATCAAATTTCGCTAAATAGACATTCATGCGTTATCAGGATCGCAGAAGCGTGAGGAGGTAAATTTTAGGTGGAACATTTTCCCGCCAAAATATACCAGGAGCAAAACTAACTCGCCGGTACGCCGGTGTCCTAAACTATATTTGTATCTCGAGAACTATCATATTTTGTTAAATAGAAATCATGTGATCAGGATCGCAGAAGCGCCAGAGGAGGTAAATTTTCGCGCTAAAATATATCCGGAGCAAAACTACCTCGCCTGTGTCCTAAACTATATTTATTTGTATCACGAGAACTATCAAATTTCGCTAAATGGAATTTCATGTGTTATCAGGATCGCAGAAAGTATGAGGAGGTAAATTTTAGGTGGAAAATTTTCCTGCCAAAATATATCAGGAGCAAAACTAACTCGTTTGTGTTCTTTAAACTATACTTGTATCACGAGAAGTATCAAAATTCGGTAAATAGACATTCATGCGTTATCAGGATCGCAAAAGCGTGAGGAGGTAAATTTTTGGTGGTAATTTTTCCCGCCAAAATATATCAGGAGCAAAACTAACTTGTCTGCATTCTGAACTATATACGTATCAAGCAACTATCAAATTTCGCTAAATAGAAATTCATGTGTTATCAGGATCCCAGAAGCGTGAGGAGGTATATTTTAAGAGGAAAATTTTCCCGCCAAAATATACCAGGAGCAAAACTAACTCGCCGGTGTCCTAAGCTATACTTGTATCTCGAGAACTACCATATTTTGTTAAATGGAAATCATGTGTTATCAGGATCGCAGAAGCTCGAGGAGGTAAATTTTCGCGCCAAAATATTATATCCGGAGCAAAACTACCTCGCCTGTGTCCTAAACTAGATTTGTATCACGATAACTATCAAATTTCACTAAATAGATATTCTTGTCTTATCAGGATCGCAGAAGCGCGAGGTGGAAAATTTTCCCGTCAAAATATACCAGGAGCAAAACTAACTCGCCGGTGTCCTACACTATATTTGTATCTCGAGAACTACCATATTTTGCTAAATAGAAATCATGTGTTATCAGGATCGCAGAAGCGTGAGGAGGTAAATTTTCGCGCCACAATATATCCGGAGCAAAACTACCTCGCCTGTGTCCTAATAGTATATTATTTTATATGGAGGAAAAGTGATACTTTTCATGGCGCGCTCGTGTTTAACAGCCGAACGGAGTGAGGCTGGTAATAGAGAGCAAGCCATGAAAAGTAACTTTTCCTCCAAATAAAATATGCTGTTTTTTCTTCAAATGTCGACAAATTAATGCAAAAACATCTCTTTTTAATACTAATAATATCTAATTATTATTAAAGATAAATGGGTTCGCAAGGCGACTTAGACCACGGTCGTAGGTGGCCTTGCTTAGACCGGTGTCGGTGAATTTGTAACATGAAGCTGTCGGTGGACACTGTCAACAATAATTATTTTTTAAAGATTGCGTCTCCGATTGCGTTTTAATTCCGTATTGATAAGCAGTTATTGAGTAAGTTCGATTAAATAATAACCAATTTGTTCCTAAATTAGTGATTTTTAGAAATGCAGTCACAAATTGAGTGATAAATACAAATTGTAGCTTAATAAATCTTGAGTTGTTGACGCTTATTTTGTTGCCTGTTTGTATTGTATCTATGTTGCTATGACAACACTTTTACCTCCGCCGGCGGAAAAGTGAAAAGTAAAGCTCCGGCGGAGGAAAAACGAAACTTCACGGCCGCCTACACAGTCGAGTAATGACGGATTTACTGACGTTTGAAGAAAAACTAAATTTGTATCACGAGAACTATCAAATTTCGCTAAATAGAATTTCATGTGTTATCAGGATCGCAGAAAGTGTGAGGAGGTAACTTTTAGGTAGTACATTTTTCCGCCAAAATATATCAGAAGCAAAAATTACAGTGTTCTTTAAACTATATTTGTATCGCGAGAAGTATCAAAATTCGGTAAATAGACATTCATGCGTTATCAGGATCACAGAAGCGTGAGGAGGTAAATTTTTGGTGGTAATTTTTCCCGTCAAAATATATCAGGAGCAAAACTATCTCGTCTGCTTTCTGAACTATACACGTATCGCGGGACTATCAAATTTCGCCAAATAGAAATTCATGTGCTATCAGGACCGCAGACGCGCGAGGAGGTAAATTTAAGACGCAGGCGAGGTATCCGTGGTTTTGCTCCTGATATATTTTTGCGGGAAAGTAAAATTCACCTCTTCGCGCTTCTGCGATTCTGAGATAGCAATGAATTTTTATTTAGTGAAATTTACGTTCACAGCATTTTGAAGCATTTAGTAACTCATGCAGGGACCGGTCATTTTTGTATATATCAATAGTAGACGTTTCCAAGTAGTTTCAGAGTAGCGCGCGCATACATTGTTGACACACCATATTTTTATACTCGCATCTTGCGGTTATAAACCATAATGGGCCCTATTAGAGGGTGTGTTTACTATTTTAGAACATCTAGTATTTCACTTCACGCATGGCCCTACGCTCGCTTCGCTCGCTACGGGGGCTCAACAAACAGACACTAACCCAAGGCGTACACAAAATTAAGAAAAAATACGTTTTACAAACATAACTTTAAAAAAGCCTTTTCACTGGCGGGAATCGAACTCGCAACGTCGTGTCGCAAACAAAGTATCGAACCACTAAACCAATAGAGTCCTTGCAGGACAGGTAGCTCGCTGGACCGTCTAAACATTCAAACAAACCCTCCAAATAGTAAACAATTCAAGCCACGCCTTCCCAACCGTCATTATGGTTTGTAACAGCGGCTCACTAGAGGCGATTTATTTTTATGGTACAGCGAATTGCTTTCAAGGGTTCTCGTAGCTCAGTGGGTTAATGCTGTGTTTGTGATACGGCGGCCCGGGTTCGATCACCGTTGATGTTTTTTTTTTAATTTTTTTCAAAGTTATGTTTGCATCTTAGTGTAAATTTGGGTATTTTGCTTAGTTGCGACCCAGAGCGAGCGGAAGACCATGCGTGAAGTGAAATGTAAAACAACTCTGAATTCCTGTGACCCGGTCTCCACAATGCTATGTCATATCTACAATGCGTTGGTAAATTGACCTTCCAGGAGTAGAAGCCAGATCACGTAGACATAGACGGTCGGTCTGGTCATCGAAGTTCAATTGCCCAATGTGATTCAAGATGCATGTCACGTGACTTCATTACCTTCCCTTTTTATATTCGCCGATGCCCTTCAAATGACATTTAAAGCGTGACTGTGAGTCAGTGAGGGCCCCTTGAAAAGTCAATAAGTAAGTGCTAGTTTTTTTTATTATCCGATATTTGAAAACTAATTGAAATTATTACTATTTATTCAATTATTGTCGTGGAGAAGTTGTACATATTTTATAATTCAAATTAGTTTCAATACGTAATCGTTTTTTCGTTGCGATTCGTGTGTGGCAAATTTTTAGGGCGTGATTTTGATAATTCCGATTAAAATCTTCAGAGAACTAGGCCGCTTAATTTATTATTATAATCATTTTAATCACTCAGTTTTCATTTTTACATGGTTGCAGTAATTGGACTTGAAATGCCGGTCTAATTTGACCGCTTTGACCTTCGCCTTGCTACAAGGATTTAAGGTCGATAAACATCATTTTTTGCTATTATCTTTTAGGATTCTTTCCCTTACATAGGTGCTTGTTATTATAGTTAATTTTGTGGATTATTATTTTAGTTAAGTAATTAATATTTTACAACATTTCCCAGGCCTTTTTTTTAGAAAGGAATTTTTTGAAGTTTATATTATAATAATTGAGTATACCGTCTCAAAGAGAGATTGCGTTTTTGAAAATTAGATCCATGACATTTGTTATTGGAATAGTATATTGTGTAACTAGGAGGAAAAGCAAAACATTCCTGGACGACTGTGGTAGTTGCTGGACGAGGCCAGCAACACAGGAGTCCAGGAATGTGCTTTTCCTACGAGTTGCACATAATATTTTTTATCCGATCGAAATTAATTAGAATATGTACTTATGTAAATAGAGCCAAATATTACTGTAAATAAAAACGTGTTTTAAATTTAAACTCAACATAATATCAAGTTTTGAATTGAGCGAGCTTGAAGTTTATTACGTAACTACGGAAACTACAGCTAAATGTTACTTTTGATAGACGTCAGATCTGACAAACAAGGCGTTTGAATATGACAGAAATGTTACATTCCCGGCCTAGGACGGGAATGATATATTCCCGGACTGTTATTTTCTATTCTTGTACAGTTATTGCATGTTGCCAAGCAACGAATACAATATACTGGAATCACGACTTTTGCGGTGAGAAAACACATCGGAAAGGTGTCGTTTTTCGTCCGATCGGATAAAAAAACTATTTACTTGACATATAGTTTGTAACTGAGATTAAATTCATCATTTGAGTTTTTGTTTTACTTCTTTTCAGTAAAACTAATCAGTTACAATGTCGAAAATTGGTATCAACGGATTTGGTCGTATCGGCCGTCTCGTCCTCAGAGCTGCTGTCGAAAAGGGCGCTGAAGTAGTTGCTGTTAATGATCCATTCATCAGTGTAGATTACATGGTTTATTTATTCAAATATGACTCGACTCATGGACGTTTCAAGGGTACCGTCGGCGTCGAGGGTGGAAATTTGGTAGTTAATGGAAAACCTATCCAAGTCTTCCAAGAAAGAGATCCTAAGGTAAAGAATAACAAACTATTATAGGGAATTGTCCTAAAAATTAAATAGTTGTCTTCTTATATAAATTTATAGTTGTTCAAGTGATAATGAAAATAATTGTTACAGGCAATTCCATGGGCTAAAGCAGGCGCAGTATACGTCGTTGAATCTACTGGTGTTTTCACAACCATTGAGAAGGCTTCAGCTCACTTGGAAGGTGGCGCTAAGAAAGTCATCATCTCTGCTCCCTCTGCTGATGCTCCCATGTATGTTTGTGGTGTTAACCTTGACAAATACAACCCAGCTGACAAGGTAAGACCATGAACACAACACCATAATTCCATAAATGAATTCAATTTGCTTTGATTATAGTCTGCCATCTTTTAATATGATGTCTTTTTTATATTCTGAGCCTTAATTGATGACTTCAGATTACCACTACCCATTTACTGATATAAATATAATTTATAAGATACCACATTTAATGTTTTGAGGCCTATGATAAGCTGTATCCAAATGTGATTTCAGGTCATCTCCAATGCTTCTTGCACGACCAACTGCCTGGCTCCATTGGCCAAAGTTGTCCACGACAACTTTGACATCATTGAAGGTCTCATGACGACTGTTCATGCCACAACTGCCACCCAGAAGACTGTAGATGGACCCTCAGGAAAATTGTGGAGAGATGGTAAGATGATTTCATTTACTGGCCACTTTCTAAATTCATTATTAAATTGTAAAATTCGGAACCTTTAGCAAAGTTCTATCCCTAAACCAGAACAATTTTCACACTCGCTGCGCGTTTCGCTAACCATCCATCTCTGTATAGAAGAGGAATTTCTCTTTTCTATTCCATTGAAACAATGCATAAGAACTCTTGCACGTCAGTTAAATTACTATCAAAATAATCTGTAAAACGAAAATAAACGCAAATACATCAAGACAACAGAATTCAGCTTAGAAATATGAACATATTAAAATTCAGATGAATAATTAAAATTGATAAAAACTTGAAGTGCCTAATCTGTGTGAAAAAAAACTTTATTGGGTATAGATTGCGTTCCGATTCTGATTGATATAAGGATAATATTAGTATAAAATAGCAAAGATCGAGAAAGTCCTATATAAGTTCAAATATTGCACCTACACTAATTAATGGACATCCAGACACGTTAAGAGGGTTGGAAGGGAAACTTTTTACCAAATCTCTAAAGAATGTTTAAGATAAAGGCCTTTCTCTTACAGTGTTTAAATGTCAACGTTACAATTCAGTCATGGAGATTTTGTATAGAATTTTGAACTGCAACTGTAGTTATTTATATGTTCGATATTGTATTTTCACATGTGAGCCTGTTAATGAATGTTTATGTTTTCAGGTCGTGGCGCCCAGCAAAACATCATTCCCGCCTCCACTGGTGCCGCTAAGGCGGTCGGTAAAGTCATTCCTGCCCTCAATGGCAAATTGACCGGCATGGCCTTCAGAGTTCCAGTCGCTAACGTTTCAGTTGTCGACTTAACTGTCAGAATAGGCAAAGCTGCTTCCTACGATGACATCAAGGCTAAAGTAGGTTCAACGCCAAAATTAATCAATATATCTGAAGATATTCAGAGCTAAATTGTTCCAACAAGAATGTGAACAACATTGCTATGCACTAATGATATATATTTTTTTTATTACAGATTAAGGAAGCCGCCGAAGGCCCCCTTAAGGGAATCTTGGGATACACCGAAGAACAAGTAGTCTCTTCCGACTTCATCAGCGATACTCACAGCTCCGTTTTCGATGCCGCCGCCGGTATTTCCCTAAACAACAACTTTGTCAAGTTGATCTCTTGGTACGACAACGAATATGGTTACTCGAACCGTGTTGTCGATTTGATCAAATACATCCAAACGAAAGATGCTTAAGAAGTATTACGTAAGAAAGTCAAAGTTAGGTTAAGTTGGAAAACTATTAAGGTTTAAAGTTCTCAAAATGTTTGATGTTAGAATCTGTGGTTATGAACCCAATAGTGTAATCCCAAACTAATTTTAGGTTTCAAAAACCTGTCGTAAACTACGTATTTATTAAGTTTTTGAAGTATGTGTATGTTTTTATTTTTTTGTGTAACTCTACACCGTACTGTTTTTATTAATCATTTTAATTTATGTATTCAGAAAGTAAATCGTATAGGCACTAAACATTGTTTTATTTATTTTCACAATTATTGAGAAAAACTGCTAGCCAACTAACTCCATAGCCGTACAACCCACTGTGCGTTTTTGAAAAGCAACGGTATAGTGCAAACATTACCCAATCAATCAAATATGCTTTATTGTTTAAACATTACATATATGTCATTAACAAAGCGGTCCTAAGTCTAATACTTAACATAGTTAGAGAGAAAAAAAACACGTATAGGCAATATAAAACTTACACCTAATATAGGACATAAATAAACACAAAATCAAATTTACACATGTTATAAAGAAATAAAATAATAAAATAGATGTGAAAGTCAGCATAAGTTAATTGATAAATATACAAGGAAGATAAAGAATGTTTACAACACAAAATGATCCCACTATGTTCCCAGGCCACCTATAAAGAGTCTGCAAAATACTCATTTAGGGAGTAGTAAGCCTTTTCAATGAGAACCTTCTTTCCCCTTCTTTTAAATTCAGAAAGGCATGTAGACCCCCTTGCGCTTTAAGGAAAGGTGATTAAATATATGAATACCCTCGTAAAATATAGACTTCCTTGTCAAGCTGGAAGATGGTTGGGGCAGTTCTAACCTCAGATCGAAATAAACATGGAGTGTATCTCCTGTAAGGGGAAAGAGAGGTGCAAGGAAATATTTGAGTGCGATGAATGTAATATAGGGCTGTGCAAAATTTGTGCAGGCCTTACATCGTCGGAAGTGAAAGTTTTGCAATTGAGGGAGCGTATAATGATCTTTTACTGCAAACAATGTCGAGCTCTGAAAACAATCTCACTACTTCAAGAAAGAATAAATGGTTGGTTGGATATTATTATGAGCAAGGAAGAAGTTATATCTAGCCTCAGGAAACAGATAGAGGAATTGGAGGCCAGAATTATTACATCTCCATCAACTCGAATGAAGAACTTCACATACCAGTGACATAACGAAACTAAATGGCAGGGGTTTTAGAAAAAATGTGAACGTACCAAACTTAATAATAAAGCCGAAGAAACAGCATGACACTGGAACAACAAATACTGATATAAAAAGAAAAATTAACCCAACTGAATTAAAAGTTGCTATTAAAGGTACTCGTAACACATCTAATGGGAACTTAATAGTTAAATGCCATCACTCATGATCTGGAAATACTAAAAAAAGAAGCTGAAAGTAAATTACAGGACTATGATATAGAAGCAACAAGAATGAGAAGACCAAGAATAAAAATCATAGGATACGAAGGTAATTTGGAAAAGGAAGAACTAGAAAATTTCCTAAGAGAACAAAACCCATTCATAGAGAAAGAGGATGAACTAAATATTACTTTTATAAAAAAGATCAATTATGGCTTGAAGCGATGTCCTACCTATGAGGACCTTATAGCATCTCTCGTTGTTTTAAATGCCAAGAATTCTATCATAAAAGTGATAAGTGTCCAAACAACAAGCAGGTGTGCGAATATTGTAGTGAAGAACATGATACCCGAGAATGCCCCAAATCACAAAAGAAATGCAGCAACTGCAGAAAAGAAAACGAAAAATTCAAAACAAACTATGAAATACACCACTGCGCATATGACCATGCAGACATCAACAAGAATGCTGACACAATGATCTTTATAAAATTTACTCTTGGCTATCAAATTTTCACTTCTAAATTAAAATACGCTGGTGTTACTTTAATCAAGGTGAACTTAATTATAAATAATATAACTAATGGGATTTCTTGCCTGTACAGGCCTCCCTCCACAAGCATACCTTCTTTCATTGGAGACATTGAATCATTATACACTGATAAATCTGGTAACCACATTGATGTACTTATTAGCGATATGAATATAAATTTAGCAGCTGATAATGACAATGAGGTAAATAATTATATAACTATGTTGGGTCATTTTGGTTTCCTGTCTGCCATAAATAGCTAAACGCGAGTAACATCTGTCCTGTATATATTCATCTTTTGTACTGCACTCTGCCCTTACAGATCATTACTCTATTATGCTAAACATTGAACTAAATCCAAATGTACGGGCAGGGAACGTGGGTGAAAGTTAATTACATTACTTTTCCAAGAATTTTGGTAACCTTATTGAAAATCAAAGCTGGAACAGTGTATTTGAATGTTACGATTTACGATGCAGAATATGCCACACAAAATTTCTCTAGAATAATAACTGATACTCTGAATAAAGCTAAAATCGTAAAAACATATAAAACCAAAAATTATAGAAAATTGAAGCCTTGGATAACAATTGGAATCATTAATTCTATAAAAACTAAAGACAAACTTAAGAAAAAACTCCTACGATATAACAATGAGAACAATAAAAAAGCGTTTACAGATTACAGAAATTCTCTCAATAAAGTAATTAAAAAATGCAAACTTGATTTCTACAAAGCTGAAATAAATAAAAGTGAACCTAATCTTAATAGTATATTATGTATAAGTGTATAAGAGGGCCTTTAAAGCACGCGCGACATATTTCAAAACACGACGCACAGCGGAGTGTTTTGTAAGTCGCAAAGGTTTTAAAGGCCTCTTATACACGTATATCATATGCTATTTTTTATTACAAATGCATCATGATCTCAAAAATGTTTTGAATATTAAACATAAGGGATATATTGACGATTATATTAATCTGTCACATTTGACATGATCAAATGTTTCTATAGCAACCTTTAAAAAAGTAGGTGCATCATAAACATCATTTTAAGCACGTTGCAGCGTGCGATAATCGTTGATTATGATGCATGCGTAATAAAAAAATATATGACGTTATTTCCAAAGCTACTGATACTGCTAAAACAAAAAGTACCCCGTATTTGGAGATAAACAGCAATGGGAACTCCAGATTTTTGAGAAGTGTCTTAAGGATCGCTTGATCAGCTTCCTTGAACAAAATAATATTGTATCACAACGTCAATTTGGTTTTGTGAGGAATTTGAGTACTTCTGATGCTATGTGTGAACTGTGTAACTGTATAACTGACGCTCTAGATAACGACCAAAAAACTCTTGCCGTATTTCTGGATCTTGCGAAGGCATTTGACACGGTGCCCCATGACTTACTTCTTGTAGTACTGCAATGTTATGGGGTGAGAGACCTTGTGTTGGATGTCTTCTCGAGTTATCTAACCAAAAGAACGCAAGTTGTAAAAATTTATGACACAATCAGTGATCCATTAAAAATCAAAATTGAACTTTTCTGGGGCCAATTATTTTTGTACTATATATAAATTCCTTGATCGATATGCAGATTCCAGATGAAATTGCGATGTCTTATACTGATGACACAGTGGTGGTATTTTCAAGAGACTCATGGTTATCTGTCAGGAATTCTATGATTGAGGATTTAAAGAAAATAAAAAAAAACTGGTTAGACTCATTTAAATTAACATTAAACGTCACAAAAATGAAATATATAGCCTTTACAACATAGAACATTGCATAGAACAGGAATATCCTTGCTTTACAATAACCCTTGCAAGTCAAACTGAATATAATCATGTTAGTATTGAAAATTGTGAGAGTGATATTAATGAAGTTGACATGTTAAGAGACTAACGAGTAATATTAGAAAGTTACTGTATAAATTCTACATAATAAGTGATATACTCAGTAGGAAACTTTTGATTAGTGTTTACAAGGCTTTAATTGAGTCACTTGTGAGATATGGTGTGGTCGTGTGGAGTGGTTTGTACCAAAACTCGCTAAGCCCTTTGAATGTAATCCAGAGTTACGTCCTTAACATTATATACCGTAAAAATAAACGTTTTCCTACTAACCTACTATATTCTGCAGAAATATTGACTATCAGAGCGATGTATTGTCTTACAACTTGTTCACTAATTCATAAAAACACTAGCTTCAAGAGATTTATCACATATAGTCATGAAACCAGAAGCAAAACCGACAGACTTCTGCAACTTCCTACCAATAGTACATCAAAGAAATTAAGATCATTTTTATATTTGGCTCCAAAAATGTATAATCTCCTACCTTTGAGCGTAAGAAATTTGCCCAGTCTCAAAAAATTTAATGAAAGCTGCAGATCATACATATTTCGAAATTTTGATACATTTAAGGTATTATTTTGATTCCGGATTCTATTGTTATTGTTATTTTTGTTTTTATTTTATTTTTGTGTTTTATTTGCCATTTCTTTTTTTTTCTTTATTTGAAGAAATGTGCTTAGTGATTATTTTTAGTGTGATAACAAAAATACTACATGAAAATTGTAACCAAGTCTACTTTACTTTTTGCATATACAGGTATTTCAGGTGCAATTAATTCATATTGTATTAATTTATCTTTATAAACTTAGATAGAAATGCCATTTATGTAATGTACTTAGCATCTTGAATAAATTGATTGAGTTTTTATATTTTGATTCCTGCCTGGGTACCTATGATTATTCACCAAAAATCTATCTCGATTTTTAAAGGTAAAGCAAGCAGTCTCATGAATATATAGGCAAATCAAGTCATTATTTTCTCACGAAGAAATAGAGGGCGACATGAAACAAGAGGTCTAGCCTTACAAATATACCGGATAGCTCTTTTTTGAATAATTAGCAGCGTTTGTATGATGTAACTGCTTGCATTTCCCCAGAAAGGTATTCCATAACGAAGATGCGATTCAAAGAGAGCAAAATACACCATCCGACCCAAACTCCTGAACACCCACCCTGATTGTAAAACAGGCAGACGATAGTTTGGCTAGGGTCTTGATATGAGTATCGAACCTGAGATTATTATCTATGATAATGCCAAGGAATTTGCTTTCAGATGCACATACAATTGGAGAGTTACCCACTGATACATGCATTAAATTGTCCTTGAAGGATATAAGTTTTGACTTTGTAGGATTTAAAGTCAACTGATTGGAATCGCACCATAATTTCACTCTCTCAAGATACTGCAATATGGTTCTATGAAGTAATATAGGATCCTGACCATGCCACAAGATGGATGTATCGTCCGCAAAGATGGTGAATTGACCACTAATCCGACGCCCTGCAAGATCAATGATGTAAAGCAGAAACAAAATAGGACTCAAAACTGAGCCCTGACGAACACCCCATCCAATGAATTGATAATCAGAGCATGCAAGCCCTATGATGACACGCGACGACCCGTAGGGAAAAAAGAAAGCCAGGACAAAGTCTGACCTCTAAAGCCATAACGTTCGAGCTTCTGAGGTAGAATATTAGGGCTGACGCAGTCAAAAGCCTTTGCAAGTCAAAAAAGACAACAGCAGAAGCTCCACCCTTATTCACTTGAGTGTATAAATGCTGCAGTAGATGATACACAGCATCATTGACACTGACTTTGTCCCTGAAACCAAATTGATGTTTACTTAGAATCCGGTTTGAATAAATAAAGGAAAGCATACGTGTCTTTACCAGCATTTCAATGACTTTTGATAAAGAGAAAAGGAGATAGATTGGCCTGAAGTTGGATGGATCATCTAAATTTCCCTCCTTATATAAATAGGAATGACTTTGGCTGTAGTTAAGCAAGGTGAAAAAACACCTAATTCCCACTGTCGCACAGTGCTTCGTTTATATGGGATAATGGGACAAAAATCATAGCAGTCTCGTCATTGACGTCATTTGGCTAAAATTTGGTCCTCGGGGGTTTCTGAGGTCAGGGATCAAGAATTTGAGGTCAAAATTGAAGTGTAGCAATTTTGGAAAGATTTTTTTAAGATTACTTGAAAAACATGTCGAATAAAAGCTGGGAACTTGTTTTTGGCAATATTTGATATGCTCTGGATCATATCATTTGATAAGGACTGTCATTTCTGGATAGTAATACAAATCTGGATATTTTCATTTATCCCGGAATTGAAAGTTTGTAATTTTGAGTCAAAGTAAATTTTTTTCTTGATTTAAGCGACGAGATCCATTCATTAAAAAAGAACATTTATATTCTTTGTCACCTTAAATAACCATTTCTTTGCCTAGAGCAAAATTTTACCAAAGGTGTTAAGCTAATATAGGACAAACTATAACAATATGTTTATTTATTAATAAATGGTTTGAATTTTTATAATTGGTTTGAAATAACCAAAACTCATATTAAACAATATATAACAAAGAATATATAGAACAATATTAACAGTTAACAATAACGGAAAACATAGACTGTTTCAATTTAGGCAACACAGGCCAAAATTAAAACAATAATTTAAACGGATAATTAATAGATCTAAACTTAATAACAGGAACAATATGATATACAGTGTCATCCAAAGAGTTTCAACAAATTGGAAACTTTTTTACTATTGAGATTTAGGAAAAAATGTATGGCAAATTAAGTAAGCACAATAAATGACAAAAAGGTACTATGACATATGTCAAGTAACAACTGTCATGGCGGGAAATTAAAAAATTCCACCTTTAAATATGCGAAAAGTGAGGTTTGGTGACCAGATATCAAAAAATGTCAAAGAGGAAAGTTGTTCAGAATTCAATTTTCGCTCTATATGGAAATTTTTAGAAAAATATGACGACTTTACAGATGTTTTACTGCCTATCCAATCTTCAATTAAATCGGCATTGGTAATATACGTCGATGACCTAAAAAAATCACAACTCCTATATTAGCAGGAAGTAGCAAAAAAAATTGACAAGGTTATAAACTACCAACCATAAGTAATTTGTAACAGTCCACAGCTCAGGATATTTTGCATAGAACTTTTTAAAAGTTTCCTCCAATCGGTGAATGTATCACAGTTTACATATATGGCATACTAGTTACGAATGTACGTCTCTTATCCCATATCAAATGATATTACTATATATATTATGTCAATACAGAGATACATACCTGTAGCATATGCGGTCATAGTCAAAAATTCACAACCACAGAACACTACAATCTAAGAAATTAATTTTATTGATCACTTAATTGAATTGCTACAGTCCTTCATTTAGCTGCTATAAGTTATGACTTGCTCATGCACGACGCCGCGGGGGCGTGGTGTCCGGCGAAATATATTATAAGTTTTTACTACTTTGGTTCCCTCTGAATCATTTGCAACAGATTGGTAATACATTTGATGTGTATCGATATCCGAATTTTGTCCACGGGCGGCCGCACTGTGTGTCGGTCGGTTAATTGCCTGGACTAGGACCAAGAGCACATCATCAGACATATTGAGGAAAATTCTGGCAGAAAGTTTATCTTCACCAGCACTATTCTTGTTTTTAATTGATAGCTGTGATTGCTTAACTTCGATGAGTTCGGTTGGTAAGCAGAAAAAGGAATTCGGAATATTTACCCCTGATAAGTAAACCATTGGATCTTGAGACTGCTAAAGGCTTTGCTGCAGATTGCCAACAATGCTGCAGTAGAAACTATTCAAATCATTGGGGGTGATCTCATGAAATGGTGCTAAGCCGCGGTTGTTCCTGTGCCGGATGTCATTGATGATGTGCCAGCAGTCCTTCTGGGTGTTCGAGGAGGTAATTAGACGATTTGAGTAGAATTTCTCTTTAGCTACTCTAATTAGACAGCGATATAAGGAGCGGTATTTGTTGAAAAAAGATATGAAAAAATGGACAAACCGTACACTTTCTGATTAGATATAGTGATCGCAGATTTTTTGAGGAAGTTCTAAGCCCCTTTGTAAACCAGGATTTTTTAGATTTCATTTTGGGATTTATTTTCGATAGAGGAAAAGCAATATTGAAAAGATTCATCACTTTACCATGAAAAGTCGATATTGGATCATGCGAAACCACCACAGTTGTCCAACATGAAGAGGCACACAACATATGAAACCGATTGAAATTGGTTTCGCTAAATATTCGACCAAATCTAGGTTTGAGTGTTGCGTCCTGCAATTCAAAAATCTACAAAAAACGGCATCATGGTCAGATAAAGCAGCGTTTTCGATCAAACATTCAACAGCCTCCTCGCAAGAATTAGAACAGACAAAATTAATAGTGCTGGAGGAAGACTGTGTAATGCGAGTTGGAGCGCTTACAGGCATGCATAAATTATATGACCGAAGAAAGTGGCATAAACGCATAGTAAAGATGGAACTCCTATCACAAAAGTTCAGATTAAAATCTCCTGTAAGAATAACAAATGCAGAATTAGGCATCTCAGACAGGACTGCATCAAAGCTCATAAGAAAAATGTTACAATCAGATGAAGGTGAACGGTAAATACACAAGACATAGGTATTTATGGACTTGGAGAAAATCATAACAAATTCAAATGCAGACTCTTTCAAAGGGTAATTGAACTTAGTAACTAATTCGAAGGAGTTTTGTTCCAAGAAAATTTTAAGAGTATCATGCAACCACCATGTATTGACTGTGATCTACAGAACTTCGCAAACAATGTGTAATCCTTAACTTCGATCAACTCATCCTCTCCCAGCCAATGCTCTGTTAGTGCTATTATATTTGGAGAATTACGATCATACAAGAATAAAGAGAGTTCACTGGTTATTCAAGAGAATGATAGAGATAGAATATCCAACATTTTTATCTGTTAGCGAGTTATTACTGCTTTTCTTTTGGTGTGATCTAAAAATTTTTCTGGACCAGATGATTCATTCTGGGAATCTATTTCAGTCATTGGTAGTTGGGAGTTTGCAGGAAAAATGCATTCTTCATTGTTTGCTGTCTCTTGTGGAGAGGCAAAAGTAACGTCGTTCAATTTATAAGCATTCACCAAGTAATCAGCTATATGGAATTTTGAAATAGGCAAAGCAGAAATCAATGGCACAAAAGAACAAATAGGACTATTCTTAAAACAGCTTTGAATCATCGAATTCTGGGCAGAAATGATTTTATTAACGATGGGGTGATTCACCGTGGACAACGGACCAATTAGGACTAGATTGTGTGTAGTCAGTAAGTTTTCTCCTAATACTTGAAGCAGCCCTGTCTTTTTTACCTATCGACTGAGTTTTGGGATTCAGCAAACAGAAACACAAAGTCCCTTTAGTAAAGTTTTGACAGTATGTTATATCTGCACCCCCCAAGAGTTTGCGTCGATTTTGTTGACTTATACCACTGTTAGTGTTCCTTCTGCCTGACCCAACTCTTGGCTCTCTTGACGGATTTTTCTGACATCTTGCTCCGCTGTCCATCATCCGAATACGTAACTCGTTTAGCTCACTTGAATACCTAACGTTTTCCTTTTCCAGAACGTCAATACTAACAATCAAATTTTTATTCATAGCCGATAGTTCCTTGATTTGCCTATTGAGATTCGCCTCCAGTTCCTTGCAGGCTCTAAGGTATATTTTCAGCTCCTTATCTCTAAGTTCCTTTATATCATCCTGCAGGGTCTCCAACTCTTTCTTCTGTTGATCGAGCTGAGATATAAATTTCTTCTCTGCCTCGTAAACTATGTCGTCAAATGCCATACTATTTCTCTTAAGGCGGTCAATGTGCCTATCATTTGCATCCAACTCATCTCTTAGCTGTTGCAAGCCTTTGTCCATATCAGCCAATCGTTCTTCATTCTCCTTATTCTTGAGGTGACATTTCGTTGAACAAAAGATCTTATATCCGCCTAGCTTAATAATTTCATTTGAGCGCTCCATGCAACTAGGGTGAAATATACTTGAACAGGTAATACATACATGCAAATCAATTGGCAATGTATTTTCTACTGATTAAACGTACGTCTATTATTAATAACAGCTTGAAACTTGATGTTTTGCTGGAACATAACTAGTATTATCTGCCATATTTCATTATTATAATCTTTTTGAGGTGGTAGAACAGCTAACTGGTAGCCTTACATTCATTAATAAGAGTTTACGTATCATCGAATATCATTATTATAGGTTCAACGTCACCAATGCATTAAAATAAATAATATTTAGGCAAATCATTAATTTGCAAATAAAAGATCAAAATTACTAATACTGTAGATGTTCTATATTGCTGTAAAAGATTCATGTTTATCTGACAAATTCTTGCCCATTACGCGACCTCGTTTTTAATAAATTTTGATTTACATGTATGCCCTTTTTTAATAACCATTCGAAACGTTGTAAACCAGACTTTTTATTAGTAGACGTAAAATACAGATTGAAGATAGCAGCTGCTGGCAATTATATTTCGCGCACGGGCTCCATCAATAAAAACCTATAAGACTTTTTGAGTTTTTCTACCAGATACCTATTAATTAACTCGTTAATACCAATGCTTGGTGAAAACCGTAATACACGTACGATTTATATTTTCCACATTACAGAATTCCGGATAGGATTTTCTAGATATTAAAAAAAAAATAGCACAAGGGATTTTTTTGGATATTGACTACAAATACCGTAAAATATAAACAACCCCACAGAACTGTCGTCGGCGGCAAACTAAACGCTGCAAAAAGTTTTCTTAAATCACAGTACGAAAGCAGTGACGAAAAATGTATAAAGCTCAAATGGAAGCTTAGATTTATGCAGTATTTAACATTGTAGAAAGTAACTAATTTATCTATTTACTATTACTTGTCACAGCTATCAGTATAACAAACTATTTTAAGTTAAAACAAATCAAATCTTTATTATTTTTATATTTTAACATTATTTAAATAAATAAAATATTGTCATTGAGCACAGCCTAATTATTAGGAAAAACGTCAACACAATCCAAAATATATACATTCTTACTGAAAAAAGTATTTTTGTTCTTTTAACCTATCAATAAAATCATTTAACTCTTTAACTTAATATAAGCAAATAAATTGCTTCTAGTGGTTAAAAGGTAAATTTTGATTTCAAAGATTTAAGCCTATATTATGTAAAAAAATAATGGGCGTAAATAATATTAAAAATACCAATTCAAATAATAAAGACAACTCCAATAAAAAAAAACCTGAACGCAATATGTTTCTGCGCTTGAAGAAGATAAATTTGGAACCTTCTCTATCTCCTCGAAATGTTTAGGGTTAACTTATTATGCTTCTTTCTTTGGCCAGTCATGTTTTTTAATCTCCGCAATTCTATTCAGAAGGATCCTTCCAACGTCATGGAAACTGTTATCTACGTCTGTATCTATAAAACAATATTATTCAATAATTCATTGAAATTACAATATTGATTAGTTAAGAAAGCCGTAAACCGGCAATAACATTGTCAATATTCGCTTCAATATTAATGCTTATAACGGCATATCGGGATTATCCGACGTGTGAAGTAAATATACCTCAACAAAAAAGAATTGCAATGCAAAAAATTGTTGATGCATTGAAACAATATAAAGTAGACTTTACGGTTGAACGGGAGAGAAGGAATGCACCGATCTCTGTAATCTACTGAGCGCATATGGTATTTTTTCAACAATATCGGACGTCACCAGAGGCAATAATTGTCTGGACAATGTATTCCTGAACTTTAGTGCTGATGGCTGGGCATCGGGCATGCTAGCGACTGACCTCTCGGATCATTATGGCCAGTTACTAGAGGTCGCTTCTCTCACCATCTCTCAGGATAATGTGCCCGTTAAACGGCCACCAACTGAGGAGGGTAAGTTGAAATTTTTTGATATTTTTGAGAGAACGGACTTTTCCTTTGTAAGTAATTCGGACTCAAATGTTAATACAAAATTTTCCATTTTTATAGATAAACTGAGGGTTGCTTTTGATCAGGCATTTCCTGAAAAAACATATATCGTCAAAAACATTCAAATCATAAAATAAACTGGTTTAATGACGATTTAAAGCATATGCGTAACCATCTACACTTTTTCCATGACATGATTAAGAATTTTCCATCTTCTCATCTGCAGGAGAGAATAAAGTCCTTATAAAAATGCAGGTGGAACGTAATAAATGAATATAGAGTCAAACAAAAAGTGACAAATGTCAATATTAACCCAATGAATTTAACAATCACTTTGTATATATAACCCATAATATATAAAAAAATATCAGGTTGACTGAAGTAGATCCAATCCAGACTACACAAATGGTAGGTAACATACTAGAGGAGAAATTCAGGTTTGAGGAAGTGAGTTTCGTTGAGGCAAGGGATGTGTGTGCTTCTCTGAAGAGCAAAAACAATAGAGACATGCATGGTTTTAGTGTTGTTCTTCTTAAGAGTATCATTGATACAATCCTGATACCATTAGCGAGGCTCATCAACCTATGCTTTAGAGAGTGTATATTTCCAGACATACTAAAAAGAGCAGTTGTAACTGCAATTTTTAAAAAGGGAAATGTTGAGGACTTGTCCAATTATAGACCAATTTCCATATTGTCAGTTTTTTCTAATGTCCTTGAAAAGTGCATAGCCCTAAGGATTGAACATTTTTTGAATCACACTGTATCTTCACAGACTCTCAGTTTGGCTTTCGCAGGGATCTGGGTACATCTCTGGGAATACTGGACCTCGTGATGGACATACTGGAGCTTTTTAGGATAAAAGTTTCTTGACCACAACTTTCTGTGACCTAAATAAGGCCTTCTACTGTGTTCCGCAGGACCTGCTCCTTAATAAACTAAATATTTATAACTTTCATCCAGATAGCATGGCAATTGTTAAATCTTTTCTTGGCAACAGATTCCAAGTTGTGTCGGTGGGTGGTGAGCAGTCTGATGAGAGAGCAGTAAGTGTTGGGGTCCCACAGGTGTCTGTCATGGGACCTCTGCTCTTTTTAATATACATCACTGACTTACCTCATGCTGATCGACTAGCAAGGTTTACTCTGTTTGCAGACGACACCTCGACATCAGTTACCGCAGAAACTCGAGAGAAATCGCTGGCAAGGGCTGCGGGGTCTCGGTGGAGGGCTGAGGACTGGTTTGCTGCAAACCAACTTTTTCCAACTGTTTATCCGGGAGGGACTTCTTACATCGATTCGTATTTGTATTTTATTCACGATGGGCATGGTTCATAAAAAATATAAAGGTTATATTAACACTAATGACGCCAGAAGTGCATTGACAAAGAATATTATAATACATGAGGAGATAAAAATGTATAAATGCCTGCCTCTTGAAATCAAGTGTCTGGTCAATACTGACCTCTTTGCTAGACAGATGAAGCAGCTTCGGCACAGCTTACCAAACAATCAGCTATCCAACTCTTAAAATTTGAACGATATGCGCATTTCCTCGCGCAGGCCGCCATTCTGGGTTAAAATCTATCAAATTCGACAGTGTTGGCTCGTCGCTCGTGGTCGTGTCAGATGAGTTGTTTGTGTTAGCCAGTGTCGTAGTTTCAGTTTAGGTATATATGTTTTCTAGTTACAGTAATTAACAGTTTACAGACCGTTCAGCACACTTAGACTGTTACGTCATAATTACCGACGCCTTTAAAAATAATACACATGTCTTAGATAGACTCATTTGTCATTTATAAGTTTAGCCACAAGATGTCTCTGATATTTGTTTTTATTACCGATTTCATTTTGTGGTTAGAGAGTGCGTTCCGTCATTACTCATTTTTAAATACGTTCTATAATGCGAACTGCTACTTTTACATTTAATGCAGTGCTGCCCTAAAGCATTAACTGTAATATTAAATATCTAATAATGTGGTTTGATAAATTTAATAAAGATGTTGAATTTTTAATTAATTGATAAGCTAACCCAAACTAACTTGTTTTAAGGGCAGAGCAGCTAATAATTATTTCTGGTTTATATCCATCCATTTTTGTCATGCAATTATTATGTTTCATGTAGAATCGTACATTTTACATTTAATATAGCATAGCATATAAATTCAAAATATTTTTAAAAATATGTAATTAAGGTATCCCCTAAATTAGGAAAAATAAAATGCAATTATTATGGGATAAAACAGATATTACCGGGTATTATTTATTTCTGAAAAAACTCCAAATGTCACCAAAACAAAAACAAAGCATCTGGACATTTCAAAATAACACTAAGAATACTACGGCAAGTTTAAAAAAATATTCACTAGTCCTCATTGTCTGAAGAATCAAACTCATCAGAGTCAGATTCATTTAAGTCTTTTATCACTGGAAGAATGTTAGAAGCATCAATGTATTTTTCTTTTTCCCATGCCTCACTTATCAGGTTGTCTGTGTGTCTGACATAGTTTTTCCATTTTTGAGGCGTGACCTAAAATTATTTTTAAATTATAATTTACCTAAAATAATTTTTAAATAATGATTTTTGGCACACCTATTTTAGTTAGAAAAAAGCTCGATAATTCATATAAAAAAAACAAAAATACCTTTATCAATTTTGGTTCATATAGGTACTTATAAAAACGACAATGCTTCGAAAACTACGTATCACTCATTTCGGTATCTATTATAATTTTCAAAATATTGAACTCTTTGTTCGGACGTGTAAGGGCCAAAATTGACAATTTTGGGATTGTCAAAAATCAATAAAACAAAAATTTCTCGTCCGAAATTTCTTAAATTTTGGATACGCAATTTTTTTGTAGATGCCAAAAATAATCAAAACCGGAGAGGGTTAAAGCAGAAATCAACTTTTTTGTGGTATTTGATATGGATGGACCAAAAAATTTCTTGATTTTACCTGCGCAAGTGCTTCATACCATAAACCAATCACATCATCCTGTGTTACAGGATTAACTGCACTGATTTTGGCATCATAATACCGTTTACATTCTGACCAGACCATCTCTATTTCATTGTACTGGCAGTGATAAGGTAGGAGGCGCAAAACACGATGTCTTTTTTCCAAGGCTAGTTCGTCCATTCTAAGAAAAGTTCATAAATAATAATGTTCAAGTTCAAAGAATTTACGTACCTGTATCTTTTTTCCGGTAAATGTCGCTTCACTACATTCCATATTTGATCTTTCATAAAGAGTTCTGAATATGGAATATTCCTATTTCGAAGCCATACTACAAGAGACTGTTTTGTCCAGCTTTGATTTGGAATTTTCTCAACCAGCCCACAGTGATATGGTGCATTACCCATAATAATTAAGGAAGGTTCAGTAAGATAAGGCATTTTAAAAAGATTATTTCGTTTTGATTTGAAATTTGATGCTAATAGATGTCAGTGTCAATAGCACCTATCAAATTTAATTTTTGCAGTATAGACTAATATAGGAAATACGTTCACGGCATTAAAAGAGATGGCATGATATGACCTTTGTTTATATAATAAAGACAATGATATGACGTAACGGTCAAAGTGTGTTGAACGAAGTTTACATACGTTCTTGAACAAACTACTTATTTTATAATATCTGTGCTTGTATATAATAGAAATGGATAAACCGCGATGTGGACACGTTTGTGCCGCTAAAAACTGCAGTGCGAAAAGTTATGAATCTAACAAGAAAATAAGTTTTTTTTAGATTTCCCAAAGATGCCATTAGGTAAGTTTTTTTGACAAGCATCTTAAAAATGATGTACTTTTCTAGCCTAGAAATATATTTCATTAATGCAAGCATAGCTGTTTTTACTGAATGTAATTTTGAATGTAATACTTCTTACTATGATATTGTTTATCCTAAAATAAAGATTATGTTACAAATTACCTTAAACAAATTAATTATTTTAGTAGTTATTTGTGTTTTTAGAGCGTAAAGTAACGGATTGCCGCTTGAGAACGAATATTACCGTGGATCGCGTTAACCTTTCGAAAATGGCAATCTTACTCCGCGTTCAAAAAATGCACAGAACTTTTTCTATAGCCGCATTTTTTTAAATTAAATGCACATTTTTCTCTCTACTTATTCTGAAATTTGCAAATGACTTGTCATTTTTCGCATATTATATTCGGGCATATTTAGAGAAGGAGTGCCAGCATCCATTGTGACAAATGCACGACTGTCATTTATTTATACTTTTGGTTGCCATCACTATCCATAGCACACTCGACGGAAAAAGTGAGAATTTTCTTTTCCATGTACGCTTTAGAGCATAAAATAAGGATGCCGCGGCGTTCGTCGATTTTGCGATTTCATTTGAAATTAGTAATTATTTATTTTGCGCACGGCTGTAGGAAAAACAATTATTGTACAGGGTGGCCCGTTTAAGAGGGGCCTATAACTTATCTCGAAAACGACGGGGGTTGCAAAAAAAATTAAATACAAAAGTTGTTCCTAGTAAAATAATCTTTTTTTTTTATATTTTTTAATCGACACTTTTTATATACAGAGTGATCAAACAAAATTATATTTTTTTCAATGAAACACCCTATATTTTATTACATTTTTGGATTCTATTTAAAATTCTAAGCATATTTGATGTATGATGTTACACCTCTAGAGTCAGTACTTTCACAGCTATAAACAGTTGAAAATCGGTACTTTGGTTAGTTTTCACCCTGGTATCAAGAATACCATTAGAGATTGAGCAAACTGAATTTCACATTCCTATCTTAACTTTTCAAGAGCTATCTGACGGTACTAACTGGCAGGTGGTACGATGGGTACCAAATCTGGTACCTTGAAATGTGAAATTAATTTTACTTCATCTCTAATGGTCTTCTTGCTACCAAGGTGAAACTTGGCCGAAGTACCGATTTTCAACTGTTTATAGCTGTGAAAGTACTATCTCTAGATCAAATATTCTGAGAATTTTAAGTAGAATCCAAAAATGTAATAAAATATAGGGTGTTTCATTAAAAAATTTAACTTTGGTGGACCACCCTGTATATAAAAAAGTGACAATTAAAAAAATACAAAAAAACAAGCAAAAAAAAATAAAGATCATTTTACTAGGAACAACCTTTGTATTTAGTTTTTTTTTGCAACTCCCGGAGTTTTCGAGATAATGTATAGACCCCTCTTAAAAGGGCCACCATGTACAAAATTAACATAATTTAAAACTCATATCCATAGCTTTTTAAACCTTAAATTACATTAAATATTAGCTTCAAATACATGTACCTCTAAATCGCTTACAAAAGGTTGTTTTACATTTATACAATAGGTGTGTACTTTTATGTATAATCAAAGAAAATTATATTACTTTTCTTTGGTATAATATAATAATGTTGTCTTAGGGCAAGGACATGGCTCATAAGTAGTCAAAGAGAACACTTGTTAAATATGGCAGTGACAGACTTTATCAGAACTACAGGCTTTACAGTAACCATTTCGAGCCAAAAATGTTTACAAACAGCCAGTTTTGTCGTTTAAACCACAATGCAGTACCTACGATTTTTAATGAATTCGAGGAATCCTCAAAAAACGATCATCCTATTGTTCTTGAGAGCCCGTTATTTTGTTTTATATAGATACATATTTGATAACAAACCTATGTTATACCTTAAATAGTTATTTTTGTAAAATAAATCAATATTGCTATGATTTCAGTGGTTTATATTTCCTTTCTTCCCGCTTAAGACAATATCTTATAAAAGAAAAAACTAAGTATAGGTACCTATATTTAAAACAAAAAGTTGATATCTATTTTTTTGGTTCAGCGAGAATGTAGGCACACAAATATTCAAATAAAAATTAACTAAAACCGTTGATTGCATCCAATCAACGATAAAACTAAAAAAAAATAAGATGTAATATCAAAACTCCAATCCTGTCTATTTAAAATTGAATTCTCCTTATCCCGGCTCTGTGTTTTAACCCGAAATGGCGTCGGTCACGTCAGATTTTTATTTCCACTTTGACAGGAGAGTCGGCTAGCTGTTTGTTTGGTAAGCTGTGGCTTCGGCTCTTAAAGGCTTTTTATTACTCTCTGGAGGAGGGAGGAGTTTTATATGGATGGACTCTAACTTGATTGCTAGTCAGTCGTTTATTGGTACTTTTGTAAATTGTGTCTGTTTATATCTCGGCTCGTGTATTAATTGTGTCTGTGCCCTGCCCAAGTACTTTCATATTCATTAATTTGTGTTTTTTTCTCTCACTGATTTTGACTATGTAAATAACATTTTTACTATAGGGCTAAAGTTAAGTGTTTAATTGTTCCTTAATAGTTCATTATTTTTTATATTCTAGTTGCCATATGACTGTTCGTCCCTACTTATTGTTTTGCTACTATTAATGTGATATTGTTGTTATATTTATTTTTAGTTCAGCTTTGAATTGAGGCCTTCAAGCCTCATTTACAAAGCAATTTTGACTTGACTTGAAATACTTTGAACTTGGATGTTAAAATTCCAAATCCATTTTCAACAATCTTGCGTACCCTGGACAATTTATAGTTGAAAATAGGATATTGACCAGTCAAAACTGCTCTGTGGAAGGACTGGAAGGGTCTCATAAGATATGGCAGCAGTTGAAAAGCTTCATCCTCAACAAACGCGTAGGGACATTTTTTATTTGAGTCCGGTAATTCTCGTGGATCAGGAATATTTTCCATTTGCACCAACATCAATCATGATAAAGTGATATTTTGCATTGTCAATTGCCATACGTTCAATGCAGTAAGATCATTTACAGTTGCAATAGTAAGAACCGGAATGGGGGATTTTGTATCGATACATATTTGCCATCGATACTACCTATAGAGTTATGAAAGTTCCATCGTTCTTCAAACTTCTCGGTCAGCTGAATCCAATCCTCAGCAGTTTTTGGATTATAACCACTACTTAAGGCACTGCCCTGTAATGCATAAATTGCTGTCCAATATGTATTTCTTATTTTTACTAATTTGTTTCTTTATGTTGCAGAGCTAGACTTGACCTGATGAACAATCGCCTACAACATCTGCTACCCAGCGATCGTCATCCCCTACTGCTCCTCCTCCATCAAAGAGAAAGAAACAATTTTAACAAGATTCTACTTACTGATGCATATTTCAAAAAATGTGAAAGTGAATGGGAAATAGTAGCTAGGGGATGGGCTATCAAATTAAGCAGAACCGGGCACGTTAACAATGTATGGAGTACAGTTACCTTCCTCTTTCGTATCACCTGCACCTATTTTGGCCACTACTCTCCCTCAAGCTATGGATCATATTCACCACTCAACGAATTCCACCATAATATGAATCGCCCATCATTACCTAATTACATGAACTCTAATACTCGACACGTACATAAAATAATTCCAGAAAACCCTTCAACAACCAACCACTTGGAGTATGTAGAGGATGCTTTCTTTTTTTGCCCACCGACCTGATTGAACTAAAGTGAGTCTTAAACTCTATGAAAAACAAAAATTCTTCTGGAGAGGACAAACTTTCCACCAATATTTTGCTTAACTTGCCTGACCTGGTTGGTTTTGATGACAGTTGCTCATGCAATCAATGTTTCATGGACGATGGTTACATTTTCGAACTGTCTAAAAACTGCCAAAGTTACCCCAATTCAAAAGGGTGACAGTCTGGATGAACCTTCAAACTTCAGACTCCATCCACTCCACTTCAGACTTCTATCCGCTCTATCAAAACTAATTGAGAAACTAGTTAAATTATGTCTTATCTGAGGTCAAATAATATCCTCAGTAAATTTCAATTTGGCTTTATGGAGGGTCATAATACTGATGGTGTTGTGTACAATTTTCTTTACAATTTATATGCCCAGATTAATGGTGGTGGGGTTTCCGCGGTGTTTTTTTGTGACTTATCAAAGGCGATTGACTGTGGTAGTCATGAGATTCTGCTTTGGTTTCAGAAGCATTGCACTGTTTTTCTTCCTAACTTAAAGGTCTTCGTCAGCCTGTCTTCGTGGGCTCTGAGTCCTCTGAATATGGGTCAATAACCAGGGGAGTGCCACAGGGTTCTTTTTTGGGTCTCGTACTTTTTCTCATCTATGTCAATGATCTCACAAATCATGACATTCACGGAAATTTCACTTTATTTGCCCATGACACCACACGTCTCTGCCATAGCCCTAACAGTGAGTTCCTGCGCTTAACCTTGTTGGCGGGCCAGAATAAAAGCTTGGTTTGACTCTAATCGCCTCTTACTAAACTCTGGGTAAGAGGCGGGTCTTATGTTTTAGGGTGAGCCAATTGTGCAATTCCCTAGCAACAGATTGCTTGGCATAGTTATTGACAATGAACTAAAGTTTGAGAACCGCATAATTGATCTTGCCAACACAATAGGTTTGTTCTAGCAGCGATTTAAACCCAAACCAAACCAAATCCAAGCCAGCGGAGTCTGCGCATTGCAATATAAGCGACACTTAAATCGCTATGCGCAAACTCCGCTGACTTGGATTTGGTTTAGTTTGAGTTTAAATCGCTGCTAGAACAAACCTAATATCAAGCGGCTGCTTTGCTGTGAGGGTGGCAAGCAACTGAGGAGCTTGGCGCGGCAGTTTGTAGGTCTGTGTACTTTGCCCTTGTCGAGTCACGCCTTTGCTTTCTCGGGTAATGCTAGCAATTATCTTATCCAGTTACTCTTTATGTTATAAAAGAGGGCTCCTAGATACATATTATGCAGGGCATAACCTCGAGATTCCTGCCGGCCTCCTTGGTCGATACAAACAAATTCATTTTCTTAACTTATTTTGACCACAAAGGTGAGGATAGCAATTAACAATATAATTAACTACAAACAATTAAAGTAGTGGACTGTATTAAGATAGGGGGTGGGGGTTTTACGCATAGATATGAATTGAAACCAGGTAGGTATGTTAATGTACTTTAATAATGCAATTTGATGTAAAACAATAAGTACAATTTTTAAATATTTCTTAATCTACTTCCATGCATTCAATCATTCACTCACATAAAATTAAATACAAAAGGGGGCATAATTAAAATATTTACTAAAAAGCCTTGATGTATTAATTTAAAATGAAACCTTTGTCTTTAAAATTTCAACTTCCTTTCACTCTACAAAATACCTTGATCTACGCTTCTCTCTACTTCCCTCCAATCAGACAGGGATCAGACTTCAAATCTTTAACTTGAATCTTACAGGCACGATTTGAGCTACAAATTCGGCTGCCATTTTACTGCTTTTCTTCAACTACAGGACAGGTAAGCCGATACGCTACGTCGTTTCTGGTCTTTAGGAATTGCGTTAAAAACGCCTAAACGAGGTCTTTGCCCAACGCGGACAAAAATAACAGAGGTGCACTAAATATTCTCTAATATTTGTGCATATAATCGGGGAAATAGCCAAAACGGGTGTAACGTTTTGGCGCGAAGACGAGAACAGAACTTTAGCTGTTGATCGAGTGAAAGTCTGAACTGCACTGAAATATGATTTTTCTTAAGAGCTCGGGAGGGACAGTACTCCTCGGTTACATTTGAGAGGGTGAAAACGTTCTTTCTTTTTTTGACACACTGTTGTTTACTGAACACTGACGGAGACACGGATATATTAAATTGAAAACGATTATACACGATTGAATTGACGGAATAACATAGGTTTATATAATGGGATCGATCATACATGTTTGGACTAAGGGGTAATGAATAACTGACATAATATGCTGATTTAGAAGCACACATTTCTGTTTGCCTGGGGTTGAATAAATATATTCGTGGATTAATTATGGCTCATTCATCCTACATTCATGATACAGGGTGTTATCACCAAACTATACGGTAAAAAATGGCAAGTTAATACACTTGTTGGGGTGTTTCCGCAACACTCTTATTCACTCAAGAGAGAATCCTTACAAGTGACTTGTATTTATATATTGGAAATTGCTACCCTTCTATTTAAAAATCGGCATAGATTCATAGCAGAAAACCCTATTAATATGACGCGTCAGCAAAATAATTTACAACTGCTCATCCCTACATCCACTCTAATGCAGAAATCAATTTTTTATAAGAGTGAAAAAGCTGCTTAATTACCTTCTGCGCGACACTAAGAGGGCGGCTTCAGTCAGGTGTTTTAGACAGCATCTAAGACGGTTTTTGACGGAGAGGGGCTATTATAGTATTTCTGAGTTTTATGCTCGATGACTGTAGCTGGTGCAAATCTGTAGCCTGTAATTATGTGTATTTTATTTTATATTGTGTTCTGGAATATTTCTAAGCATGTGACTTCTCATATTATATTTTCCTGTATGTACTTATCGCGTTTTAGTATTGAATACTTTTATTAGGCTTTGATATTTTGATTTTGCTTTGTTAATAACAATATTTTGTTCTAACAATAGAGCATATTTTGACTTTGATTTTGACCTTCTCGAATTTTCGCAGTCGTCCGGTTTTGTAGAATGCAAAACATTCAGCAAATGTAAAGGGGCTTCCCAGCTTGTACCGGACCAGCGTTTTTTCCTATTGCCTTGTGAAAGAGTCAGTACTAGAAATCCAAATCTAAACTGAAAACTCACAACAAAAACACCGCTGATGCCAGCCCCGACCATGCAACACGAATATTATTGCCAGAATACGTATTGGTGAGAATATTGATGCGTTTAAATGAAGCAGACTGATGCTTCAGTATATAGCGTCGACATTGAAGCGAATATTGACAATATTCCCTAATCGCTACTTTACGCTGAGAAAGATCTCGCTTACCTTCATAGAATATCAGTTCGCACATCATATGCATTTTAGTACGTTCCAAAATTTGTTTCAATGTTAAGTAAAACTGCAGCAAAATATCATTTTTGTGCCTTTTATAATATTCTAAAAGAAAAAGGAATGATTAAGTCAACATAACATATTTTATTAATAATATTCGGCAAAATATTGTGGTCTCAAACTGTATCATAATTCCCTACACATTTTGCAAATGGCTATTGAAAGCTGAAAGTCTATTCCCTGATCTACCAGAGGATTATGAGCCTTCCTTGCAACGCATAATCATATTGTCCCTTTGAATATTTTACCTGTATGAGCAGTATTATGTTCGGCCACGTCCCTAAAGGTTTTCAGAGGGGTAGCGTATTCCGTGCACACATAAACGATTGTATTTTCTAATTGGGGATGTTTGATACTGTACACAGAATTCTTGTAAATTCGATCGCGAACTCCCGCGACTGTAATCGTTTTCTTGGCCAATGTCTATAAACATAAAATATTTTATATACTCAATTTGGATATAATACGGAACATTTTAATCACTTACACTTCGCAGCTGCATCAGTTCAGATACATTATCGATACTTTCGAAACATTCTAACGATTTCGGAATCAGGATAAAAATTTTGTAAAAAACAAATTTAATGTTATTTAAGGATTCGTAATCTTGCATCATTTCTTTTAGATTTTTGTTCGGGTCACCTGAAAATAAATACAATAATTATTTTTAGAAGCTAGTGGCTAGCCATTGGTATCGCATACTCAGTTGAAACGCCCCTGCCCAAGGCGCATTTACCTAAAGACCAAGGCTCTTTCAGCGTGATCGTAACAATGGTGAATGATTTATCGCCACTCTCGAGTAAGAACCTGTTAAGTTGACGTTGTTTGGTAGTAAAGTAGATGTTTCTGAAACGATTATCTTGAATGACTACAATTCTTAAGTGACCAGTCAATACTGGCAATAAAACCCAAATAGTAATGTTTTATACATTTATTTTCCTTTTACTTGTATAGTTTAAGGAACGCGCAGGACGAATTTACATAACCTAACCGTTAACGTATACTAAAAATGAATACAAAATGAAATTAATTCATATATTAAAGGAAAAATGTACATGAGAACGAAAAATGTATTTACCAGAATTAAGTTACGACATTTCAATGAGGCCCTGGCGCCAAAAAGTAAACCGTGACCGTTGAATAAATAAAAAAAAAATACATCCAAAGTATGTACCCTTACACCGTGCTCTACGCTCGATACATTCACATTACTTATACTTATTTGGGCGTTTCTCTGTAAACTGGTCAACTTGTTGTCTCAGGCCAATATTACAGAAAAAGTATAGGTTACTGAATATTTCGTAATTAACTTTAAAAGGTAATGTCCCAATCTACCTGTGCTCAACATACAGTATCCATTTAAATGAACTTTTTCGGATCAAAAACGTTATTATAATGCTCAAAAAACAGTTCCCTGGCGTGTCAGCAAGCCATCATAGTTTCTTTAGATTAAATTATTTAAAACAGATGCTTTCGGAATCAATTAAATTATATCGTTATTTGAACAATGTTACACGATTGTTAACTAGACCAGCTTAACAGTCCCCCTGTCTATATTTTAAATTACGCGCCGTGTAGTCTAGAGCATCAAATACTTCGTTAAAGCGACTAACGCAACGCAACGCAAACGACCTGAAGTTTGCAGAGCTGCCACCAAAAGTGCCCGAGACGGCGTTTTCATTAGTGCTATACGAGCGTTGCTCCGTGAAAATCGTGTTGTAACCTGAAAGACACAAGGCCTATGGTAAGAATGACTTTTATTTCTATTTATGTATTTTATTCATATCGTAGATAATTTCTTTTGATATAATAGATAAATATTCCCCGTGTACAACAATATAACATAACCTAATTGTATTTTGTGCTACCATCCAATGAAATCAAATTAAACAGTCCCATGACAACATTCCCCTATCCGATTACACGAGAGGGGACCGTTTGCGCCTCCCCGGGACTCTCTTTATATAGGATGTTTAAAAAAAGATGCTCCAACGCTCGGCTGGAGATTCATCATCATTTTTTTCTCTTGAATTGTTGTCATATCCTGCTTAGATTTCGAACCATGTCAGAATACTACCAGAAAAATTCCCTTAAACCTAATCCCTTAAAAACACAAGTCAGTGCTTTCCATCTTCGTTCAAAACAGGCGAACCGAAACCTGAATGTAACCTGGAATGACACCACCTTGCAGCACACAGATAAACCAACATACCTGGGTGTTATATTGGATCGGTCACTGATGTACAAACATCACTGCGAGAAGACCCGCCATAAAGTGGCAGCAAGAAATAACATACTGAGGAAGTTGGCCAACAGCAAATGGGGAGCCAGACCAATGGTGATGAGAACAATCGCCCAAGCACTGCGCTTCTCTACGGCAGAATATGCATGCCCGGTGTGGTCCAGATCTGCACATGCCAAAAAGGTCAGCCTAAGCCTAAACGATACATGCCGACTAACAACCGGATACATGAAACCCACACCACTCGGGAAACTATATAAAGCGGACGGTTTTGCAGACCCCAACTCCTGAAGAGCCGCACACGAGCACACCGAGACATTCAAGCAGACCATCGATGAACGCCACAGCTTATTCGGCGCCTCCTGTGAACCTGACAGACTCAAATCTCGCAAGAGATTCCTCAACAACGAACTCACCGAGCCCCCAAATGACTACCCCCCATTACAGGAGATGCCCAGCGGCGAGAATCTGAGATGGAAGATCTGGAGAACCCTGAACCGCATCAGAACGGGCGTAGCACCAGTGAAGGCAAACCTGATTAAGTGGGGCCTTATGGACAAACACGACGACAGATGCGACTGTGGCGAGTATCAAGACATGTAACACCTTCTGGCATGCCCCAACTGTCCCGGTGAATGTACCCTCGACGAACTATGGCAGGGAAGCAAGGAAGCTTTTGACTTAGCCCAATACTGGGCTGAAAAACTTTGGTCTCCGGACACGAAAAAGTTCGAACAAAAAATAAAAACCACTGTCATTGTTTTAGATATCTTTTGAGCATGGCGCCAAGAAAGGAAAAACTCTCTAGGAAAGAAATTTTACAAAGAAAAAGAGAAGCCGAGCAAAAGAGATATGCGCGTAACGAAAACGATCCGCAGAAAATGGAAGAACTTAGGGAGAAAAAACATCGTAAGTACCTTAAGAAAAAAGAAAAGGGGACTAGGAAGCTTGTTAAGAATATGACTCCACGAGAACATCGAGAGGCAAAGAAGAAATGGAGAGAGCATTGCAACAAATATCACAATAAGAAAATAGTACTAAGAAATGCAACAAACCTGTTTATGAGAGAGAATACGCCAGATTCGGAAGTATCTAACGCATCCCAACCACCAACACTTGAAGTTACTGAAATGCTCCGAAAATAAAAATAATAGAGATAAGATGCTAACATATAAAATAAAGAAGAAAAAAGATGAAGAAATTAAAGCCCTGAAAAAGAAACGACTATCGAGATTAAAGAAGAAGGAAAAGACCAAGCCTAAAGAAACACCAAATACAAAGTTACAGAAAATGGCAGACACTCCAGAATCTAAGAAAGATCTAGTCAAGAAGGCACTATTTGGTGAGATATTGAAAGAGCAATTACAAGAGAATTTTTCAGAGATGAAATCGAGAAAAGAAAAAAGACTTTTATCCAAAATGGTAGCAGGAAAGCTCGTTGATAAATATAAGTTATGGCGAATGGAAGACACAGGGATGATAACTTATAGAAGAGTAAAGAAGTCAAAAATATCTCACGGAATGGTAAGAAAAAAACAAAGTTTCAGATGAATGTGCTAGGGCCGTTTTGAAGTTCTACGAGGATGATTCCAACAGTAGACTAGGAGCGGGAACGAAAGAATTTATTACTAGAAACAAAAACGATGCATGCTTGATTCGTTAGTTGGCTTATACAAGAAATTCCAACAGAACAGCAATTTCAAACTGAGTTATCAAAGCTATTGTAGACTGCGACCATTTTTGGATTCTTGCGCCCAAAATTGATGAACGAGATACTTGTTTGTGCATTAACCACGCAAATATAGACTTGAAATTATCAATAAGGATTTTAAATTATAATGAGCAGTGTTTGACTAGAATATGTCAGAAGTGTGTTAGTAAAAGTCCTTCTTACAAAGAATTCGATGACAGAAGACAAATCATTTATAAAAAATGGATAGCCGAAAAGCAAGATTTCATAAACCCAAAGTCCAAAAAGACTCGTCGAGTAACCAAATACATTAAGACGCTATTTAATGTGAAGCCTCGCGAGCTCATTACAGAAGCATGAAGATCTAGAGATATCTTTTCAACACGAGAGAAATATTCTGTACCAGTTCAGTGCAATAAAGAAACTGAAAAGAAAGCTGACAGAAGAAGATGCTCAAATTCATATGGACTTCTCCAAAAATTATTCCACTAAATACTGGCAAGAAATTCGGGCGTTCTATTTTGGTGTGTCGCGTACACAGATTAGCCTACACACGGTCGTAGTGTATTTAAAAGATACAGCTAAATCTGATTGCACAGTCTCTACGAATGTTTCTCATTCTCCAGCTGCAATTTGAGCTCATCTGCAACCAATTTTCAATGATTTGCCACCTCAGATCAAAAACCTGCATTTCTTGAGCGATGGACTAGTCACCCAATACAAAACAAAACTATGTTTTATATTATGGCAACAAAATTATTAGACCGGCTTCCTCATCTACAAAAGTTTACCTGGAATTATACAGAGAGTGGCCATGGTACGGCGTTGGAGCTACTTGCGCAAAAGGACTGCAGATGCCGTGGTTGCTGTTGGAGGCGATATTGAAAACCTAGAGAAGTTTGTGGAAGCCATTGAACAGAGATGTCCTGCCATTACTTCAAGCATAGTTCAAGATGATGAGATCAAACAAATGAGAGCTGAGATCGAACGAGAAGTAACCAAGGTGAAACCTTTTGTTGGCACACTCAAAGTGCATCAAGTCACTGGAACATTCTATAATACTTTGAATTTGAAATCAAGTTCCATTGAGATAGTGATGAAACATCTAAGCTGCTTTTGTAACAATGATTGTTGCCTACACTTTAATATATGAAGAATTATTTATGAACAAAAGTCGAAACTTATTGTAGAAAATGTGTTCACCGATTCAGACTCTGAGAATGAAGCAGGACCTAGCTCTACCACAGTAAAAGCTTTTAACAACGGTGATTACATCCTCGTCAAATTGCTTTCCAAAAGTTTGGAATATAGATATGTGCGCGTAATTGACAAGAAGATAGTGAAATCCGTGTGACATTTCTGAAGCTTTAGGATAAAAAAAGGCCAAACGTTTAGATTTGATCCAGACGATGTGGCAGATGATACACTAGACCAGGTGATACAGAAACTCCCAAATCCAAATATATTTTTGAAATGGAATAGAGTATTCTACAAATGTGATTTACCTGTAAATGTTTGTGAAAATCTATAAGTTTTATAATTTAATCATACTCTTTGGACACTAGCTTTTTTGTCTTTTTATGCCTATTTAATCAAATTAATTTAAGCATAATAAGACTGGTTCTATAATGTAAGACTCAAGTACCTAAATGTTCCTTCAATGTATGTGATTTAATTTGATAAGGATATGATAGGATTTCAGACTCAGAGTTAGAATTTGAGTTAATATAAGTAGGATGTTATAAAAAAACTCTTGATTTTTTTGTTACTTTATTGTTTAATTACTTTGTTCCTAAACTCCAAAGTTTCCGAAAATGAAAAAAATACTTGATTTTGCTACTAAAACGTGATAGACAGTCCATGACATCGGCAACAGTCCCCTGCATCGATTTTCAGAAAATGTTCAAAAATTTCTAAAGTAATGGAAATATTTTTTGGTCATCTGCTGTTTCTTATTAACTAGTTATTTAACTGTCACCTTAAAGCAAAAAAATGGCTAAGATAACTTTCTTAAACAAGTTGACCAGTTTACAGAGAAACGCCCATTTATGTATTATTTTAATACAGTATCTACAGCCATGCTATTTACAGATACCACCTATTCTAACTATAATAAAATAATACCACTCGAAACTTCCACCACACAAAAGTAGGCAGTTACATAAATACATTCACACTAGGCTATCATCCGCCGAGCCTGAGCAGCAAACAACTTTTTTGCTACAATTCTAGCAAAGCATTCTCGTTTGGTAACTGTTATATCTATGTCACTAGCATAAGTGTTAAAAATATCACGCATACGATTCTCAGAAAATCTAAATAGAATGTTTTTCTCTGTCTAGTGCTGACACGGTTAACTGAAAATGGCAACTGTGATAAGATGTTCATGGAGTCAATGCGATTGTTGAGAAGTTTATACAAAAACATTAAGCAAATTTTAATTCGACCATTTTCCAGTGTCAATAATCTATCAAAGAAACTTAACAAAGCATATTGGTCATATCCCTACACCGGATAATAACCGTATTGTTTCAAGAAAATATATTTTAAAATGGACCATCTCTATTGATTTCTAATGGGGCGACCAGATTATACTTATACGATAAACATATGCACACCACATACATGCACATACAAAAGAGAATTTGTAATAAGTTGAAAGCGTAGCGGGTAAGATCTGACCAGGACGTTTATATTTAAATTTTAAGATATCCCTACGGAGATTACGACACAAGGTTCTTTTGGGGGTCTGTCCCGAAGGAATATTTTCGTGTCCCGTAGGACCATTGCACCCTTTGTTTTGTTTTGTATTCTTTAAGGATCTTACCACCATTAACCCAACTTGTCATTCGATTGTTATTGTGAGATAAGAGGATTGAGGTTTAGTTGAACACATTTGGTCACATCAAAACCGCGCAACTAACGAGAATCTGATCACCCCCAAAGCACTAGTTTTAAAAATTCGACCCTCCCTTAAAATGATGTCTAGCTATTAAATCGTAAAGAAATTAAGTGAAACCGAAGAATTTACCTACTTGTAAGGAAGCCGTCTCGACCCCCTGCGAGTTGCACCTATGGCTGTGGTTTTAGAATATGTTCTTAATTTCATTGGCTCAGGAAAATTACAAGGATCCTCAATTTCTCGTATAATTGGCAAACTATACATGGTGCGTGAGAAATTCGTCTCTAGTTAAAGTGAGTGGATTTCAGAATATGTGGAAATTTGAATGGGAACCTAGTCTCAAACTTTGGCGGGTGGAATCGGACCAGTTTCTAGCCAAAATGAGCAAATTTGAAAGATAAACCAGTCTCAAGCTTTAGCGAGTGAATTTGAAAGATTCTTCTCTGCTTCTTGCTGCGGCTTTTTTTTATATGAAAAAATCCCCATTTGATGTGTGGGTGCGATAAGAAACTATTAAAATTCCGATCGCACACGTTAGAAAAATGTATTAGAGACGTAAATAAGTGTGCCGTATGAATTACGACGCCCTTTTTACCTGCTTCTCGAAGGTTTAGATGTAACAGTGCGTTTAAAGATTTTTTTTATAATACCGAGTGTATTCAAATTTTGTCGGCGAATTTGATTATTTTTGAACTTTGCTTGCTAATTTGCATCCCTAGGGCTGGCCTGTTTCACAGTCATTACCGTATAATAATATCATTTTTAGGGTTGGCCTGTTTCACAGTCATTACCCGATAATGATATTATTTTATATAATCAAGATTAATTAATATTAAATTGGGATCGAAATGAACTAAGGTTCTCTGACTTATGATAACACAGGAAACCTGCGCTTGCCGTTAGATTATATCTAACATAAAGTAGAATATCGACTATGCACTGGATACCAAAGTAACATGTTTGATTTTAACAAACATCCCGACATGAGCCAAAACAAAGACTTATAGCTAACTGAAATATTCTTCAATGTACAAACTGAGGTGATCAGGATGAAAATGTTCAAGCAAGCATAGCTAGACCGGTAACGATATACCATTTATAGATTTAATAGACCATGCAAAAATCTGAAAATAAAATTAACGGGGGTAACAATCGCGTGTTAATAAAGCATCTGCATGAAGATGGTGAAAATAATGTCCAAATAACATACCTGTTCTCTCCAACATATATTTAAGGTAACCATAGAAAAAAGAATAAGCCATCCCAGAACCATAATCTAATCCATCATCCTTCGCTATACATAGAGAATCATTTATAGAAAAATTATCCTGAAAAATGACACATATAGTGGCACAACAATCAATAAGTCTCAACTTTTTTTTTATTGCATATGTTAACCTCTTAAAAATTGGAAATCTATAATACATATACAAAGCCTATGCCATTGAGCAATTCCTAATTTATTTGAAGAAAAGTATATAAGGAAACTTTTATATATCTTGGCGCTGATTGAGAAGTACATATTTCTCATTTAACGATCTAAGTGGGTTTCTCTGACCGACAAGGCATCAAGTAATGCCACTGGTCAATATAGAAAGTATTGTAGCTTTGACAAAAATTATCGATTTTCCCTAAAACTTAAGTTACAAATATTTCCGAGAATATTTCTTTATCAAAATAAAATAAAATTACCAATACTTATGAAACCATATGGGGTTAGTTTGGGTTACACCACAAATGAACTTTACTTTTAATTTCTCGACAAAAAGTAATTCTTAAAAAATTTTGCTGGTATAAAAAGAATTATCATTAGAAAATTTAGTTTTTGTATACAGGGAGGTTAATATCTAAAAAAATATTAATTTTGCCTAAGAGTAAAATACCTTAATTTTTCGGTTTTGAGGAAAATTCCATTAAAAACTCTTGGTTAGCAATTACCTTCTTAGACATAATCAGAGATTAGTTTAAATCGAATTTTCGCTATGCCTCAGCTTTTTTCCGTAATGAATCCAACCAAAATATCTGGTACTTAGAGTGAAGTATCAGTCACATAACAGTACTACTTATTACTAGACTGTAGTCCGATATTGCCGCCGCTGATGATATATTCCGCATTAAAAATATCTTTAGGTACTCTTGTACTGGGTGTACTCATGCTTTTTGTAGCTGCCAATAGTTTAAAAATAATCCGATATTTTTCTAAAAAAATATTGATCTATACTTACCAATTCTATCAATCTATGTAAAAAGAATAAAAACGCTACTGTCATCAACCAATATTTATCATAGAGAGGTGGAAATCCATGTCTCGTTAAATAGTAGACCAGATAAATTGTGCATGCTATCATTAGAATATAAGCTTTAACCTTAAAACTGAAAGCTGCTTCGAATATTCTGCGGTTATCATTTTCATATCGTGAGACACTGTGCTTTAGCTCATGCAGACAAAGAATTAATCTGTATATCAAACAAATGATGAAATAGAAAATTATGACAATCGCGTAGAAGCCTAAAATATTAAAATATTATCAATAATATTACCATCTAATTTTAAAGTGTACAGCAATGAGCATTTAGAAAGAGGCAAGAAAACATTTCCCAAAATATAATTAAATTATATAAGTAAATTAAGCATTTAGCAAGTACTGAAGTAATGATAAGATTAAATTGAAAGTGCTGTTACTTTTTTTGCATTTGCAGTCAATATCTGGATTATTGATATAAATATAGCAAATATAAAATATATTAATATTAACAAAGATAACAGTTTTTTATATAATATGCTGACTACTTCACTTTATCTGACACTTCTATGTTATTCATATCATTTTGATTGTCTATCTATATTAGTTATTTGATAATATAAGTAAATACTTACTTGGCAATACTCCTGGATCTAGAGAGAGGTATAAATGTCCTGCAAAAATATGAATGTTATATAAGAACCCCACACACCTATTGCAGAACAAGTAATGATAAATGTATGATCGTATTTATCAGGTTGATGCATAAGTCCGTAACGTTTTTTATTTTTTGAAAATCTAAATTAATTGAATTTAGATAAACAAAACCAATAAACCTACTCAACAAGGTATTCTCTTCCATTGTTTACAATTGTTTACCAACGTTCTGGCAATTTTCCTATTCCATGCCTGAAAAAAGTGGGCGGTTTAGAGTTGAAAAATTCATCTTGCCAATTCTGAAGACCAGCTTCGTTATCAAAGGAGTTACCTTGCAGGTTGTTAGATAAAAACCGGAAAAGGCAAAAATCTGATGGAGAAATGTCAGGAGAATAAGGTGGATATGGAAGAACTTTCTGACCCAGTTCTTGGATAGCCGCTTTCGTAATACTAGCAGTATGCCGGTAGGGGTTATGCATGCAATTGGTTCGAGCAAAGAAGCACAGATGTTTACTTTTTGATATTGGCTGTTGTCGCTCAACGCCTATGGTACCCATACATCAAGTTTTTGCACTTTGCCCATAGAATGAATATGTCGTACGATCGTTGATTGGTTACAATTCATCAAATCAGCTAATTCCTTAGTTGACTGACGGAGATCGTCATGAATTAAAGTTAAAGCGTTTAAATGAGCTTCGTTAAAATTGGTTGGCTCCCTGAATGTGGAGGGTCATTCAAGTTAAAAATACCACCTTTGAAAGGAGCAAAGCATTTTCGTGCCGTACTTCTCAAGCGCAAATGGTTCTAACGGCCTCCGACGCTTTTGTTTCACGGTTAAATTCAAACAAAGGGATATGTCGGAAATGTTCATTTTTTCCTACCTGGCACTCAATTTTCAAATATCATATATGTTTCATTCCAAGGCCCTCTTGCCCCGAAGAACCGAAAACGCTATGCAGCCTAATATTTTCAGGAGTAATACCAATAATTTCTCAGAAATGTGTATTTTCTTATAACATCCATGAGTAAAAAATTATCTGGTTAGATTTATGGCACAAGCAGTATTTGGGGAGAATATTTCACAAATCAAAAACATAAACATTATTAAGCAAAAATCAAATAATTACATATCAACTTAAAAAATTGATATTTAATGTTGCAATTTATATAATAAACTTAAAAAAAAATTAATATAATCATATTCATCATTTATTGATAACAATAACATAATCTACCAAAGTAATTCATATTGACAATTTTTGACAAATACTTTAAAAACCATCGGTTGTTATGGGCTTTGGTGTCTCTTATTTACAATGCAACCAGAACAGATTTTGTGTTGTCAAAACGATGTTGGTTAGAATACCAGGTTGCCTAGACCAAGTGGTATTCTTACTGTAATTTTTCGATAATACCACTTCTCTTAAGGGAAAATTTATGCATGAGTGAAATATTCAAAACAAAACTATAATATATAAATAAATAAGAGATATAACATGTAATATACTTACCAAAAAAAATTACTAATAGAATAACTAAATGGGTATATATCAACGGTTCCCTCTCACGAGGTATGGTACTGGGAAAGTAATACTTATCTCCTCTTTTCGTGATGCAGGCCTGAAAACACATTAGCCCAATAAATATATATCAAATCATCTAATTTGAAAAAAAGCAAGCGTTCATTAAGCATTCATTAATAGATCTTAGAAAAATATTTAGCTGTCGTATTTCCTCCAAGTCCCTATAAAAAATTAGGTGCTTATAGTGTAAGTTATACTCACTTTTTTTAGATTTTCCTTTTTTGATATATGAATCATTATTTTTATTTACCCATAGACTGACAAAAATTACAACAGTTTAATTGTGAAACCTGGAAGAAATTTTTAGCAATATTTAATCTTAGTAAACTATAACTATTTAACTGCTAAAACATCTGTGGAAACACCAACAATTGTCACATTTTGCAAATATAATATTTTAATTTGCAGTTACAGTCAGTTACACTATTACACCAAAACCAAATGAGAAATAAAATGTAATTTAAATCATAGAAAATGATTATGATGTAAATGATTCCCGGTTTCCACTTAATCCACTTTTCATCTTTTCAGCAGTTTTCAGTTTGTTTTTATTTCCCAGAATTTCGCTCAACCTTGGCCTTGAGTTTGACCGTAGGGTCGAGAACTATCGAATACTACCATAGAAAAATACTATCGATATTTTTTATGAACTAGCGATAATATTTGACAGCCCTAGCCCACCAACAGAGCCACCAAAGGCGCTTTCCAGTTGAGTGTTTTGAGCACCCAACCGAGACCCGGCGCGCGCAAATGTTCGACGCCCGTGTTTCAGCTGTTACCGAGTTTGAAACGCAGGTTACTTTTCCCTTGTCCCTGAAGACCCTACCGGATATTTCGTGCTTGAAGCACAAAAACGTCTCATAATAGGTTAAGTAGTTTTGTTTGGTTTGATAAAGTTTGGTTGTTTTGTTATTATTATTATAAAGATTAAATAGATAACAAAACTGCAATGGAATAACCTATATTTAACTAATATTTAGGCCGATTAATCCCTTCTACCTTACTAATTACCTACCAACTTGTTTCTTAATTCACCTCGTCTAATTTGAAATAGCTGGATTCATTTTTAAGTTTTTAACAAGCTCCCAACAAAATAATTTTATTTAGGTGAAACGATTGAAACCATGCATAAAAGAAACAGAAAATCAAAAAACAAGCCAAAACAGATTAAATAGTGGCATAGATAAAACAAGTGACTCGCGACAGCTTTGCTTTGACTGCCATCAAGGTCGAATGTTACAAACATACAAAGAAGAGGGATTCTTTGTGAATGTATTCGCGGAAACATATGCAAGCTGTTGTATATTTCGTAAAAAGTGCATCCAAAGTACGGGCACGTATTACAATAAGTAGTAGTTCACCTTTCGCATGGCCCTCCGCTCGCTACCGCTCGCTACGGAGGCTCAAGCAAAGAAAACTAACCAGGGGCTAACCCAAACGTAACCCAAGACATACCCAAATCAAGAAAAAAACTGTTTGCTAACCAAAACTAACTCAAGACATACCCGAAATCAAGAAAAAAACTGTTTAGAAACTTAACCGTAAAAAAAATGCAAAAAAGCAACGGGGTTTGAACCCAGGCCGATAGTCGCCGAATTTAGATCTAACCATCTAAACCTCTAGACCACGACGCTCTTGCTGCCAATCGATTGCATCACGAAGACATCGAATGCAATCGCTCGAGTCAACGCCACCTACACTAGATGGCGCTGGAGACGCTTTTACCTTTGGTAAGCTGTGACAGTGCCGTGCTTTTACCACAGCTTTTACCTTGATGGCAGCCAAGAGCAAAGCTGTCGCGAGACACTCATTAGATAAAGAGCACATAAACAATAACAAAAACGCCTCGAATAATGGCAGCGTGTAGTATGTAGTTCCAGCCCCACAGCTGTACTCGAAGCGCTCGTGTTTCAAGCACATCGCTTAAAGCCCAAACATTTGTTCACCTGGAAAGTGACTCAAACTGAAGGAGAAGAGGGCCTCAGGCAATTATGCAAAACACCTGTTATTGAGTTAGTTCATATAGATATATGAGTTAGTCGCGTCTACCTACCTCAAATTTTCGACCTTCGGACCTGGGCCTTTGGCAGCTCGGTGGTGTTCTAATAATTCACATCACACGAAAAACTGACCTAAACTAACACATGGCAATGCCTAAAATCTAAAATCAAGAAAAAAAACATGAAATGGCACGTACGCATGTGTGAAGGCTCAAAATTGAGGTAGGTAGACGCGAATGTTATTGAGTCGGTTTTGAATTATGCCATTACTAAGGAGGGCTAGAGGGAAGGAGATCAAATGCAATGTTATTATTTTGGTCATGGTTTGTCGACGGTAAAATGACTCCCCGGAAAACTGGCTCCCGTACAAAAAAAAACCTAACTACGTAGGGTTTTCCGATGGTAATGACGAATTGGGGAGCAAACGCTCTCTTCTACAGGCATTCCTCGAAGAAGGAAACGGCGTACTTGCTTCCAGAATACACTGCACGTGGCGAGTTACAAATTCAAAATCTTGACTTTAGGCAAAAATCCATCCAATCCAGTCAAATAATTTCTCTACAGCAACCTAGTAACTACGCCACTCTCGATCGCCCGAAAAAGTATACTCCCCTTCAGGGTAAATTAAAAATTCTCAAACTTTTATCAGACATATATACGCACTACCTCCTAAGAAGGTTTGCCGAAGAAAGAGGACGATATCGAGCCAAAAACCAGCAACTAGCTCGTGAAATTCGATGTTAAAAAGCTAGGAAAAAACTCGAACCATAAGCCCGTTCCACACTGTCCTGTCATGATACGCAAACTACAGCAGCCGATGTCGCCAAATTTACTAACATCTACAATATGCAATGAAACGTCCCTAAGGCTGTATGCCATTATGCATTGCTGGTAGGACAAAGAAATCCAACGATAAATTCATCATTGACAATGCCTAAACAAACAGAAACTAATTCATCCCGAACGGCGACCATTTAAAACTTCTAATCTGTTCAACGCATTCAATTGAATCGACTTTAAACGTACCTTAAGCTAGACCTGTTTTTACCTTGCCGAAAACCATATATGCCGAAAATCATATATTTAATACTGCGAAGCAGTTCGAGCGACGTTGCCAAGCTAGGGAACATACGCATTTAATAACATATCTTGACTGCGTGTTTTTAACGCGAAAGCGAAAAACGGTGGTTTAATATCAAAACAAAGGCAGCACATCAATTAATTATGTCATTTTCCTGTTGGCTTGAATCGTAACCACGTAAAAATTACAAGACGAATGCTCAGCCAATTAAACATCTGGCAACGTTCCAAGAATAACCTTTTCATTAAACATTTCGATATTACACTCGTCCGTAGGCAGCCAACAATACTTTTAAGGTATATTTACGCCGAAATAGGAAATTAGTCGCAAGGTATTAAGGGTGGAATCATTGACTTTATTTGACTTTTATCTGTTACATATTCGTGCTAAATTGTTATGTAACAACATCATAAATGGTTAGCGATTTTGCTCAATTCGCTCGTTGCCATTTCAATTTTAGAGGCTATAAGTAAGTACCGGTAGTTAATTTTTTTCATCAGATGTTTTTCCATACTTTTTAGAATCTATAAGACTATTTGCATTTGGAATGAGCAAAACATTTTATTCTTAATAATTAATATCTGAGAACAATTAGAAATCATTACTGTATTATTCACAAGCATACAGAGAGAGGATATTGATGAATATGATACAAAATTTATCATAATTTTCTTGATATGAAATAAAAACAATCAGCTGTATTCTCAAAATTACGTCTTTTATTTCACGATGCAAAGTACAAACCAACTTCTGCTTAGATTAACATTGTCCAAACTCATAGTCGATCACATAAACGTAATAAAACACAATTAACACCAAGTTTTTTAACAAAAAAAACGCGAAACAATCACATATTCGCCATAAGACACCGTGTTAAAAACCTATCGCATGGGATCGCAGCGCCAACTATGACAAACTTATGAACTATTACAAAAGTATGACCAGAAATCCGAATTTCGGCCATTGTCGATTGCTCTCCTTACTTCTAGCCCTCCTTAGCCATTAAAGACAATGCCATTACCTTAGACTATTCTTATAAAGACAATGCCTTAAGACGACGGAAAAAGCCAAGGCCATTTATCTAAATCTCAATCTGACACAAATGCCTAGCGCTCATGCCAACTTTTCAATGCGAAAGCCGTGGACATGCGTAATGGCGAGACCAGAATAGGTATTATTATGGCTTTGCATGGCTCTCCCCTCACTAAGGGGGCACAATCAACAAGAACTAACCAAAACTAATCCAAGGCTTACCCAAAATTAAGAAAACAAATAATAAAAGCCAAATATAACCTTTTGTCAATCTGACTTCCGCTTCGTTCTCGGTCGAGTTAACACGTGCGTATCGGTTTTTTCGTTTTCAGTTTGGGGGGTGCGTGGTAAACGTTCGGGGACCGTTTTAATTCCCCGAGGAAGAATCGGACACTAGTCGCTAGGTCTCGGTCTAAAATCGTTCCCGACACGATTGTGTTATGTATTCGAGGAAACACATGCAAGCTGCTGTACATTTCGTAAAGAGTGCATCCAAAGTACGGGCACATATTACAATAAGTAATATTTCACCTTTCGCATGGCCCTCCGCTCGCTACGGGACTCAAGAAAAGGAAACTAACCAGGTGCTAACCCAAACTAACCCATGACATATCCAAAATCAAGAAAAAAATTGTTTAGAAACATAATCTTAAAAAAATAAATAAAAAAAGCAACGGGGGTTGAACCCGGGCCGTTCAGGTGACACCCAACTGTATAAACCTCTACACCACGAGAACCCTTGACAGAAATTGACTGCATCACGAAGACATATTGTAATACGACTAATACGACATGGATCGACCAATAGGAGAGGTCGATTTTTACATAGTGCACTATTTGTGTAAAGGATCTTAAAACGCGCATCACGAAGAAATAGCTAATACAATCGCTCGAGTCATACGCCACATACACTAGATAACGTTGGAGTCGTAAGAGAGAGAGAAGAAGGCGTCGCACGCAGTATTTCATCATCGGGAACGATTTTAGGCCGGCGCGACCTTGCCGCCAATGAATCGGACGTCCAGGCGGGGTTTGAGCCTTTAATAAACCGCGCAAGTACAAGATTTAAATAATCGTTTTCCTCTCCAAGAAAGAATCGAGTGTCCTATTCCGAAAAAATTCCCATAACCACCGGTGTCCAGGCCTGGAGGAACCGGATGTTCTCGTGGGATCATTTGCGTCTGTGCCGTTCATAGCTTTTAAGTGTCATGTAAATGTCGGCGGCCGTGATATGGTTTAGAAGCAGACAAGGTCCACGGTCACATCACCACCAAATAGTACCACCGTCCAACAATAAACCTGGATGGTGGTCGTGCTGAGGCAAATTGCCTCGAGCAGTGTCGTTTGCCAGTCAACTCCCCTTTCAAGGGAGTTTGAGAAGAACAATCTATTATCGTAAAATAAACGAAAAAGTGAAAAGACACGTTTCGCAAGAGGCAATTCATGATTCCTAGGATATGACAATTGTATGGGGCTGAAAGCGTTTGTTTACTATTTTAGAATGTGTTTTGTGAATTGCTTTCAGAAGGCCTAATAGTCCAGTGGTTAGATACTACGCTTCTAATACGCCGATCCGGGTTCAATCACCGCAGTGGAAAGGCCTATTTTTTAAAGTTATGTTTGTAATTTTTTTTCTTCATTTTTGGCACGCCTTGGGATACTTACGGTTTTGTTGGGTGCACCCCCGTAGCGAGCGAAGCGAGCGGAGAGCCATGCATGAAGTGAAATATTAGACATTCTAAAATAGTAAAAAAAGGCTCCTAGTCCCGCTCAATTGTTTCGACAAATAGTAGAAGGAATGCATCTTGGAATCTATCATCTCCTTATAAACATAATCATTATGCCCGGAACAATAGATAAATTGCCCGGGGCCTTATAATTAAGAGAGCGTTATGGATTCATAATGTCCTGTCCCTTTTCCATTATCTAAACTCTCATATCATTTCCCTATAAACTCTGTTTGCGATTCTTGGTCAAGATTCATGATACTATAACCACAGCTTATAAGAAATAGTATCATGTATCATGGTTCAGAGTTAGTGTTAGTCCACATGCATACGTGATCACGGATCCGTTGTGCCCACGTGACCAACAACATCCAATTGTGTATCAGGAGAGCGACTTGACTCCCCGTCAAGGTCAAAACGGATGAAAGTTGGTTAATTTTAACTTTTGCGGTATACGTATCCGTTTGAGTGTGATGGTTGCGGCTGAGTGACAGAGAGAGATAATTTTAAAATTTTTAATTTTGGCAGTTGCTTAATGATAATGTCAAGTTAATGTTTAGTTGATAAAATTAATGAAAAATAAATACTTAATATAAAATGGAAGAATCTCCCTATAAATGTGGATACTGCGGTTGGATTATTCACTCTGTTTGTGAAAACTATTTGGAACATATCTGTTTTAAAAATCGGTTGATACCTAATAACAGTGTCATTAGTATGGAAAAAAGTAAAAACATTGCAGATGACATTCTAAAATAATTAAAAAACATTTAGACTGGTTATCTTCCAACTCGTGAAACAATATATTTCCACATCCATAAAGGTTTCGTGCTTCCTCAGTAAAAATTGGTCTTGTCCATATTGTCCTGAATATGGAGCCTACAACTTTCTTCGTTAATTTTGCTAAATATGCTACAATACAAACTAAATTCAAATTGCTGCAAATAAAAAACTCGATGCGCATGTCAAAACACATACGGATGCGTATGACGGAAGTTCCATGTGGATGGGCAAAATTCAACGTGTGCGTTTCACGTATACGGATATCCGTGATCACGTATGCATGTGGACTAACACTTAAACCGGACAGATCATAAATACGTCAAACTACCACTCTCCGAACCAAAAGGTCCATCTAAATTTTAGATGGCGTCGCGAGTAGGGAGAAGGCTCTGACAGTGGAAAACGTATGAATTCATATATAAAATACTTTTGTAACTTTTTGGCTCCAAACAAAATACACACCTAAATCATTTTTAATAGTTAATTACATGTCATTTACCAAAATAATAACAATTGTTTCTGTTTTGTTTAAAAAATAAACATAATAATTGTTACAAGTAGTTAAACACTTATAATATTCTATGATATAAAAAATACGAACCATGACCATTGATCTCCTACAAATCAATGTAATTTACGCATAGATAAAATATAAAAACAATACGCTTGACAAACATAACATGACATGACCACTGCGGCTGTTACTATATTTTGTACTTTGCTTTGTCCAATGTTCTGAATTAATTTTATATCTTTATAACTATTGTCTTGGGTCTTCAAAAGCAACTACTGTTTTTTTTTATACAATATGTATTTCTATACAGTTATATATTTAAAAGGAAAAACTTCATTTTCACAAATACTTAATCGAGTATCATTAATTTATAACACACATAAAGGGGATTCTAGATAAATTATTAAACATCCATATAAAACCTTCTATAATAAAGTACGACTCTACAACTTGGGTTAAAAATAAATTAATATATAAAAATACGACAATATTAAATACATTTAAGAAAAACGATCCAAATTTAAAATCAAAAATATGCTTTAAAATTCGGACAAAGGTTTCACTAAGCGAATAGGAACAATTGTGTGTCATAATGAAATAACAAATATATCATGTCGTACACATTCTCCTTTAAAATGTATTTTATATCTTTAAAATGCTCTTTTAAATAACAAATTAAGCTAATATCGGTTTATTTCATCACTGCATCACTTTAAGTAGGCAGATATCCGAAATGTATATTCTCTATTAATAGTACAGATCAATAAATGCTATTTAGATATTGGTAGTTTTTTTTTGTCCTGTTACGCCAACAGTTTATAAATAGGGGTTCAATCTCAGAGTGAAAAATGGCACTGCATGGTCAAATTTACATATAGGTTTCTGTTGCGGTTGGTTACGAAAGTTAAATATTATAGCTTGTATTTTCCATCGATAATGGTATTTTCTGATTAAGTAGGGGAAGTCGGGACAAAGCGATCATAACGGGCAAGGCGGAGAATGGTCGCCATTTTCAAAACATCAGTCGAATCTTTCGTAGGTTCTTAAAATTTAAAATGTTAGTACATAAGTGTCTATGAAGTGTAAACGTTTTGCTCTGATTGAGAAAATAAGTTTATTGCGAGGATCGGATCCTTATATTGTAAAGTAAACGTGTGACTGTGAAATTGAACGCGAGTATTAGTGTAATGATCCATATAACATGGCCTAACACTCCTCGTATTCGGGTTAAATAAAGGCAATGTTTTCTGGTTCGTATGTGAGATTTTATACTTTGTTGTTGAGCCGGGTATAGCGCAAAGCGAGTATAGGGACCACTTTACCCGGATAGAAAAAAATGCTATTATTTTTACCTTAAGACAAAGTCAATAAAGCTAAAATTTGCAAATAAAAATATTTGTAGACAAGATAGAAATAAAATGGCAGGAAAACAATATTGCTGCTAAGTATGTAGCGAATTATATGGGGAAGTTAACGGAAGTCCCACGAAACCTGGATTCAGTTAGTCCGAGAGGCGACCGTCATAATAGTATGGGCTCTGAACTGTCAGAATTTTGCCTGATAAAAAATATTGTTTAGTTGGGCCGAATTTGAAACCGTTGGTCGGCCGAGGCTGGCCTTGACCAGTAATTAATTATACAGGGTCTTTCAAAAAGTTCGCATCATACGGGAAACTTTTTTATTATTGATTTCACAGCAAGCATCAACTTTTGTCAAGAATAGAATTTTCTGTGAAATTAATAATAAAATTTTCCCATATGATGCGAACTTTTTGAAAGACCCTGTATAATTAATTACTGGTCAAGGCCAGCCTCGGCTGACCAACGGTTTCTTATTCGGCCCAACTAAACAATATTTTTTATCATGCAAAATCCTGACAGTTCAGACACCACACTATTATGACGGTCGCCTAAGTATTCAATGTGTCAAATATTGTTCCACGAAGCTTGTACTTCCTACGAGGCTCAAGAACTTAAAAGTGCGATAGCTGCACGTAACGCCCATTATACCTGAGTAACGTTCCATTTTACATAAGACGCAACTTGCTACTTTCTCGCGAAAACGAAATAACCCGCAAATTCACCCCCTAATAATTATAAATAATACTGAAATCATAGCCAGGACACAAATAAAGTATTTGGGGATTGTTTTAGACAAAGGGCTGAGATTCAATAAACATATCACAACATTATATCGGACCATAACGCGGCCAACACTTCTTTATGGAGCGCCGGTGTGGTGCTCCGTGGCTGAAACGCACAGACAGTTCAAATTCTACAAAATAGCCACTTGAGAGCAGCTTTTTCGGCCAACTATTATACTAGAATAAGAGACTTGCACGACTGGGCGGAAATTGAGTACTTATGCGAGTGCGTCGACTGCCTAGCGTGCAAGTTCTTTCAATTTTCAATACTCAAATCACCGCTCACAGCAAATCTGGCTAATGTGCGTTTTAACCCGAAGCACCGGCCGAAACATGACCCGATACATAGTAAAACCTCTATGTATTACCTGGAACCTAGACCGCCTTAGGCGGGGGCATTCGATTGATTCATTTTAAAAACCCCGATAAGGTACCTCCATGTCATATATAAGCGCCAAGCCGGCCTGCTGCTCGTAGTTACGTAACATCTATGGTATAGTCACCCAGCAGCGCTGAAACTGTGGCCTGCTGCTCCTTGCTCCCTGTTTGGGTATCACGGCCTTGCGACGCCCCGCTTGACCCTGACCTATCCCTTACAACTCCTCCCTCACCAGGGTTTTGCATTTAGCAACCCCCATTTAATGCATAAATGTATATATAGATATGAATGAGTATGCAAATAGGAATGAATGGATGAATGCATGGCAAGGATACACGTATGCATGTATGTTTGTAGATATTGCAAATAGTTGTGCATATTGCAAATAATTTATGTCTGTGACCGTCCATAAAACATGCCAAAGAAATATAAAATGGAGTTTTTCACAAGCTTTTCTCCATGATTAAATTCATTCCACTACTTTTCCACCCTCAATTAACAGCCAACATAATCTATAGCCATCCATCGGTAACCAAAAACTGAAAAACACTTGAAAGGTATGTTCCTACGTAAGTTTAAGCTAACTAAGGCAGGGTCACGAACCTGCTAGAAAGGCAATCATACAACATCGACCCGCGAGGGCCATTTGGTACGTTGCCTGGTTCCACTGAGCCCATGTGGGCCAGGTAGGCGCTAAACCCAATGTGTGCAGTAGAGTATTGCTAGTCTAGTAGCATTAGGACAATATGTAATGTTAACAAACAATAAACTGATGATTGATTGATTGATTGGTCCATTTTACCCGGCTTAATAATACGCTTTCTCCGGATAGCCCCGGCAAAGTGGAAATTGACAATATAGAAGTTTAATTTTTTTAAATATTCGTTTTAAGTTTCATAATTACGAATCGTAGTATTTATGTTATTTTTTAGTGAAAAAATAAAATCGTCTCTTCTAATAGTTTCTTTATTATCAGTCTATAAAATTATGATCCCCTCTTTGCCCGGACTTCCCCTACCAAATTTTTACATTTTCACTTTTATAATAATTGTACATTTCTCAGAAGCAAAAGCTTTCAGTAACACAATAAACACTTTTTGGATACAAGGGACATCTTATTGGTAAAAACCAAATAATTTTGCATGTTGCTTAAGTATTTAGCAGTGTTAATAATAAGATTCATAATTTCATACCTAAAAATATTAGCATGTTCGGGCTTCGAATGCGATATTGTCACATCGACCCACTATTATTAATGAAATCAGTGTTATAGCTCGTCCCAAATTTTGTAAGCACTTAGCTAAAAAGACAGAAGCTCTTGTACCTTGTAAAACTAAAAGATTTTTACCAATACTTGAAACAAGTCGTTGTATCCTAAAATCCGTAGGTATATTAACTCGGATATGGATTTTTAACTTTTGGAAAAGATGACGGAATCGCCAGGAAGCGTTAAGTATATTTTTACAGGTTTCAGCTTCAATAAAATGGGATACATAGTATAAGCGGAGACTAACTCCTGGCAGTATTAATGGACAAAGAGAAGAACCAAAATCTTAATATCTACTGTAAATGTTATATATTATGTTTATATTTGTAAAAAATATATTTATATTTGCAAAAAAAACATGTATACCTAATTACCTATACTATTATCGCTATAACGCATTTTAAATAATATCGCTAATTTTAAATGCAAGCGATTAACTTTATTGTATGGTACTCAAACAATAAAATCACTTTATTAAAAATAGCGAGAATTTGGTAAAATAATATATAGGGTGTTAGAGAAATAGACGCAGATATTGTTTCATTAAGCATCTAAAAATACAACTTCTTTGTCTCTTGTATTTTCTTCCTATCTCACTTCGTTTTCGAGAAAAGAAATAAAAACCGTTTTATTGCATGGCACTAGACAAAATCGGTTTATCAATCTTTGCTAAAAAAAATAACAAGTGCCTTGGAAAGCAAATAATCATGTCTGCGTGGAGGTTAGACATTTGCGCGTCAGTTCTTTTAGAAAAGAACGCAATTTCAACAGAATCGATCAGTGGATATTTAAGATATTAATAAAAAACATTTTTTTTTTAAATTTGGATATGTAATAAACTGGTCTTTATTTTTTTTTTTTTCGAAAACGAAACAAGATACAAAAACAATTAAAAAAACAAAAATGTTGTATTGTCAGTTGTTTAATACGAAAAAAATCAAAATTTTGTAAAAAAGTCAGTGACGCATACTTTTTGTCAATAATATTCGATAAGATGCCTCCTGAGATGCCACTGGACTTCATATTTTTATTCTAATTACGCCCCATATTATTACAGACAAGACTACCAAATTTTAACAGAATCGGTCCATGGATATTTAAGATATTAATAAAAAACCGATATTAAAAAAAAGTTTACAAATGTATTAAACTCTTTTTTATTTTTTTTTTCTCGAAAACGAAGCCAGATACGAAAATAATTTATGAAACCAAATTGTTGTATTTTTAGTTGCTTAATACGGACTTTGCTACTGGACTTTACATTTTTAATCTAATTAAGACTAAATTAACTCCTTATTATTACAGAAACCACTACCAAATTTCAACAAAATCGGTAAAAGGATATTTAAGATATTATTATTATTTTTTAAAGTTTGACATCCTATATCTTGAAAACTCTGCATTTCCGGACCCATGTTTATAGACACTTTTTTTTAAATTTTTTAACAAGGAATCACCCTCTAAAATATCTCCTTCCACTTTTCGAACACCCTGTATGTATGGTGAATATTAATATCCTTTAGTTTCAATCAAAATATCAACACGAATTTTCAAGCGACGAATTTGAGCTCCGAAAAATATTCGATAAACTTCTAAATTACGCCCACTTTTCAATGAGGTTTCAATATATCTAGTGGCTGATGCTTGTTTATTATGATTTTGCTTTGCAGGTACTCACACATGATAAAACTTGGTATTCGTTTTAAAAGTAGGAACAGTTTTTACTAAGTCCTATTTTACAAAAGCATCGACATTGCATATACTGAAAATATTCTCATTTACTTTCCCTAACATCCTTGACAATATATGAAGTTCATTTAGTGATCTAAATATAATATCATCTTAACAATGTATTTATGTGTCTTTACGTAGTCTTAGATGTCTTGCTCTTAAAAACGACATAATACATTATATTGCACTTCTATTAAATATTTTTCGTCTTCTAATATTCTTATTAGTAATCTATACTTTAGCGGCGCTAGTTGGGGATTTCAACGGTTGGGATTCACCCGCTGTGGGTTCGCTTTCAGTTTTGTTCCATTCCTGCTCTTCTCCGGATCCAAAAATGGTAAAGACGATGAATTCCACCGCATACAGCACCACAGTGATCCAAAACATTATCCTCCAAGAGTTAATCGATGGCTAAAAAAAACACATGTGCAATATGTGCGTATATCTGAAGTGAAACTTCTTAAACTTAAACGCCCTAGCCGTATAAATATCGTAATGGATTTTGATAAAAAATAGTTTTTTTAAATACCTATACCACTTAATTAACAAAAAGGGAGGGCCTAAATGAAAAAAAAATCAAAACTAACAAAGATATCACAATAAAACATCGTAACGGATTTTCGTTCCGCTGCCAGCGCAGCCTCTTGTCGTGTATCGCGACCTTCAAATTTTACTCCCAGCGCGCGTTAAGAAGTTTCACTTCATGGTATATCATCAATGTGTGTCAATTCTCTAACCTAATTATGATAGGTAATAAAACCCCAAAAGCCTTAGGTAAAAATTTAGGGTTTAACCAATCTTACCTATGTCCAAAAGATAATAATAATCAAGATACAAAAGTTACCAATTTCATTTTTGTTTTTTTTTTTATTTAAAATATTTCGATAAGTTTTGACATTCGAGGGCTTTTTGAAGCAGGGAATTCATATCTTTTCACAATTTTGCTGTTACATGCAGATTCCGCCACTTACGATAATCGGGGTGTCTCGAAAACATCATAATTTTTTGCGCATTAGTGTGTTTTATATATTTTTAATAAAAATACCTGAGCTCGAGTAAAAGGGTAGGGGAGGCCGGGGCTTGTTGACGCGCCAGGTTGGTTGAGGCATATCGCACTTTATTTCTTACTACAACCCTGTAACCTGCCAAGCTGCAGACAAGCCCTGAATACAGCGCGTGTACGTACTGTATGAGGTACGTTACTTTTAGGTTAGTTGGTTTCAATTAGTGGTGGCGTGTACAGCGAAGTTAACTAACTGTTTTTGTGCACTGGTGAGTATTATTTTACAGTTTTCAACTCAAATCTTTCAATTTTTCAGTTCAAATCTTCTCCTATGAAACATATTTATTGGATTTTAAAAAATATATACAGGGTGACAATTTGAAAACGAACAGCATTTAATATTGCCTCTACCAATGATAGTATGAAAATTTGGCAAAACAAGTAAATTTACATATCAAGGGTGACAATTTTTAAGGCATTTTTTGTCGTGTTACTTTCAACCACCTGACCCCCAGGGCACCTACCCCTAAAATTTTTTAATGGCAACCCCTATTTCTTTTACCATTTTTGTGTCCCTTATGAAATTCTGCATAATATGTATTTATTTTTTTTTATTGTGATACTTAACCTCACAAATTAATGAAATGTATTTAATATCTAATAAAACGGATTGTATTCACCGCCTCATAGCACTTCGTTTAAAAATGTTTGTACCTACCAATACTTACATTCCAAATTCTATTATTTATTTACGTTTCGTCTTCGATATCGCCACTAGAAAACATAAAATAATTTTTTTTTTGCCGTTTTCGACAAAACAAGATTCTCGTTTTGCTTATTCCTGATATTTCGATCAAATGATAAGTAGGTACTTTATTTTCCGACTCCTGGTGTTCATTATTTATTTCATGTTCTTCTAGAATCAGTGAAATAAGCTGTGAAAGTTAATTTCATAAACAATTTCAATAGTTTTCAATTATTAGTGTCGTTTCTTAAAATGGTTTACACTATTGCTGAACGCCTAGAAATGATTTTCATTTACGGAGCTGAAAATCGTTGCTTTGCAAGAAGGGCGGTCGTATTCAACGAAAGAGATCGTGAACGAAATGTTGGACACAAGTACAGGGTGGCCCGTTTATCTCGAAAACTACGGGGGTTGGAAAAAAAATTTAAATAAAAAAGTTGTTCCTAGTAAAATGATCTTTATTTTTTTTGTATTGTTTTAATCGTCACTTTTTTATATACAGGATGGT